>CM070033.1:147347893-147364086 GCA_036250615.1 Ptychadena robeensis
TAGGTGCAGTGTGCCTTTGCCCGAACTGGGTTCGGGCATATCGCTAGGGAGGTTAAGTATGCTAATGTATTGTATCCATCCATTGAAGGAATGGAGGCGACATACACTAACCACAGAACTACTGGCCAGGAAACCAGCACTGGACTGTAATGGCCAATTAAAGCAGAGAAAGGGAGTTAGGCAGAAGATGCTGCTGCTTTTTCCTTAAGCTAGGCACCACGCTGTGATTGATCGGGGATCAATTGAACGGAAATCAATGTGCACCACATGGGCACATTGATTCCTGTTCAATGGGGATCCCTTCTCCTCAGCTTGCAGTGTGTGATTTACAACACGCCACAAGCTTGGGAGAAGCAGCCTGTCTCATACAGCTGCCTCACTTACACAGCTTCCGAGTGAGAAGTGCTGGCTCCGCCCCCTTCACACTGACAGCCGACGGCTGTGGAGAAGGCAGGAGCCACAGCTATTTCAATAATTTTCATGAAGACTCATGTCTCCATGCAAAGTATTGGAGATTGAATGGGGTCTTTTCAACATGTTGGAACCCCGTTCAATCAAGTTCCTTTTAGCCGGCTCTATTGATCCCGTCCGAAGGAAGGCACACACAGGTAGGTTTGTAAACAGATTAGAGTACAATCACCGTGAGCGCGCAAGTTAATTGATTGTACTCAAATCTTTTTACAGATCTACCTGTGTGTGCCAAGCTTTAGTGTTCTGATCTTCTGCTGAAGATTGGGCAGTGGAAGGCTCCAAGAAAAGGCAGGGCGAAGGGGCACTTCAAACATGATTCATGATTTCCCTGAAATCCCATAGTCATGTGTAAAGGTGAAGCTAACAATCTCAGTATTTGTCGCCTCAGCCGGCAACACACATTTACTTCATTATCAGCGAGAGTTAAGGCTGCCATACACGCACCGTGAGGCGGCCGATTTTGCCACCGACCGATGGGCGTGCACACTCGCCGATTGGGGGTGCCCACATGGGGTGACAGATCGCTAACGCCCCACAGCGCAGCCGGCCAGAGAACAGACATGTCTGATAATCTCTGGCCAATGCCGTTAGTGTCAGTGGAGACCGGCGTCTTCATTGAAGCTAACGGCCAGCACAAAAAGGGTGCCGGCCGATGCTGTCAGCTCTGGAGAGCAGAGTGATGACGTCATCACGCTGCAGTCTGGAGCTCACCTGAGCTGATCTGTCGGCCCCCACTCCGTACGTGTGTGGGGGCCTTTAGGCTAAGGTCACAGTGGGCGCTGTAATGTTATGCACGGCATTTATTCTTATAGCAGAGAAGTGGTTCATTATGACTGTTTGTTAATTGCGACATTTGAAGTAAATTTTTTTCTATTTTTTAAAAAAATAAAAAAAAGTTAAATTTAAATTCCCATTTAAATTTAGTAGGAGTCGGAGTCGGTCCATTTTTTGCAGGTACCCAAAAATGTCTCTGACTCCTCGACTCCGACTCCACAGCCCTGGTTTAGGCTACCCATGATAGTGGGGTGCCACTTTCCTGTAAGATTTCTAGTAGTCAACAGTAGTAGTGGTCTCATGCACCTATGAGAGAGAGGATGCCATATATGTCAAAAGGAGAAAATAGTAAGGAAGAGGAGAAGATTATGGATTGTTCTACTGTACTATCAACAGTTAGCCAACGTCCAATTTTTTGTTTGGATTTATTTATCAGTCCGGTTTTATTGAACCAGACTTCGAGAATCCAGGTCCAGAGAAAGTCAGAAACAGGGCGGAGAGGACAGATTTGGAGGATCAAAGGAAACATTTGTAATTTTGTTTGTCATTAAGACCACGTTCGACTATAGCACGGAGATCAAAAATCCATCTCTTTTTGCATCATCGTTGCCTCCGCGTGTGTTCGGATGTACGCGGTCGAGAACTATGGCTGAAATGCATTTGCTATTGTAATTGTAGTTCAGGGCTACATGACGGCCTACTGGTGTTGACAAGTCACCGTCTGTTCCTGATTTAATGTGTTCATTCACCCTTTGCTGGAGTAACCTTTTGGTCTTCCCCACATAAAAGGCGCCGCAAGACAATAGTAGCAGATATACCACTCGTGCGGTCTTACAGTCCGCAAAGTGTCTTGGTGTGTATCTTCTACCGTTTGGTAGTATTAAATTGTTGTTGGTATTTATGAAGCAGCAGCACGCGCATTTCCAGGTTTTGCATCTGAACGTGCCCTTTCTTTTACAACTGTCACCACGGTAAGAACCATGGAACTGGCTTTGCGGTAATCAGTCTTTAAGTGATTTCGATCTTTTGTAAGTGATCAGAGGGTGGTCACCGACAAATTGTTTGATCTTCTGATCATTGGTTAGAATTGGCCAATATTTGGCAAGAACATTCATAAATAGTGCTGGTTGGTATAGGTTGTAATCAACCTTGTTTTATTGTCATTGGTCTTTGATTTAGTTCCAAACAATAATGTATCCCTGTTCTTGGAATTGGATTTCTTTTACACTTTCTTAAGAATTTTGCGACTGTAACCTCAAAGTAATAATCGTTCTTTTAGTTTTGAAGCTTCCTCTTCGAAGTGCGACGGAGGCGTATGTACTGACCATAGGGTATACTTTTTACCAAAGGTGCGGGGTGCGAGCTGGAGGCGTGTAGCAGGGTATTTCCTGCTATCTATTTCCTGTAGAGTGTTGTATATAGTTTGTTATCATCTCCCTTTATGATTTTGAGGCCTAGGAATGTCAGATGGTGCTGATTGGCATTGAAGGTGAACTTTAGGTTGTAGTTATTCGTCTGAAGTTGTTGTACAAAGTTGTCCAGGTCCTCCTTTGTGCCATCCCATAACATGAAGACGTCATCAATATAGCGAAGCCAGATATTGATGTTTTTATTGAAAGGTTCGCTAGCAAACAGGTCGCGTTCCCATGCCCCCAGGTACAGGTTGGCGTAGCTCAGGTCGCAGGTGGTCCCCATAGCTACCCCCTGTACTTGGAGGTATACTTCTTTCCCGAAAAGAAAGTAGTTGTTATTCAAGATGAATTCCAAGAGTTCCAAATAAATTCAGTATAAGTGGATTGATCCGTGCTTCTTTCCTGTAAGAATGTTCGTATCGATTCAAGTCCTCTGTGGTGTGGGACGGAGCTGTATAGAGCTTCAACATCGAGTCCAACTAGATATGTTTCTTTGTCAATATCGATACCTTCTACCAGTTGTAAAAGATGTTTTGTATCTTTTAAGGAAGGAAGACCTAGCACATGTGGTCCCAAGTAACTGTCAATTAGAGTGCTTGCATTCTCTGAGAAGCTGCCATTCCTGGATATTATAGGGCGGCCTGGTGGACATGTTTGGTTTTTATGAATCTTAGGCAGACTGTAGAATGTTGGAATTTTGAAGTCGGTGATAGAGATATAGGCGATTGACTTCCATTACAACCCTACTCATCATCTGCCATACAGGTAAACAGGTTTCAAGGAGACCGATATGCGTTGCCATAGTTAGACGTAGTGAAAAGTGTTAATGGGTTGTTTTTTTTTAATGGCAACGGACGCAATAGCATTAATGCTAACATGTCAGTTGCTGGTAAACGCCACACTGCACCATGTGATAAATTCCTCATCATGAATTGTGTTGACTCTAAGATGAAGGTGGAATGAACCATAAGCAATTGTTGCAACCCTTGTTCAGCCAGTAAGGTATTATATTTTCCGGCGTATAAGATGACCCACAACTTTTCCAGTTAAAATAGTTAAAAGAGTTTGGCATATAGTATATCTTATATAGTATAGCATATCTTATATAGTATAAGATTATCCCTCTTCCAACGCACACCAAATAAACATTTTTAGGGGACATAGCACTAGGGCCTTATATATGCCTACTGTGACTTTCAACCCCCAGATCTCCAACACTCTTAAAAGTCCAATCTTTTTTATGGATTAGTCATTTATATTCCCAATTTGACACCCCTATCTGCAACCTTTCATAGTTGTTAATGTTTCCCTGCGGTTATCCATAGGACATAAATTGTATACATTTAACAATAAAAACTGAAAGAATGTTGGCAATCTCAAATTTAACTTTTACTGTTGTGTATAAATTATAAAGTGAAGTTTTTGTACAGATATTTAATGTGTTTCAGCTTTAATCTCAATCTCGCTGCAATACCAATTTCAGCCACGATGTCCCTAGTGAGCACTTGCCGTCAGAGTAGCAGCACATATTCGGCTCAATTTATACACAGCGGGGAGGGAGGGGCCTGAGGGGGATGCTGCAGTCTCTCTCCTCTCTGTCTGTGATTGAAATACGTGGAGGCTGCTGTCAGCCAGCGCACAGTGCGGGGAGCATGGGTCTGAGCAGCAGACCTCTGGGCCCCCTAGATGCTTGGCAACCCTGGCACCCGGCGTATAAGACGACCCACTTTTAAGAATATTTTCCTGGGTTGAAAAGTTGTCTTAAAAGACAAAAAATACAGTACATTTACCTAGAGCATCATCCACATATGCTGCAGTAAGGTTTGCTGTCATTAAAACAGATCTGTAGAAATTCTAGCTTACAACACTCTGAATATTGCAGAATACCTTCTGACATTCAGCACTGCCACTCTAAGCCTATGCGTTGCATTGTTTATACTACTAAATCATAACTAAATTAGGTAAAGGAAACTTACCACAATGCAATGTTGAATCTTGCTGCACCACATGTGGAATGTAGATCCAGTTTCCAATGTCCCATTTTATAACATTCCCATCAATGCATGTTTGCAAAAAGCGGACATCATCTGTTCTCCACATCCTAAACATGTACAGTTCCCCTACCAATCCAACTGATACAGTGGAATTTAATTCCTCAAAATTGGAACAGCCAAGGATCACGTTTCCACCTCCTTGTAGCTTGGTGACGTTTTGCAGTTTACGCTCCACTTCAAGGGCCCCGTCAATGTAGAAAGACATGTTTTCGGTTTGGGAACTCCATTTAATACACATTTCATACCATGTATGCAGACTAAGGCTTTTAAGGATATTGATGGGAGTTCCAAACATCCAGATTTTTATACTGCTGCTGTCACCAAGTAATCCCAATTCATACCCATTTCCTGGCGAGGACAGCAGCTTATAGGTGAAAGCAGTCCATGGATCGGAGGATTCTAGCTTTATATAAGTACACAAAGCAAACTGAGATAATTCGGGGACAGGGGTGCTCAGAGTCATGATTTCTGCACATGGTTTGCTAAAGACCGCTTTGTTTTCTCCAATATTTGCAGCTTGAGCTGTAAAACAAAAAAAGAAAAAAATTTGACTTGCATAACAATGTACAGGTATTAGAAATATTATTAATATTGGAGAAGCTATAAATAATAAAATATGATGCTGGTCTACCTTAGGAGAACTTGCAATCCCTACTCTTGCCCTCACAGGTTTCATATATCAGTATGCAATTTGGTGCACTTGAGTTTTAGGTGAAAACAAGTGTCAAACTTCAACTGACTTCTGACACTGATATTCCAGCTAAGTGTCAGATTTGGACAGGGAAAATGAAGGGCACATGTAAATACATCATGAGTTAGGCTTAGTTCTTATTAGTGGTTTGAAATTGTGCCTGGTAATCCATGTACAGTGGGTGTTTGTGGTTTTTCCACACGTCCAGTAGGAAGACATGGCTTTTTTCTGTACTCTATTGTGCAGGGAAGAGTTTATTTTCTGTGTAAAGTATTTTTTTAACCAAGAACACCAGTTCTACCCGCTCATTGCTGATTCATAACACATCAGCAGTTTGGTGATGGATAACTGGCCAGCTGTAAACCACTAATGTGACCTAAGCCTTAGCCTGAATATTTAAATTAACAAAAATTACTCACGCCCAATCATAACTCTAAGTTATGTGTATTATCCCATACTTACAATTAATGAATAAGAAACTAAAAATGTTTGATCATAGCATCTATTTACATACATACTCAGAACACAATAACATTAATAACATGGGGCAGCAAGGAGTATGCATGTTCTTTTCGTGTCTGCAACGGTTTCCTCCGGGCGATCTGGTTTCCTCCCACACTTCAAATATATGCTTATAGGTTAATTGGCTTCTCCACCAAAGTATCTCCTATGTTAGTTACATATTACTAAAGCTGGGCATAGAAGTGTCGATTCCTGCAAGACCCGACCACCGATAGGATGCCGTGCACACTCCCGATTCCGTTGGGTGCGCCAACCTGCAGGATTGGGCTAAAATCAGCCCTAATGTCGGATCGCAGATTGATCTGACATGACGGTTAAATTTGATCCGATCCCATTCGTTCGGTAATGGGCGGCACACAAAGGGTGCAGGCCTATTCTTGGCACTAGCGAGCGGGCATGATGACGTCATAACGCCCGCCCCTAGTGCCGGAATTGGGTCGGGAGTCGACAGGAAATTGTGCCGTCTATTCCCAGCTTAAGACTGTGACATATGTGTAAGTTACATATACATAACTATAGTAGGGACATTAAAGTGTGAGAGAGTAAAGCTGGCCATACACCTTCACTCTGTCAGATATCCTTTAGATCTACCAACAACTATGTAGTATAGGTTCCTCTGCGATTGAACACAGGTAGAGTTGATGGTTTAGAAAGTCCCTCATATTACATGGTTTTGGTAAAACAAAAGAAGATCTAAAGGAAATCTGACAGAGAAATCTAAAGGTGTATGGGGGCCCTTATATCTACCAACTACTATGTAGTGCCGGGTCCTCCCTGATAGAATACATAGTGATTGGAAGGTTTAGAAACGTCCTTATATTATGTGGTTTTTGGTAGAACAAAAGTTGATTGTACAAGAATTGTTCGGTACGATTGTAAGGTGTATGGGGGCCTTTAGTAATATGACTATATATTCTCTGTGAAGCTCTGCGTAATATGTCTGCGCTGTATAAATATAAGACAATAATAATAATAACAACATCTATCTCAAGGAGCCATCTACAGAGGACCGTTTGAGATATGATTGTAGCATACGACTGCTTTTTTTAAAAGTTATTGTCACAACAGCAGCAAAAACGTCATGCAGAACCTTCACATGTTTCCTACTGTGTCGATTGCAGACCAGTTATTTATTATTTTAACATATATTTCCTTAAATTGTTGTTGAATGAAAAATCTGTTTGTTCGTAAACACATAGAAAATAAAGTCTCTATTCAGATCCTGATTGCTCCTGCATCTGTTGGTTTGGACGAATGACTGTAACTTATGACATCATCCTACAAACTTCTTTTTTTCTTTGAGATTTTTGTGCATTCTCTGCCTTTTAAAACATTAACCTTTAAGTGTATGTTCATAACTGAACGTTGCTTCATCAATGTACTGCAGTGAAGGGATAGGAAGTATAAAAAGATACTATGATGGACCAATACCATGAAACTATTGTTTATTTTTATTTATTTATTTGGGGGGGGGGGGAGAATACTGTAGTTTTTGTAGAGATGTATGTCTCATTAAGCAAGTACTCTCTGTCCTGTTATCCTTTTATTCATTACTAATGGTTGGGTGGTTACAGAATTCTAGTGCTTCTTTTGTCTTTTTCTTATCTTCAACGACAACCTCAATGTTGCCACTGTAGCTTGTTATTTCCAACACTAAAAGGGTTCTCTAACAACCAAATGGGCGCTCTGGTCCCACACTACATTGTGTTGCATTAATATCAGTGCAGAGCCCCATATTGGCATTGAGTCAATGCAAACCCTTTAACCCACCCATTAAAACTCATTGGGAGTGTTACATTACCACATCCATAAACATGGGCTCATTTATGAGAATGTTTGTCCTATAGGCTTGCATGGTATTAGGGGGACGAAAAAAAACCCAGGCTCCAGCATGGCAAAAACATGCCCTTTAGACGCCCTTAAGATGTCCTTAAGATGACTTGCACATCACACTGGCCATGTTGACACATCATGTACGATGGAGAACTGACAGACTGTGGACACAGCTGTAAGCTGCTCTAACTGGCAACCCAGGCTCTAACCTAATCCCTTTTAAGGTGGCCATACACAGATCGATTCCCAGTTCGAACAACCGACAACCATGTGTGTTCACAATTGTCGATCGAATGGAAAATTTGTCATCTGAGAGCTGTGACACAGGCAATAGGGCAGCAGCTTCCAGCCCGTATTGTGATGTATTGTCGCCTCACAACACCGGGTGCACCGGGTCCCTATTGAACGGGATCAACCCTCAACTGTTCGAGCGACCCACAATCGAGTGCAGTGTGGTGGTCCCTGGTATGGCTAGCTTTACATTGCGTTTGAGGGCCCATTACCGCTGCATTACCTATTCATTCATACTAGAGTTTGTATAATGTTATAGGGATATATTTTGGTAGAATATTCAGCAGCTAAGGAAACATACTAGTCTACAATCTGTGGATGTACGTCATATACACAGACAAAATACATTTCACTCGCTTTTAAACCAAACCAGACATCATCATAATAAGGTTAATTCTATCTTCTGTAAACATATTTAATACACAGTATGCATGCTATATGTATACACTGAACACTACTGAATCAATCTCCTGCATTCAGAGCCCTAAAGAAATGTCTTGGCATATCAAAGAGTCATTCATTCATGAGAAATGGTCCTGGGCTAGGAATGGAAATTACAGATCACTACATTTATTTTAATTTGCCATAGCTGAATCCAAAAGCCACACACTGATTGAAGGCTGTAATTTTAATGTTTCCTTTAAAAGTGTGGTGTTTGGCTTTCACCCAAGTGATGACAAATTCTAATTGAACCTGAAAATTATTAGTTTATTATAATAAGGTTCTGATGAATTGGCTGAATGCACCAAGTTTTACGTTGTACAATGTGTACTTTAAAAAAGAACAGTGTTTAGTGAGTAAAAATATGTCATTTATTTATACTATTAAAGCTGTGCTCCAGCCTTCTGTGTTCCCCAGTTGTACAGGACCCTATACTTTTTAAACCATTTCACATAATACTTTCTATACTGAATTTTCACAGCATACAAGTAAGATAGATCTTCCAGGTGAAAGAACACCCTAGACTAAACTTTCACGGGTCACAATGGGTTTTTAAATTTGATAGAGGGAGCCGGACAAAGAACCTGTAAGGTTTGCTTGGTTCCAAGTCCTTGCAGCCTGGGTGGGATATTCAAACAGCTTACATTGATAAATTGATATATTTTCCATACTGCTTAAAAAAGTTATAGTCATACTGCCAGGAAAGTTGAATAAAGAAAAAACATTAAAATGTTTTAATAAATATATAAAAAAGAGGCTTTGGACCCACCATAGGGGTGGCAATTCCATGTATCGCCTGCATTACTAATGATGGTGGTGATGTGTAATAGGTGACGTGTGACAGGGAAAGTTTCTTTTAAAATCTTCTGATGAGAAGTCATTGCAGAGAACAAGCGGAGGGGAGCAGCTTTTCAACAAGGTGACAAAGGTCCTGGAAAAGAAAGCTAAACTGGCCGGATCTGGCCCCAGGGCTTAAATTTGCCCACCTCTACTCTAGAAGCAGAAAATAACAATCATCCTCTAGGCATTATCTCCAGTTATTGCACAGAACAAGCACAGCGGGGCCAGTGCATCTTGACACCAAGGTGAGAAAGTGGCGGTTTAAAAGACTAAACTGGCCACACATGGCCCAAGGGCTGTAGTTTTTCCCACATCTGCCTTAGACCTAAGAGTCATTATGTATGTGTCTGACAGTTCATTCTGCCATGGACAGGGGAAATGTTTAGATCAGCCTCTCCCTGTCCATAGCAGAATGAACTGTCAGTGATACTGGGAGGCTGATCTCGAGTCAGCTGCCTAGATCACTGCGCCTCCACATGCGCACTACCGGGGGGTGGGGGGATTTCGATGGGTAGGCACATCTCGATAGAACATTGGTGCACGATACCACACATTTAATGTAAAATAGCAGATATACTGGAAAAAAGGTACCCTTGTGACCCTCATTTCCATTTTTTTATTGTGTTTCCAGTTTGTGGGAGGTAGAAGGCTTATTGGCAGCTGTTGGATGCAGACCCACGCCTTAGACCACCCTAGCCTAGCTCAGCTCCAGTGCCACAAAATACCTGGTGTCCAGATATTCTGGAGAATACAACTGTTCCCATGCAATTGGTTGTATGTTCTCCCTGATGAAGTAAACGGAAGTCCAAAGAGCAGATTTAGCTGAACTGTAATGAAAGTACACTTCTGCTTAAATGTAACATCTAATTTCATCCCTTAAAACTAAGTTTATATTAATTTTTTTACACCTGTCAGCTGCATAGCTTGTACAAAATATGTGTATGAATCTTATTATCCTCTCTTAATACCCTGGTACCCTGGAAGTAACTGATACAAAGCCTGGAAGTCATACAAGGGCAATTTGAACATAAACTTTTCACAGTGTTTGTAAAATATGCTGTTTAAACTGCATATACATTTTGGAAGATTTGTATTTAGCATATGTCTTTAGTATATGATGAGGCTAAAACAATTTGCGTCATTTTGTAAGGATCAACATTTTTGATCGTACACTGGTAACTCTTACAGGAGTTTCTGAGAGATTTCTAGAAAAGGGATTTTGCTTTTATATGTCATATTGTTCCACCCCATAATAACTCACATTTACACTAAACACGGCCACATTCCAATGCTACTCAAACATACTAAAGAATACTTGGTGAACAAAGAACTGCTAGAACATGTGACGTATCCTCTGTGTCACAAGAACCTGTGTTTCTACTTAACAGTAACCATAGCTGAACACACCTGTACATTGTCAGAGATTTACATATATATATATATTTAGTAGTAACCATCCAAACAAGTATGGGACAGCCCTGAAAACTGTATGTACAAGGATATCCTTACTATATTGCCTCTCTTTGTCTACAACACTTTCATTGACAGACTGGCCAAAGGTCAGCAAGATATTGATTAAGCACATTACCGCACCTTACCAGTTTTCAACTTCTCTCCAAAAAACAGCGTACTACATTCTTCAGTAGGGTGTATACAGAGCGATAGAGCTTAAAAGATATCTGACGCATAAAGTGTTTACCAACGCCAGGTAATGCTATTTTTAAATCTGTTTCTTGTCAGATTATTGTTATTTTGAATCTCCTGCTGCTCATTAGTAAAATTGGTGTCACCACAACAGAAAGACAGTACTGGAAATCTAACAGCATGTGTAACCTTTACGAACTCTTCAAAAATAGGTGTTGTTGCCATGTCTATTCCAGCTATAAAGATATGCCATCTTTTCCTTTCCCTGAGATGTTATGTAATGACAAATATTCAGAGTGAATCTTTCCAGTGAGGAGGAACATAGGAATATAAACCAAGCAGAGGTTCTGTATCCAAAGCTAACAAGTTTGACTGAGGTTGTGAATTAAACTGAACTACCTCACCAAACCAAAAGTGTGTGTAAATAAGCTTTTATGATGGGAAAAAATTGTGGTCCAATTACGCAAGTTACCACTATGCCCTAAGCCTCAGACCTAAATCCAACCCTGTATACAAGCCTAAAGCCTGCCATACACATGCCGATAAGCAGCCGATTTTTCACCTGACCGACGGGCATGCGCGCTCGCGCCGGCGGTCAGCGGAAAATCGGCCGCTAATCGGCATGTGCCCACATGGAGCGACAGATCCCTGTCGCCCCACAGCTCGGCCGGCCAGAGAACGGACATGTCCGATAATCTCAGGCCGATGGAAGCCGATGGCATTAGCTTCAATGAAGACCGGCGTCTTCATTGAAGCTAATGGCCGGCACACAAAGGGTGCCGGCCGACTGAAGGGGCCCCAAAATGCACCAGGGTGCAAACGTGATGACCTCATCACGTTTGCATTCCGGTTCATATCGGAGTAGGTCTGTCTTCACCCGTCAGGGTGTGTATGGCAGCCTTAAGGCCCCCCATTCACCTTTGATTCACTCAATACAATTTATTTTAGATCTACCAACAACTATGTAGTGCCCAGTCCTCCATGATAGAATACATAGTGATTGGAAAGCATAAAGCGCCCCATAGATGGGCCGATTCCTGGCCATAGTTGCGGCTGACCGACCGTCATGCTCGCTCCCGCCGAGCACATACAGATCGGTCGACCAAAAGAGCCGGCAGGTCGGATCGCACATGGATCCGTCCTGCTGGTTCTTTTTCTGCACGATCCTCCGATCCTGTGCTGCAGGCTGTTAACTTGCCCCCTCAGAGTTAATTGGCTACAATCTGAAAGGAATTGCGTGTGTTAGTGGAACACATGGGTGACGTCACTACGCTGTGAGGAGTCTGCTAAAAGCTGCCCATAGATCCAGACGTCTATGGCCGGCTTAAGTGGATTGTACAGAAATTGTATGGTCAGATTGTGAGGTGTATGGGGGCTTTAGTTATGAGACCTTAAAGATAGTTACATCCCCCTTACAATCAGAATACTTCATACTTTCAATCTATAGAAACTGACAAAAACCAGATCAGGGAGCAATGTATTAACCTTAGATCTGGTGTCCTTTAGACTGAAATCCTATATATATGTGTATGGACTACTTCATCTCTTTGCACCGTGCATGATCTTATTAAGTATGTATATAATCCTTCTTTGTGATTGAGGTTTGTATTACTTACCTATTCTTTGGCTTGTCAAAATATACATTATTATCCATATTGGCTGAATAGGTTTACATTTCACAAGAAGATATTTGCTTTTCCCAGTAAGTGTACGAAGCAAGCCATGTAGCAACATCCTGAAAGACACAAAATAATAACAAAATCATTAAGCATGGATCAACAAAGCCACTACTTTTAAGTTAAGATCTAGAAGTTAATTCTTTAAGCTCTATCTCTTATTCATGTTTGTCCGGTCCACATTGTCTACACCAGGGGTGGGCAAACTTTATGACTCATGGGACACATTGGCTTTGGTCTTTTGGGCCGGTCGAAGAACATGTAATGGCCAACCAGCCATAGGTGTCGTCAATTCCATGCATCACCGGCATCTACCTGTGTTCAATCCCAGAGGATCCTATACTACATGGTTGTTGGTAGATCTAAGGGATATCTGACAGAGAGATCAAAAGGTGTATGGCCAGCTTTATTTATTGTAATGAGCTTAGATAATTCCTACAATACAGTCCATGTGCGACCACCCGCCGGGAGAGGTGGCGAGTAGTCAAGTTGCGATCACCGGTGTCCAAATGGCCGCAGGTGGTCGCACGTTCGGACCATAAGACGCAGGCACTTCTCCCTCTCAATTTTAGGGGTAAAAAGTGTGTCTTATAGTCCAAAAATACAGTACACAAAACTTGAGTTAAAAGGTTCATCATTATATGAAAATTATGATGAGAAGGAAAATATATCAAGGTTTGGCTGTGACTTTGTCCAAGTTTTTAAATTTGACCAACTACATGTTAAGATTGACACCCTTGCTCTATACTGTAAATATTTTGCACTGGGTATGCTAAACTGTTATGTATTGTCATGTTTAATAAATGATCTACTTATCCTGTCAGATTTGCTTCACCCGTTCAACTTTCCACCTTCTGAGGCATTCTACTGGTTTATGATGGGGGACCTCACCTAACCAATATAGAATCATAGAATTCTTTCATGGAAAATAACCTTAATGTGCATGTACACTGAGCTGGTTTTATCTCTAGATCTAGATCCATCAAAGGTGAACCCTGCAAATATAACATGTCCTCATATGCCGACTACAATTCTCCAGTTGGTTGTTGGTTTTCTGCCCTATTACACTTGAAGTCTTGAATAGCACGGCTCCTTCATCACAAACCATATTCCAAGCATACATGTACAAACACTCAATGAATGTTCTAAGTGTTTTATATGTACAGTAATCTCTAAAAGTTACATGCATTATAAAATCCATCTTATCCAAGATATCAGTTTAGTCAAAGCAGCCAGTTATAAAATGTTTGGACAGCTCTCATAAGGAGTGTCATCACTGGCTACCGTACAAAAGTTCTAGGCACCGGTAAACCCTGATCAATGGGTTTCTCTAGCAGCTGTTTTGTAAGAGAGCATTTCTGTACAGAGAGAATCTCTCCTATTCAGGTCCTGAAAATGAAAGAAAAGTTAACAAAGAGCTTCACATTTGGCTTTGACCTTAGTGGGCGCCTCAGACAATAGTCTGCTTGAAATGAAGGAAAGAAATGAGAAGCTAAGTTAAATACCTCCTCTTTATAGCATTTAATTACTAATATCTGATGTAATAACAGCATTAAATCTCAATGTTATTAAACTACCCAATACAAACTCAGTGAAATAAAATAGCTTTCATCAAGCAAGACTATTTTAATACTGCTTTCAGGCAAAACCAAAAGCTTGAAATATAATACTTGATTTGAAAGTCTGTGGCTAAAATACTGTGAGAAAATCGATATATGAACCACAGATGTATTTTAACCTTTTTTCTCAAAAAGTTGAAGCAAATAAACTCCCTACCAGAGAACAGACATAATACGGTACCTGATCCATATTGAATTTTTTTTCCAGGTTCCAGACGTGCCCCGAGGAAAGTGACTGTGACCATGAAGGTTCTCCTGCCCTCTTACTGTACCTACGGTGTGTGAGGATGCAGAGTTACTTCTAGTTTAATAGGAGAACTTATATTTTAACAGTAGTGTATGCAATGATAAAATCCCTGACCATATTTAATTATTATGTTTAATTCAGTGAAATGATGGTCTATGAGAAATGTTTACTTGTCCCTCCTCAATATAGGAAAAATCTACTGTTACCTCGCGATTTCATTACTTTCTTGCAAAAAAAGAAATGTTATGTGTCTATGCCTCCAGCCTGGGTGTAAAAATGTCTAACAAAGATTTGTATCTGTGATGCCTTTGGCAAGGTTTTTCCCAACCTCATGTAGAGGAGCTGTAGATACATCGACTTTTACGCAATCGATCTTAGATTAAATCAGTGATTCCCAAACTGGTGGGCGCGAAGGTATTCCTGGGGGGCGGCAGGCCCTCATTCTGAACCTGTGTTTCAATGGAGGGGAGGGGGGGGCTCGAAAATGTTCCTAAATAGGAAAGGGGGGCCTGCGAGGAAAGTTTGGGAACCACTGGATTAAATCAACATGTGCAATTGAACTATCGACTTTCAGTCTAAAGCTGCCCATACACGGGTCATTGCCCATGCAATCGTGGAACCCTCAAGCACAGCAGGATCACGTCATTGCACTGTGCTCCAGCTTTCTCAAGCACTTCTGCGCCATCAATCCCATTCAATACTTTGGATGGGGACCCTCGCTCTCAACATGTTGGTTCCTTGTTTGTTTGAGTGACCTCCATCAATTCAAGTACAATCGATGGCTGTGAATGTGCACAAACAATTTTTAAATGGCCAGTTGTATGGCCACCTTAACATCAATTCTTTTCTAAAGACATGCTCCGTAATACCATCACATACAAATCCATGGCAATACTGTATGTTTAGCACCATAAGAAACACTTTCGGATGTCTATGTGCGCAGGTTGGTGCCCACCCTCTGCTGGCTAATACACAGGTCCTCTATTTACTGTCTGTGAGCTGGGCTGCTTAAGCAGAGGCTGCCCAGATCACATAAAGCTCTGCTGTTGGGACTGGAGCCTCCATTACTCCCACTCTGCCGGTCATAGCAAGAAGCTCCAGCCAGCAGTGGGAGAAGGCTGAAATAATTTTTGGCCATCAGATGCTCCAATGTATAGGGTGCACTCTATGTCTTATGGTCCGAAAAATACGGTACTTAAGTGATCAACTGAAATTGACCAGCATGTCTGATAACTTCTCTCTTGGATTCCAAATAAAAAGGAATTGATAGTAAATGATTGAAATTTCAAACTATTGACGTAAACAATCAATTTCGTTTAAATTATTAAATGGAATAAACCTTGTATGGCCACCTTTGCTCCTATTTAGCTACCTTTATTCAATATGTCAACAGCACTATAGGGACTATATGCAAAAGTGCAAAACAAGCATCAATGTTACACAATACAATGAGGAAATGACATCTAATACTTGAAAATATCATCTGTAAGTATGATAAGATGTTAGGGCTAGTACCATGACATTCCTGTGCCTCACCCAAATCTACTCTAGCACATGAGCTGATCACTTAAAGACAGTAAATAATGATTCATCCTTTGTACAACTCAACTGTGATACATTGGCAAGGCATGCTATATGTTATTTCCTTTTTATTATTGATGTGTATATATATATATAT
>CM070033.1:147364096-147376155 GCA_036250615.1 Ptychadena robeensis
ATATATACACAGGGGAATATCAGGGTGCTGGAACAGTTTTCGAATGCTATAGAACATACCGTAGATGCAATGTCTCAACATCGCATCCAAACGCCTGAAAAATCGATAACACACAGAAATGCAACAAAAGTTGACCTGCGAGCAAATAAATTCAATTTAACTGAATCAATCACTAGAAATCAAGCAGAAAATTGAAAGAGCTGGCATGTGGGAACGTTTTAGTAGTTTGTAAAAGTATCTGTTGGGTTTTCTAGGTATTTCCATGGATCCATGTACCATGTATCCAATTGTACTATAGAGCATGTGTGTAGAAGTTTGGAAAAAAAATGTTCACTTTTGCATTCGATCACTTAGTGTGGTAGTGAGATGGATATATGATAGATTGACAATCAAAATTAGAATTGCACAAGTTACCAAATCGAAGATCGATTGAGCAAACGTTGTTGTGTGTATGGCTAGCTTAAAAGTCCTGATCATCGATTGAAACTTTTGTACTCTGCCTCTTATTTACAATTGCTTTCAAATGTTTCCTAATTGCAATTATACCATGTGGTGGAATTTGGAAGAATTTTTAAATTATGTTATGTATACATAAATAAAAAATTACAAAGGTGTCATAACACAGTGTCTCACCACACTTTAATTCATGGATTTTGTAGGCCAATTACATCCTAGTGTGTTGGAGTGTGTGTTATTGCATGGATTTTGGGAGGCCTGTAACACAAGTCTAGATCAGAGGTGGGCAAACTTTTTGACTTGTGGGCCACGATGGGTTTTTAAATTTGACAGAGAGGCGGAACCAAGAGTCCTAATTCCTTGCAGCACTAACTGGAAATGTAAAGATTGTACATTGTACCATTTAAATTTCTTGTACCTCTTTTGTCAGGCAGGTTAGATAAAGAAAAAAACATTCTATTGCAGGCAAACTACAGCCTCTAGAGGAGACCCGAACAATCATCCTCTAGGAATTATCTCCACTTTTTCCAGTGAATGAGCGGAGGGGAGCTAGAGCGTCTTTACCCCAAGGTGACAAAGGGCAGAATTAAAAGTCTAAATTTGGTCCCCGGGCCTTATGTATATATATATCATTCCCTTCACTAGTTCTACTATACAGTGTGTTTCAAAAACACAAAATATGCCACATAAAGTGTTACTGTCCATGTAATTAAAAGTCTTCAATGACATGTGTGCTAAAAAAAACTTGGGAAAATATCACCATTATTGGGATACTATCCCATTTTCCATTCTTCTTTACAAAACAAAAACAATCATTCTTTAATAAATGCACAGCTTGATAAATGAAAACTATGTGTATCCATGTGTGCTTACTGCTCACTGTTCCCAATTATCTGTCACTAAATCCCTAAGTAAAAGAGATTCCAATATGAAGGAGAAGTAGGCTGATTTGTAAAATGAAGGACACACCCCAGAGTCTCCCAGATGAGCCAAGAAAAGCTGCTCCTAGAGTTAGACAACCCAGGCTGTGCTTGGAAATATATTTTATAAACTTCACAGCGTATCATATAAACATATTCATCAACTACAATAACAACAGATCATGTCTAAGCACACTAAATTGTTCACATCTAATACTGAAATGTTTGACACAATTGTGGCTACAAAACATTATGCTCCCAAAACACAGCTTTTTACTCCAACAAGGATGTAGTTCTTGTGACAAGGGCTTTCCTTCTGTTCTGACAAGCTTTAATGTTTAACTCATTATTACATATTTCAGGAGCATTCTAATGGGCACCTGGAAAAGCTGCATCTACATTCACCCGATAGAGATTACATTAATGCCCCTGGGAGCCTGCACACAAAGGGGCGAGCAGGCACAATCCGAGCTGCTGACAGTCAGACCCGTGAAAGTGCACGTGTGAATGCAACCTTTAGGGTTTGTCTACACTTTGTTACTTTACCATGTTCACTGCTCACCAAACTTGGGGAAAAAGGTGAAGACGTTTCACGTTCTTCCCTATGGTCTATGACGTGCCTAGCTACACAATGTTATTACACCTATGCTGGGCATTGCCAGCAAAGACGTGCCCATTGGCTGGTAACGGAGGCATCAATGTGATGTGAAATAATGTGCCCAGTATTTTCTAGCCGCCTTTTTTCTATTCGATTTAGTGGAGCGCATTAAATGTGCGCTAAGCTTCAAGAAAACTGCAGGAAATCTGCGTCAAGAATAATCACTGCAGTACTTCGTTTTCAAATGGTTACTAATAATATTAAGGACTATTGCTATTATTGTATCACCAAAAGTGTATCTATAGCCTAACATTGTATAGAATAGTGAAGAGTTTAAAATGTTGTTATTTAATTGACAATTATGTTTTATTTATCATATTTTCCTTCACATCCTGCCCTTTATGATATCCATCACTTTGGTCAATCAATTTAGAAAAAAGAAATCTATTTGCAAAGGATTAACTTAAAGCAGTGGATCTTCTTAGATCAGCGACCCAGGAACTGATGTTGCGATATGTAATTTCCTGTATTGGAAAGTGCCGATGCAGCGTGCCCACATAACGCAAGTGACACTCAGCAACATCACTTCCAGCACAATCAGGCAAGTGTAATGTCCCCTCCCTCCTTGTGAGCAGCAGCTCTGATGTTTTCAGTGAACGTGGTGACCCCTGTGAAATGGTTATTTAACTCCTGCAGGTGTTGTGTACCACAGGTTGAGAACCACTTACTTAAATTATCTATTTTTTTTAAGTTCATGGAATGGAAACATCTATCTGGTAATGACTTAAATTTGGCTTAAACTGTTTATGGCTTAAATCTCAAGATTTACCATGTATTCCTTTCCTAGTGGCAGCCAGAAGTTGGAATGTCCCCACTGCCGGTGATTGGGTCAATTAGAAAGAGAAAATCTTCCTTTATTTGGACACCAACAACAATTCACCCATATATTGCATCTTTTTTTATTTTGTCTAGTTGCTGTTTTCACATTTTCAAGATAAAGCTTTAGGCAGATAAGATAAGAAATATGGTCAGAAAAGCACTGACCTTACAGGAAACAAAATGAAATATGAACAGGAGATTTTTCTTTTCACACTTTTGAACACAGGAAAGGGTAACCAGCGGCATTGGGGAGGACATCTCCCTAGTGCCCCCAGACACTGCCCAATAGACAACTCAAAGCCGCTTTAAGTGCGCTTTAAACTCACCTAATGCACATTTTGTCTCTCACTGGCTCTTATTGGTATGGTTTGGGATTACCTTTAGGAAGTTATTCCATCATGTCCCCGTAGCCCCTCTCCCCTTTTATCTGTAAAATAGACTTGCTGTAATCATAAAGATTAATCATAAAGAGTGGGGAAAATGGAAGTTCTTCATCTCTATGTTACTTTCATTTTCTCACATTGAAAGCAATTGTAGCTGGCACCCCTGGTGGTCAGATTTGTTACTGCAACTATTAACCCCTGAAAGATTCGAAGCTACACAGAAATCAACATGGCAACTTCCACAGATGACAGCAGAGCAGGTAAGTGTAATGTTTTAAGATTTTGGAGCAACTTTAAGCCATTGGGACTCTGAGGTAGGTAAAAATTTATTTTAATTTTTCTTATTTCTGAGTTTAGGTGCACAGTAATAGAAACCTGCTATTTTATATATATATATATATATATATATATATATATATATATATATATATATATATATATATACTTTAATTATAGCCGTCTTGTAAAATAAAATCTACTTCTTGGCCTCAGTTCTTTCTGCCGCTGAAAGTCACACATTTTTACCTCACTGGGCGCATGGCTGATGAGAAATGGGCCCTCGCATCTTCATCATGACTTTAAATGACTACAATATATTGAATATACTGAAGTCACGAGCAGCCGTTTGTATTTATTTTTGTTTTGTGTAAAAACTCCTTAGTCAGCTGATTTCATAAATAATTCATCTTGCAGCCAAATATAGTGAGGCCAATTTTTGGTTTATGTGAACTATTATCATTTGGAGCACTGTGGATAACAATATTCTATATAAGTCGATCAGCCTCGTGGCAGTCTGCGGCACATGTGCCAGGAGAAGACAATGAGCAAGAGTTATTTTTCAGACATGAAAAAGGGAAAATCCTAGACAAAATCTAAAAAACAGATCGCAGCATTTGGAAATTATGGACAGTTGGGAACAATTACCAGACTGAACAAAAAGATATATTAAACACAGAAGGTAGTTTAAATGGTGTACCAAAGCCGAAAAAGTAGGAGACCTATTAAGTACCGTTTCCATGGAAACCACACAGCTCCTTCAAACAAAAAGGCAAGCCTTTGGTTTCTTGTGAGAGCGCCTCAAGACCACAACTAAACAATTATAAAACCATACATCAGGTAGTTGAAATACGAGAACAACATGTTGGGTGGTGGCCACAGAGTGTGACTCATGGCAATGAAAAATGGTTTGTGACTGAAGAACATGGAAATGCTTCTTCTCTGACTCAGAATCATCATTATGCCTCAAATTTCTCTTTTTTTCTGTCTGTGTTAAATTTAGAATATACTACAGATTTACGGTTTATTATAGAAATGTTACCCACTTTACCTGAAATCATTATAAAATACTATGTAATTTCTTTAAGCTTGTCTCTAGACAAACAGCTTGAAACACAGATGAAACACATACTGTATATAGCATAGCAGTCCTACCTGCCAAAGAATGTGTATTTGTGTAAATCAGAACATCACAGCACAGTTATTCTGGTGACCAGAATTTAGGTAAGTAGTAGTAGCATAGTAGGGTCACTACCCCTCTACCCGCCTGATCATGGCAAATAAAGGGTAAGCAATAGACTAAAGAGGTCACCCCCCTGCTCTCTCTTGCATATGTAATAGCACCACACTTACCTGTAGTGCTGTGACTTTCAGATTAAAAGTGTCCATACACGGTTCAATATTTCTGTTCAACCTATTAAAAATTAGATGGTTTTAAAATGATCAAACGGAAAATAATTCCCGCAAACCTGGCACTATTGACCAAAGGTGGAAATGGAACAATTGATGGAGGAGTGACATGTTTCAGTCCATCGTACAAGTATTTGGCAGATTTTCTTGGTATTTAGATAAATTTTTATTCGATGATACTACACAGATCTAAGTAATGGAATCGATCAGTTTTTAATCACTCCACACCTCCTGTCCCACTTATATTTCCTACCTAGTACAAAAATATACCCCTTACCGCCCCCTCTGCTCCTCCACTGACCTACTAATGACATTCCCACTCATAACATCACATGCGTGGCTTCAAGACTTCTCTAGGGCCGCTCCTACTCTTTGGAACTCTCTCCCTCGCCTCATTAGACTTGCTCCTACCTTTGGCTTTTACAAAAGCCCTGAAAACCCCCTCTTCTGTCTGGCCTATCCATCTTCTCACTCCTTACATCACCACCATGCCATTATGATAATAATAAAAAAATAGTTCACACTGTGTGGTGGTACAGCCTATCGATATTTAAAACACACAAGTCAATCTAATCTAACATTGATCGCGAACAAATAGAACCATGTATGGCTAGCTTTACCTTGGCTATACAGGTGAATACAACAGAATGAAACCAAGTCAAAGGAATGTATTTATATTTGCTGCAATTGAACTGTTTCTTTTTACATTTTGTAGTAAATGCATCTCAAATGTATAAGGGATCATTCTTTTATATTACTTATCTATTCAATATTTTCCTGGAAATAAAATAAATTTGTGTATACAATAGTTTAGAATAAAAATAAGAATAAAACGTAAGTGAAACCCAACATTGCCTATAGTTGTCTATACCCTGTTTCTGCTCCTCATAGGTTCTAATCCTCTTCTTATTTTTGCGGGGACTCCCATACAGACTGATAACAAAACAGTTATTCTTTTAATGCTCTACATTACCACAATTATATTTTTACTTAATATCTCAGAGAAACTGAAATTTAGAGTAAAGTCAGTGGAATTCTATAGTTTCCTGCAACAGGTTCCCTCCAAAGGAAGATTGGTTTTAAGTAGAAGTAAAGGAATAATGGGATAGTAAGTACTTGATGTAATATGTTTTCATCTCTTTCATCGCAAAATAAATCTACACTTTTGAAGTCTGCATTGGCTTAGAAAAAAAACATATTTTTAATAACAATTTTTTATTAGTTTTATTGCAGTTAACAGTATATGTAGGAAATATACAGGGAGTGCAGAATTATTAGGCAAGTGGTATTTTTGAGGAATAATTTTATTTATGAACAACAACCATGTTCTCAATGAACCCGAACCCAAAAAACTCTAGTTTTCTATTAATCAAAGCTGAAATATTTTTTTGGAAGTAGTTTTTTAGTTTTTTTGTTTTTAGCTTTGTATGATTTTAGGCGGGGGATCTCTGGTTGTGTGCAGGTTTTGACTATTACTGCTTGCATAATGTATTAGGCAAACTTAACAAACAAACACACTTAATTTATAATAAACTAATACCACCCATTTCAATTATTTATTTTTACCAGTTTGAAACCAATTATAACATCTCAAACATTCACAATATACATTTCTGATTTCCTGACATTCAAACAACACAAAAACAATCAGTGACAATCATAGAGCCACACTTTCTTTGGCAAGGACCCTCAAAAGCCTGCCTTCTCCATGGCTATCTGGTCAGTGTTTTTAATCTGTTCACCATCACATTGTGTGCAGAGCAACAAAGCAGCAACCACACGACCTCCCGCAGACACTGTTCAAGAGGTGTACTGTTTTCCCTCCTTGTAACATCACACATTTGATGATGGACCCAGGGGCGAGGTTCTCAATGGGGTTCAGATCAGTGGTTGAAGCAAGGAGGCCAGTGTCATTTAGTTTTTTCTTCTTTTTAAATACCCGTCTCTCTTGCCGACCACGCTGTGGGCAGTACTTTGGACGCGTGTTGTTATTGGGAGAGCTATTGTCCCGGCTGGCAAAGCTCTGCCTGAAAATCATGTTTTTTTCCTTGAAGGATGCGCAGACTCCTTCCTGTACCACTGCTTGAAGACGGTTGTTCTTCCAGAACTGGCAGTAGGACTGGGAGTTGATGGCTTGTGTACTCCATCCTACAACCCAAAAAGGCCCCCCCCACAAGAGCTGCATCTTAAATGATCACGACAAGGCAGAAAAGACACACAAGTTACCAACAGCATCACCCAACCGTACTGCCACCTTCTCACCAGTATTTGCGGCGATCCTGACTGAGTCGGCTGGCTAGATGAGCTTGGCCCCCCCATTCCTTCCCCCGGTTCAAGATCCATCCACCTTGCTGGCGTCTGAGTCCGGACTGGACTCTCTGCCCTTTACCAATCCAGAGTCCACGGTGCCCATCCATCTGGCCTCACAGACGCCATCACTCTCCATTTCATCTAGAGTTCCATAACAGCCTTAGCAAAATCAGTCTTTGAGATATCTTTTGTTTGTTTTGGCCCAGGTCCTTGACGTTTCAAGCTGTGTTTGTCTCGTTCAGTGGTGGTTCGTTTTCAGCCGTATGTCTTCTGCAGTATTGCACACCTTGTGCTTTGGGCCACTCCAGTGATGTTGAAGACTCTGAAAAGCCAAACTGTGGAAAGTGAATCTTGGCAAGCCCACGCTCTGGACTTTTGCTCAGGTCTGGCAAGGTATTTGTGACTTTGTTCAGGTTTTCCCTTTCCCCATACTATAGCTTCTCTTGCGACCCGACCTGTTTGTCTGGTGTTGACTATTTTGAAATGAAACGCGGGATGTTGGTTCGGATGATTCACGCTTCATAGCTTTGCAATTTTTAAGAGTGCTGCCATCCCTCTGCCCAGAGAATATATCACTTTTTGACTTTCAAAGCCTGTCAAGTTCCTTATTTTGACCATTGCCCAAAGGAAAGGAAGTTGCCTAATAATATGCACACCTAATATAGGTGTTGATGTCATTAGACCACACCCTTCTATTACAGAGATGCACATCCCCTAATATGCTTAATTGGTAGTAGGTTTCGAGCTATACAGCTTGGGTAGACAACATGGCATCTTTAGGATGATGTGGTCAAAATACTAATTTGCCTAATAATTCTGCACTCCCTGTACCAGAGTAGGGACAAAAAACATCTTGAGGAACACAGTCCATCTCTCATTTTATAAATCAGTGGCTGGTTGGCACAGAGACATGTTACAGTTAGATATATTGCGGTGTGATCATAGTTATTGCAGGTGGAACACATGTAATCCTAGCCATAAGTCATAAGGTTAGCGTTGAGCTGGTCCTCTAGAGAGATCTTACAACAAACATGGGATACATGAGATAGAGGGTAAGTGAAGTGCAATGGGGACGAGGGATGAGAAGATAAGAGATGGTCAAATTTTTCAACTTGCTAACTTTGTGAGCTGATTGCAAAGCCCCTGAGCCAGAAGGGTTGTGGAAACATTTGAAAAACAAATTTTTTGACTTGACTTTGAACTTAATTTGTGCAAAAACATCTCCAGCAAGTTTGGTGATCATAGCATGTTCAGGGGCATGGGTAAGGGGAGTAGGCGAAAGAGAGAACACATTTTTTTTTTACTTGTCTTTAATTGAAACGGCCCACTCAAGTCTACTGGCTTCAATTATTATTTTATATGTGATAAGGAATATGTATTTTTATCCTTAATCTCAGAGAGCGGTTTGGTGGTATTAATTAAGTGATTTGTGTTTTTTTATATAGATTTTGCTCAATCTGAAAATCAGAAGGTTAAATAGTGTTTCTGATGTATATGGAAGGAAAAATAAAGGCTAAAACCACTGACTTCCTTCTGAAAATACCTGGCTGTCATGCTGATCCAAAGACTTCAACACATCATCAGTGAAATGACTGAAACAAGAATAAAAATCAAGTCAAGATGAAGTCCAAGTTCCCAATCCGTATTGGTGTGGTCCAATATAAGGTATTTTCCGCCATGTTACTGTAATTTTCATCCCTCTGAGCTGAAAATAACTATCGCTTGTTTCAAAAGAAGCCCTAACCTGTTCTGTTAGCCTTGTGAATTGGCCCTATTCATGCTGAAAGTATCTAAGCTGGATCAACTTGAAAGCTAAGTAACTAACTTTAAAGTTTTAAGGTAAGGCCAGCAATGGCAGTTTGGATAATTACTCAGTACATATTTCCTTTTAAGTGGTTTCATATTGGTAAAAATCCATTTAAAGCCAATTTAAAGTGACCCTGCTAGTTAAAACTGCAAGAGCAACGCGGGAGATAAAAAAGAAAGTGGTGGTTTCCACGCAGAAATCAGAATGTTGTTCAGTGGTAATAGGATAATGATAGTGGTAATAGGGTGATAAAAGGCAGGCTAGGTAAGTGTTTCATTTCCTTATTCCATACAACAGCTTCACATAAAGGCCAAGTGTATTGTAAGTTTCAGCATAGATTGATATTTTACATTTTTTTCATAAGATAATAATTCATAACATTCAAGTGTAGAATCACTAAGTGCTCACTCACACAGGAAGTCCTTACCCGCCTGGTAAACGAGCAATAACTGCAGCCTGAGCGAGGTGACATGAGATGTCTGCCAGTCGGTTTTCGGTTTTCTGCCTGACATACTTGTCATGGGGTCATTTTTAAAACAACTCGCAAGTGCCGCGGACTTGTGCCACTCGCAGACAGAATCACCTGGTCGTTTTCTGGGCTGCTGCCAAATGATGGGAAACGACCATGTAAGGGCTCATTTACATGGAGAGCTTTTAACCTTCCAGTAAACAAGAAATAATCGCAACCAACTGGTTTTCAGGCTTTCGCCTGATAGAACTGCTGTAGGATCCTCATCTAAACGACAGGCATATGTTACCCAGGCTGCTGCAGGAGCACTTGTACATTTCTTGGCCTGCTGCGGACTGAAACGACCGTGTAAATTTAGCCTAAAGCTAGGCACACACGGGTAGATTTGTAAAGATTCGAGTAGTGATTGATTGTACTCTAATCTGCTTACAAACCTACCAGTGTGTGCTTTCCTTTGAGCAGGATCAATAGAGCCTGTTCGAAGGAACTTGATTGAATGGGGTTCCAACATGTTGGAAAACCCTGTTCATTCTCCAATACTTCACATGAAAAATAATCTTTATGTAAAGTATAGAAACTGCTTCGGCTCTGCGTTCTCCCTCCACACTGACAGTGTTCTCCCTCAAGCCTGACAGTGTGAAGGGGCTGAGCCAGTACTCTTCACTCCTGAAGCCGACACTGAGAGAAGCAGGCTGAATGGATTTCTTCCCAGCTTCTATCCTGTGTGAATTCTGATTCACATGGGCTAGACGCTGGGGAGAAAGGTCCCGGAGGTCCCCATTGAACGGGAATCAATGTGCCCATGTGGTGCACATTGATTTCCGTTCAATTGATTCCCGTCACCACGCTGTGATTGATTGGAGGTCGATTGTACGAGAATTTACCCGTGTGTGGCTAGCATAAAGGTATGTCTCCACTGTGCTTTCGATCTGCCGGCCAAACAGCCAGTCCGGTAGGAACATATGTGGATCGGCTCTGTCAGGACCCCCGCCAAGGAGCTGAGAACGAAGAGGAGACATACCCTAAGCTTTACCCTGGTGTTCTTAGCAATCTGTTCCGTCAGATGCTGAATGATAAGCTGCCAAGGCCACTATTGTATACAATGGGGGAAAGCATATTGAGGAGACCATCTTGTCCTTTCCCTTCTCCTCCTCAGTGAGCTATTTGTAAAGCTCTTCTCTTCTGAAGTGTATATATCATTAGTGAATAAAATGAAAAACATAAATGAGGTCTGACTATAGATATAGACTAGTGCTACACATAAACTTCATAGAAAACCCAATTTTCAGGGTTTAACCTTCTGAGCGTTTGGCCCGAATTAACTCGGGCTGAGTTTCATGCATCATGAAACTCAGCCCCAGTTAACTGCAGCCGCGCTCAGGGTCTCGTATGCCGATGCTTCCGGGTCCGCCCCCCATCGCGTCACCGGTGACGCGAAGGGGGCGGGGGTAGGCGGCGCCATAGACCTCCGTCAAACTGGAGGGGCCTCGCCTTTCTTCAGCATAAGTCCGGCGTCTCCAGTGACGCCGGGCTTATGTTTAGAACCCTGAGCTGAGCAGGCAATCACGGCGGAGCATATTGAGCTCCGCCGCGATTGCCCGTGGCACGGTTATGAAAAAACCGTGCCACGTGGCAAACGCTCAGAGGGTTAAAGGTCCACAATTTTTTTGTAAACTGCAAACTACATAAAAGTGCAATTCTCGATGTCCACCCGATGTCCCTCCATTAAAATGGAGGTCTATGGCATGCCATCGGTGACACCAAAGGGGTGGCCTGGAAAAGCGGCAACTTTTGAGCTTCATGACAAAGGCTGTGAATACTTATGTACATGTACATGCTTTCTCAATTTTTACACATTGTCATCAGGGGATAAACATGAAATTAATACATTTTGGAATAAGGCTTTAACATAACAAGATGTGGAAAAAGTGATGCGCTGTGAATACTTTCCAGATGCGCTGTATGTAAAACTCTTATCCTATCATACCTGCTGCATTATGTGGCCTACAGTAGGTGTATCTTCATTTTCAATGATCAATTAAAGATATTTGACAAGGATCATCTTATAACAAGACTGAACTAGCTGACTAGGCACATCGCAGGAAAATCACTGAACAAGTTTGTGGTATTTACCTTTTCAATGCAGATATGTTCAACATACTCAAAGTAAATGTCATTTACGTGTATTGTGTGGTAAACATAACACTGTAGTTAAAAAGGGGAACAAGCAATATGGTTGAGGGAGTTTTATGAGTGAATAATGCTTTGTTCATCTGTAGGTCAGGGGTCAGAAAGTGATGAAATGCTCATAAGACTTCTCCATTAGAAGGAAGCTTTGGGGTTGTACATACAGATGAAAAAGATGTCAAAAGTTGTGACAATACACAGAAAATGGAGGCTTGCAATGATATGATGCCCCTACCTGGCCCCAGTTTGAGAACTACTGATTTACACCCATGGTTCCAAAAGATGAATGGAAAGAGAATGTGACCAGAGTAAGAATTAGGCCTTGTTCACACTCATTCAGAACCTGTGGGGGGGGGGGGGGGGG
>CM070033.1:147381273-147396273 GCA_036250615.1 Ptychadena robeensis
ATGCTGCGGATGTACACATCTGTACACGTGCTTAGACAATTAAAATAGTCCAAATGGTGCCAATTTTACCCCAACGCACGTTCACTTCTTCAGGGGGTAGGTTACTTAATTTAATCTGCCAAATCTACACAAACAGCTTGGTTTGGATCAGTCTTGTTACACAGATAACCAGTGGGGACACCATCTTCAGAAATCATGTCTTTCCCCCTATATTGATCTATGGACGTGAGTGACCCCTGAGGGTCTGTGTCCACTTTTATGTTGATTTGGTTATTCAGTATGACTGATGCCCTTGTGTTGACTTGTTGTTTGTGTTATGTAGATTTGGCCGATGAAATTACATATCGTACCTCCGAAGAAGTCTTCAACGAAAAGCACATTTGGGTGAAATTTGCGCCATTTGGACTGTTGTAATTGCCATCATCAACTTCTTATCACAGATGCTTGATTTACTTTTGCAGTTCTCAAAACTAAGTGCAACAGAATTCCTCTATTCCTCCTGTGTCATTACCTGTACCTGTGTGTTATTGTGTGTTGTATCTCCACTCTAATGTATTGTACAGCGCTGCGTAATATGTTGGCGCTATATAAATAAATGATAATAATAATAATAATAATAATAACAGAAAAGTTGTCCAAATATGAATGATTAACCTAAATTGGGGATAAAAAAAAACGAATATGAAAAGTTGTTATTCTAAAAATCTTCAGCTACTTGCATTTTAAAGTTATACCGGCAAGAATGATTGATTTAAATCAAGCCTTACTGACTAGTGATTTAAATCATGATTTAAATCAACTTGATTTAAATTTAAATCCACCCTGGTTGTCACCTGCCTCCATTCACCCCATACCTGTCAAGCATCCCATTTTGGGAATTTCCCAGCCAAATCCAGATTTCAATAAATCCCAGATTTTTCCTGGGATCATGAAATCAGGTTAATTTAGGAGGGAGGGGCGTTACTCTCCCTCCTCAGTTCCCACCTCGCTTGTGCAGATGATGTGCGGGGTGGGAAGTTAGGAGGCAGATTAATGCCCCCTTCTTCCTTAATTAGTCAGCTTAAAAATTTGAGGGATGGGGTGACGTCACTTCCTATATTTGGAACACAGGAGTACTGCGTTCCAAATACCGTAAGGGTTGCCACACATGTTGCTCTCCACAGCTCATCTGTCGTTCCCCCACTCGCTACGTGGGGGGGACCCTAAGTGCTGTCCGTGATGTCACTTCCTGTATTTTTCCCCTAATAAGCAGCCTAAAACTTGCTATGGTCCATCCTCATTTATTCTGTATAAGCAGCCACAGGCAAGATGCAGCTGTGGTTATGGGTGTTCAGAAAGCAGTAACTGCACCACTCTCAATCATATAAACAAGTCCTTTCAAATATCTCATGTAAGCACAATTTCATTTTCAATCACAATTTTGTCACCCAAAAATTCTATTGACACCCTTACAACAGAACTGCAAATTACTTGCCTAATGACCTGGAAATCACTCGTTCAAGATGCAAATGTAATCCTCACCACAATAATAATAGCACAAGGTATAATAACAAACAATAAAATTGTAATTAAACATCAACTCTCACCATTGTGTAATAATACCCTTGACTTTGAACTGATTACATTGACACATAGCAATAAAGATAAAACATAAACACTATTATGCGTTGTATCCATAACCGTTACACCTTCATATTTATGACAGGATTAAGTAACTGCAGCATTCCCTCAAGTCTTGCAGAGTTGGACAGATCTCCTCTCCTGTACTGGAATGACCTACTCTGATGTTACTGAACTGTGAGTGATATGTGCAGTAATAGCTGCACCAACTCAAACAAATCAAACCTCATTTCCTGATTGGACATCCAAAACCATATATCCATTCCTGATTAACTTTTTTTGTCCCTGGCCTGATCTTGTTCATTGACTTCAGTTTTTTCCAGCCGGCCATAGATGTGACGAGTTCGGCACAGATTGTCCACCATGTGTGCTTGTGGTGATCGATGGGACACAAATCAAATCTAAATCAATTTAAATCGCGCCAGAAATTTGCCCAGAAAATGATCTAACAAATTACATACGTGTCCATAGTTTTCAATCAATCCAGCGTCCCCATCCTTAAGATAGCCATACATGGTTCAATTTGCAACAAATCGATCCTCAATCCGATCAAAGTATTCAACCATTCAATCGTATATCGATTGTAATTGAATTGAATGACACACCACATTGAGTGTTCGATCTTAAACATTTCCATTACTGCAACAGCAGCCTCAAGATAACCTGACCTATGCAAAGTAATCATAGTGGTCTGACTACATTCAAAGTGGTGACTGAACGGACTGGGGTTTATTACTTGGGCGGGAGTATGTAGTCTCTCTATGCAGTCTCCGCTGCATCATACTTTCACTACGATCACATTCACACAAACTATTATGACAACTTCATTTTCATGGGTAAACATTTCCATTACTGCAACAGCAGCCTCAAGATAACCTAACCTATGTATAGTAATCATAGTGGTCTGACTACAGGAAAAAAAAGCATGCATACAAACATCCTATTCTGCCGACCAGTAGAGAGAACAGTATGCTAACTGATTGGATCTAATCAAAATTGGTTGGGACAAGGAATAGTATTTAGTTTACACTCGATGTGGTAGCAATCAATAAAAATTTTCCAACTGGTCTGATCAAATTTCGATCGAGCAAAAAAAAGAAAATTTTATTTAATTGAAACTATTGTTCAATGTGGACATGACTCAATTTTCAATTGACCGATCAAAATAATCGTTTGGATTAAATCGATTGAACAGTCAATTGAACCATGTATGGCTAGCTTTAAAGAAAAGCCGTCACACAAAGCCGATTCTCAGTAGGGCCGGCCTTGCATGATGACGTAATCACGCGTGGTTGATCTGCTGAGAAATCGACTCGCCATCAAGACTTCTATGACAGGCTGCATGTAAATACAGCCTGGCAAGGAACACCAACTCCTCAGGAGTAACATCCAACATTTACTTTTTTACAAAATGCATCCCGAAGGCCATCCCGCTGCTTGAGGTCCTTTTACACTAAGGGCAATGTTCCTGCAGTTGCGTATTTTGGCAATTACCTCTACCGCATCGGCTAGCGCGGGTGAAAGGTAGTGTGAAGCTTGTGGGGTGAAAGGTACACAGGTTTCCTATCCCACATGCCATAATCTGCGGCATTACATAGGGAAGCATACACATGCAGTAATGATATCACTGGGTATAAAATAGGGTATATCTATGGGACATTTATGACTAGGTTGGCAATACACCAAAGCACATCAGGAGAGCAACACAGAGAATGTGCCGTGCATGGCAGGTGCCTTGGCATTTTCTATCATTTTACACTCAGATGCCATTTAGTATGAATGAAGGGAGTTTGGCAAATGTACATGTTACCCTGCATTAGCACAGTTCATTACTAAGTGGCCACTCTTTTCACAGACCTGACGGAAAACAGTATTGGGCTTGATTTATTGAAAGTAACTTTAATACTTAATCTTCATTTGAAGAATCAAATCATATGCAAGTTAATTTTCTAGTAAATTAATGGTTATTCTAAGTTCTTATTTATGACCTCACATTTCAGTTAGAAAATAATGTTTTCACATACTTTTTAATGTGAACAACCTAAATTACCCTTAATTAACCACCAAAATTGCCAACTTTTATGTTTCTACAGTATCAACTGAAAATTTTGAGTTCAAATAGTAAATGATGTCTTAAGGGGCCATACAGCCTTAATTCTCTTCTAAAAATGAAACTGACCAATGATGGAAGTGATGGAAATGCAAAAAAAATGAAAGAGCTGTGATAATGGAGCATGCGCACACACCTTCATATTCATAAACATCAGGAAGTCAAGGAATCGGCTTTGCAAACTGTGTAGGAATACCATTTATCATACCATTTATTCTGTTATCGATGGCTAACACAGTACAAGACTCTACTACAACAAATGTAATAAAACAGTATAAGGTATTCAGTATACACTTTTCCTTCCAGGCACCTTTTGTAGACAATCACATTTTGGTGATAATCTGGCGCTATGGATTTTCAAGATTGATACAAATTGACACACTTCAGGGCAAAATTATGAAATAGTATCAAAACTTACATTATGGAGGGTGTAGAATATATAAGGTTAGGGTCATTGGATAAAGAATAATTGTGAAGGTTAAAGTGTTAGGATCACATCATTGTAAAGGTTAGAAATAAGTGTTAGGACCACTGTAAGTAATAGTTAAATGTTGTGTTCATTTGAAGTATTGGGGTAATGTCATTGTCACAGCAAATATGTAAGGAAACTACTTACCTGTTCCTTGGGGTGTTCCCTGTCTGGACTAAATACTATAGAAGCTGGTGTCCAGTGAGGGATCAGCGGTGGAGTGAAACTTGACAGGTTTAGGGAGTGAGGGATCAGTAAGTATTCTATCTGATTTCTTAATACTGCTGCAACCAGTGAGGGGACGGCTAGAGTCACATCAACAACACACAGCCCATGTGCTGAACAGTGTTTTCATTGGCTTTAATAAAATGGCAAATCTAATGTGCATTTCTGATGTTTGATAATGAAAACAGAGGTAACGCTCCCTGATTGGCTGGTTGCTGTACAATAGTGTTCTTTGTAGTTCTGGTTGGGAAGCAGAGAGATCCATGTACACAATCAATCAGGGTGACAGATAAGTAGAGTAAAGGCTGCCATACACACCCCGACAGACCAGTCCAGTATGCACCGGGATGCAAACGTGATGACGTCATCACGTTTGCACCCTGGTGCATTATGGGGCCCCTTCAGTCTTCATTGAAGCTAATGGCATCGGCTTCCATCGGCCAGAGATTATCGGACATGTCCGTTCTCTGGCCGGCCGAGCTGTGGGGCGACAGGGATCTGTCGCCCCATGTAGGCACATGCCGATTTTTCCACTGACCGACGGCGCGAGCGCGCACACCCATCAGTCAGATAAAAAATCGGCCGCTTATCGGCATGGGTATGGCAGGCATTATGCCTGCCATACACATGCCGATAAGCGGCCAATTTTTCATAGAAAGAATGTTCAGGGTTAAGCTGGCCATACACAGATCAATATGTTTTCAAGTGATCGATTGATCGTACCATCTTACAGTATGATCGGTCTAAACACAATCGAGTGCATTCGAATCGATTGAAATACCTAGAAAAACTGTCAGATACTAATACGAATGCTTTCGATCGATTTTACGGTCGGTTTTGATTCATTTTGATCAATCCTGCCAGGTGTGTGGGAAAGGATTTACGATTGATTGACTTAAGATGGGCACACAAGGGTTGATACCCTTTCCTTCAACCCTCAATCGACTGCAGCAATGATATAACATCTTGACAGCACGCTGCGCTTGTTTATCTGTCGATTAAACTGCGATTCAATGTGCACCACTTTGCACATTGATTCCCGTTCAACACTTTGGATGGGGACCCTGGTAATGGCAAGTGATGGTGATCGACCAGGATTTAGGGACATGCCCATTCCCTGTTCGGTCAACCAATCGATCCCACTTAAAGAAAGGTTTTTGTCGTATGATTCCCATTCAATCGACCCGTTATCAATTGCCCCAATCGCTTTTAATCAAATGGAAATATCGAACTGTGTATGGGAGCCCTTAGGGTCACGATAGATCTTACATTCTTACTGTATAATCTTTGTACACGCATATTATATGAGAACATTGCTAAACCAATTTGTAGCCAATCAGGGAGCCCCTGCACTCCAAGGTTGTGGTGGATCTAATGGAAATTGGAGAGATAGAAATGGGAGTGGTGAGCTTTATGAGCTCGATTAGGTGTCAGGAAGTTCATTCTATGGATTTGGATAACAGCTGTTTATGTAACGTGGATGAAAGAGGTAAAGGGTAGGGTAAAGAATATTTAACGGTAAAACGTGAGTACCTGTTTGGACTTTTTTGCAACCTGTTTTAAAAATCCCCATAGTAAGATGTCAGTTGTATTGTTTTAGAATTAGTTGTTTCTTGTTATTAACTTTAATTTATAAATAAATATTCAAATAAATAAATAAAGCAGCATTGTGTTGTGTAACCATGTCCAGCAGTAGTTACCAGAAGGACCAGCAGAGACATGGGGAACAATAAAACAAGTCACCGAACCCTCCATACAACAAGTTTTGATTTCATATATTTGACCGCAATTAAAATCGTATCTGCGCCGCAGCTGATCGCCTAAGTTGGAACATAGCCTTTTCTAGCAGCCCTCTGCTTCCCCGTGGCTTAAAAAATAGACTTCAACTTCCCATGTGTGTGTGTTTTTTTTTTTAAACTATTTGTATGAACTAGTGTTGGGTAAGAACCCTGACAGATCGTTATCACCCCCTGTGTGCCCGCTAGGGAAATTCGCTGCCTCTCGTTATCTTCATTGTTAGGCTATGTCTCCACGGGGCTATTGGGTTGCATTCCTTTGCAGGGACGCCGACGGACCTGATCCACATTACCTGCCTACAGCACTGGCTGTTCCTACAGCGATGACACACCCATAGAAAATGAAATGAGTCTGTTGAAACGCAATGGTATGCGTTGTTCTTTGCATTGATCAATCCATTTATGGTAAAAAAACATAAAAAGATGGGCGTCACAAATGCATCCCTGGCGGATCCCTAACGCATCCCTAACACATGGATTGTGTTTATTGGATCCGTTAACGCAGCGCAGTCTTAACGCATAGTGGAGCCTAAGCCTTACTAGGAATCAAATTAGGACAAAAAACACCCAAAATAGGTTTCCACTGCTATAGGAATATGGGGGTAATTGCCCATTGGGCACTTGTTTCTGAGCCAACCATCTATAAGTCTGTGAAGGTTCTCATTCATCCAGGTTATCACATATCTATAGTGTTTAATTCAAATCAACTGGACTTGCTGTGTTTGTTTTTTGAAGACATTTCACTAGTCATCCGACTTTCTCATTTCAGAATGATTCAGAGCGAAATGTCTTCAAGAAAAAAACACAGCAAGTCCACTTGAATCAAACACTACCGACATCTAAGAGGGTTTTTTCCTCACTTTGGAAAGATATCCTTACTTCCTGATGAGTCTTTAGGACAGGCAGTGAAGGAATTCTCCCACAGACGAAGAAAAAGTTTTTGTGTAAACCTGGGCGTACACAAATTGATATTACTGTTCGATCAACTTGACAAACTCTCAGGCTTTGTTTCCATTGCGTTGGGACCCCTCCGCTAAGCGTAAACGCTTAGCGGGGGGTCCCAACGTAACAGATAGACTTAGCTGCTCGGGGACGGGTCTGTCTTAATTGCGTTGAGCCGATCCGCCGGTGTCAGGCTGAACGTAGTCGAGTGCATTCAGCCTTTACACCGGCGGATGTGTAAACAGACCATCCGCCGGCAGGCTGAGTCTGTGGGATACGTCGGGACCCCTGCTAAGCGTATACGCTCAGCGTAGGGGTCCGACGTACAATGGAAACAAGCCCTTAAGGTGATCGCTGAAAAAAGGATTCATGTGTGCATGCTCCATAGTATGATTGGATACAGGTCGAGAAATACCTAGAAAACCCGTCAGATACTTGTACCATGGACTGAAATTCACCAACATGTCCAATCATGGCTCAGTTGATTTTTATTTGATTAAGATCACTTTTGGTTTATTGATTAGGTAACAAATGATAGTTTTTCAAATTATCGACTCAAATTAATTAGTTAAGTCAATCAAACGAACTAATCGAACTGTGTATGCCCACCTTTTAGATACCTCATATTTAAATAGATAAGTGTTAAGGATAAGTGGTAGATAAACATCCGCTAGGATTCAGGCACCTTAATATAATACCACCAAGTTGTTTGTATTTGTGAGTAAGTAGGAAAGGGTTAAATCAGCACACACTTTCTGTCATTTACCTTCACTTCCTGTCATGTAAACTCATAAGGAAGTAAAGGAATATATTTCCAATGTTACATCGATGTTCTTATTAGTTGTCCCAGCTGAAAGCTTCCCCCTCTATTCCTGTATTGGTGGCACATGAAGAATTTGGATTTGTCATGGTGATGGGGGTGATCAGGAGAATCAGAGACAGTGAACACCGGGGACGCCGGGGACACTACTCCAATCACCCTTTTCATCCATCCACTCAAATCACAACAGCTGGGTTTAGATCGTGTGTCATTATTACAGAGCAGTACAAATCACAGGAACTGCTGCACACTAGTCACTCCACGTGAAGGCACAAATAAAGAATGCCAGGACAGTCCTGCATAGGAACTTACCTGACTGATGAAGTGTCCCTGGTTAGGAGAGATCAGTCCATGTCTTGTCCCGGTGCTGGCTCCGCTTAGATGACCCGATATATGTCCAGTGTGAGCTCCTAGGATGAGTGTTTTAGGAGTCTATGGTGACATACAAAGTGCCCTGAGCCTGGAGTATGCCCCGGCTGGGTGTAGGGTGTCCCTGTGTGACTTTCTATGTCGGCTCCGCTCCTTGTAGTGAGCGGACTGCGCTCCCGAGCCCTCTGTCCAGCTTCACATGCAGCAGCTGGAGGAGCCGTGAGGGGAGGTGCAGGGCGCGCCTATGGCTCAACCTCAGCTGACGGCACCGAGCTCATTCACCACAAGGCACCTTCCCTCTCTGTGACCCGCTTCCAGTGCCACCCGTGACATCCACTGACACTAAGAGAACAGGAGGAGAACTGCTATAATTCCCCCATACCGAGAGCCCTCATATAAGAAGACATGGTGTTCACCTTCCTGTATAGAACAACCTCATCACACTTCTAACAGTTGGGATTTGTTACAAATAAAAGTGTTTGCTTTGTGAATGGTTACTGTGTGCCAAGTTTACTACATAACAAAATGTGGACGGTGTTGCTACTTCACAGGTTTGTGTGTAACAGGATAACAAGAACCTGGCATGCATAACACCTGTGAACTGTGGACTATTTCCTCACACATCAGGAAAAGTCCACAGCGAAACAGAAGAAAGCAAGACCAACAGTCCTATGCCCCCATGTGTAACTTCTATATAAGCTCCCTGTGTGGAACGTGTATATAACCCCCTATGTGGAACGTGTATATAACCCCCTATGTGGAACGTGTATATAACCCCCTATGTGGAACGTGTATATCCCACAAGTTCCCGATGTGGAACTTGTATATAAGCTCCCTGTGTGGAACGAGTATATAACCCCCCTAAGTGGATCGTGTATATAAGCCCCCATGTGGTACTTGTATATAGGCCCCCTGTGTGGAACTTGTATGCAAGCCCCCTGTGTGTAACTTGTATATAAGTTCCCTGTGTGTAACTGTATATAAACTCCCTTTGTAGAACTTGTATAAAACATCCTGTGTGTAACTTGTATATGGTCTCCCTCTGTGGAACTTGTATAAAACCCCCCTGTATGGAACTTGCATATGGTCCCCCTATGTGGAACTTGTATATGGCCTCTCATATGAAAGTTCTATATAAGTTCCTATGTGGAGCTTGTATATGGCCCCCTGTATGGAACTTGTATACAAACCCCCTGTGTGTAACTTGTATATAAGTTCCCTGTGTGTAACTTAAATATAAGCTCCCTTTGTAGAACTTGTATAAAACATCCTGTGTGTAACTTGTATATGGTCTCCCTATGTGAAACTTGTATATGGGACCCCTGTGTGGAACTTGTATATGGCCCCTCATATGAAAGTTCTATATAAGCCCCTGTGTGGAACGTGTATATAACCCCCCTATGTGGAGCTTGTATATGGCCCCCTGTATGGAACTTGTATACAAGCCCCCTGTGTGTAACTTGTATATAAGTTCCCTGTGTGTAACTTGTATATAAGCTCCCTTTGTAGAACTTGTATAAAACATCCTGTGTGTAACTTGTATATGGTCTCCCTATGTGAAACTATATGGGACCCCTGTGTGGAACTTGTATAAAACCCCCCTGTGTGGAACTTGTATATGGTCCCCCGATGTGGAACTTGTATATGGCCCCTCATATGAAAGTTCTATATAAGCCCCTGTGTGGAACATGTATATAACACCCCTATGTGGAGCTTGTATATGGTCCACCTATGTAGAACTTGTATAAAAGCCCCTACTTTCCACTGTTTCTTTTGTCCCCAGTTCCTTCCTATACATGACGTTGATTATTCATATCACATCACGCTCTCCTTGATTTTACAGTGTGGTCTCTACATACACATAGGAGTCTTCTGATTTACTTCAGGACTACCCACTGCACAACGAAGCCCCTTCTTCACCTAAAAAGTCCCCCCTTCCCATCAGAGCCTTCCACAGTAGGGTCATCCTTCACATTAAAGCCCCCCCCCCCCCTTACTTTGATAGACCTTTAATATCAAGAGCCTCTCACTTCACATCAGAGCCCAACCTTGACATCAAAGCCCCGATCCTTACATGATGCTCCCCTTACATTAAAAGCTCCCTCCTCGTCTGTCCTTGCCCTTCATCGTCTACAGGTTTGTTCACACGAGCTGTGGCGGAGAATAGTTCTGCAGCTCAGGGCAGCTAGAGTCAACGCAGTCCAAAGGAAACCACAGTACCTTTCACACTAGAGCTGTGATTGCGTTTTTGGTAATGCGCAGTGCCTGCGTTTGGGGCCATATCAATGGGCTCCCTGTCATACAGGGGAGCTGATCATTGACACCCTGAGCTTGGAGAAAAGGATGGAATTTCCTTGGGGGTCACTGAACTCAGAAACCGGTGCCATCTAGTGGTGGTAAAAAACACTGCAATGTTTAGCTCTGCATTAAAAGGATTGAAGTTTACCTATTTTTTATGTTCCTTCTTCTCTTGCTGTGCCAGTGCTGCCTCAAGTTTCCTGATTGTCCTTCTGCCTATAGAAGGGTTCCTTCCCTGGGACTACATGTCCCAGGAGGATTTTCCCCATGTAAGGTTACCTTCAGGCTTTTTAGGCCATTTACCTTATATATTCAAATATAAGCCAATTTTTTTCAGGACCTGAAATGTGCTCAAAAAATGAAATTTGGCTTATATTCGGGTCAAGAAATTAAATCGTGGCATTTTGAAGTTGGACTTTATGAGTGAATTGCAAAGCCCCCGAACATGCTATCATCACCTCTACATTTGCTGGAGATGTAGAGAGGGGTTGTGGGAACATTTGAGAAAAAATTATTGCTCTAGCATATGTAGTTTTAGCACAAATTAGGTTCAAATTCAAGTCAAATTTTAACTTATTTTGTGCAAAAACTTGATATACTAGAGGAGTGATAGCGAACCTATGGCATGAGAGCCACCTCGGAGCCCTCTCTGTGGGCACACGAGCTGTCAGCCAGCACAGAGGAAAAACTGCAGCCTATTGGCTCTCAATGCTGTCAGTTGTCTTCCCCTCTCTTCTGATTGCACACAGTGCCCCATACCCTCTACCATTCTATCTTATAAGAAAGTAGAGTGTGTGTTTACATGTTTCGTGTGTGTAAATGTGTGTGTAATTCAGGTTAAATTGCCATGCCAGTACTTTAAGATAAATAAGTAGGGTTTGGGTTTCAGTTAGGGCATCAAAAGGTTCACCATCACTGTGCTAGAGCAGTACATTTTTCTTTACAATGTCCCCACATCCCTTCTCTACATCTCCAGCAAATTTAGTGATTATATCATGTTCAGGGGCTTTCTAATGACAATACAAGTCTACTGAATTAAATAATAACATTTTCAATTGCTGTGTGTTTCTATTCCTTAGGCTTATACTCGAGTCATTCAGTTTATCCATATTTTTTTCTAAAATTGGGTACCTCGGCTTATATTCAGGTCGGCTTATACTCAAGTATATAAGGTAAATCTACTAGTCCACCACTCTGCACAAATTGGCAGTGGGAAAAATGGAAAAAACACATGGGTCACATTAGTGGTACCCTGCAATTCATTTCCAATGGGTGCGTTGTATGTGTTTTTTTAAATGCAACAATCCAAAGGTTGATGTATTTCTTCTCGACAAATGCTATGGAATGTAGTCACCCTAAAGCAGCATGTGTGGCATTTGCAGGATCGCCAGGTGACAAGAAATGTAAAAAGTATAAAGAAAACTTACATAGGAACGTTTATCTGCAGTATATTTAGTTCGTGGGTTCAAATACATTTGATGTAATAATTCCAGGAAATGAACAAGCTTTGGCCAATCACACCAGGTTAACACTTGTGTACAGGTTTGCTGTTGTTTTAGTTGGCAACAGCTCCTGTGTGTTTTATTTGTTGTCTGCTGGCCAAATAAAGTTTTACCTGAGGGGACCTGACACTGATTTATTACCTAACCCGTGGAAGCAAAGCCCTGCCACCAAATCCGTAGATGGGTCCTGAAGCTCTGCGTTACATAACTTCCTTCCTGCTGTAGAGTACTGTGTTCTTTTGTTTGGCAGCAAAATTCATCAATATCTTTTAATCAAGAATTTTCCATAGTCATAGAAGCGTCTGGAAAGAAATCTGTTTGTAAATGTGTGATCAATGAAGGTTTTTTCCCAGTAAAACAAACCGCTGGCAGAAACCATAAGCTGTCCTGGCAAGAGATCACTGTGCTTGATTGGACGCTCATGTAACATCCCTAAATCACCCACGGGTGTAGCGGGAGACAGTCTGAAAACTTTGCTTACTTATCTTCATAGATGTGATTACCTGGGGAAATTTCTGCACCAAATATTTCTCAATTACTAATCCATTCAGCTGCAGTTTATGTCTGGGTAAAACAATACATGGACCCCGCAATACATGAGAACACCCCAGTTTTGTCTCCTTAAAAACATTGCAACAACAGGCAAAATAAATCCGGTCAGTCCCTAACATCCTTGCACCCATTACCACTACAGTTGCAAGTATGTGAACCCTTTGGGGTTACGTGGAGTTTTGCATGAATTGGTCATAAAATGTGCTCTGATCTTCTTCTTAGTCACACCAATAGAAAAACCCAGTCTGCTTAAACTAATACTACACAAACATTATATGTTTTCATGTTTTAATCACAGTGCAGGGTGGGAAAAGTATGTGAACCCCTAGCCTAATGACTTCTTCAAGAGCTGATTGGAGCCAGAAGTGAGCCAACCTTGAGTGCAAGCAGTGTGATGATATTGGATGTGTTGCTGAAAGCTGTCCTGCACTTTAAAACACACACCAGTTTTGGGTTTACTGGTTTCAAGAAGCACTGTCTGAACCAGGTCTCACAGAAAAGAGCTCTCAGAAGACCTACAATCAAGAATTGTTGACTTGCGTGAAGCTGGAAAGGGTTACAAAAGTATCTCCAAAATCCTTGATGTTCATGTGTCCACAGTAAGACAGACTGTCTACAAATGGAGAAAGTTTAGCACTGTTGCTACTCTCCCTAGGCGTGGTCATCCTGTAAAGATAATTAAGGCTTAATGAGGTAAAGAAGAGCCATAGAGTGTCAGCTAAGGACTTACAGAAATCTCTGGCGCATGCTAAGTAAACAAGAATGGAATACACGGAGAAAGTCCAAAATAAAAATGGCAGCATGTGTGAAGTTTGCAAAAGAGCACCTGGATGTTCCACAGCAGTACTGGCAAAATATTATGTAGCCAGATTAAACCAAAATTTAGTTGTTTGGAAAAAACACACAACACTATATGTGGAGAAAAAAGGCACAGCACACCAACATCCAAACCCCATCCATACTGTAAAACATGGCGGAGGGAGCATCATGGTTTGGGGCTGCTTTGCTGCCTCATGGCCTAGACAGATTGTTGTCATTGATGGAAATCCAAAATCATACAAGTAATTCAAGAAAAGAATTGCTTTAACAGAACAAAATACACCTTCTGGAGTGGCCCAGTCCAGACCTCAACCCTATTGAAATGCTGCCGCATGATCTGAAGCGGAAGCCCGCGGTTGTACATGGAGCGGATACATCCGCGCCCATTCTTTTCAATGGGCTAGTCCCCTGTCCGTGGAATCGCGCAGACGGCCGCCTAAAAACTCGGTCGACCAAGTTTTTAGGCGGCGGTCCGCGCGATTCCGCGGCCATAGGGGTGAGAGGCCGCCGCTAAAAACCGCATGAGATACGGTTCTTAGCGGTGGCGGTTCTTAGCGGCGGCAACCGCGCCGCTGGCTTCCACACAAGTGGAAACTAAGCCTTAAGAGGAGTGATCCAAAATTACTCCTGATCGTTGTGCCAAAGGACAGTCAAGTCCTTACATACTTTTTCCACCCTGCACTGTGAATGTTTACATTAATAAAAACATGAAAACATATAATGTTTGTGTAGTATTATTTCAAGCAGACTGTGGGGGCACTAGAGGCTTACCATCAGTGGCATCCGAAGGGAGGAGGGCACCCTGCAGCCCCCCCCCCCCCATGCTCTCTGTAAACTGAAAGTGGTAATCCCCAGCTTGACTCCTTTTAGACATCTTACTAATTGTTACTAGAGTTATTAGTATTTCACTTTCGAAATGACTTGAAATTACTTTAATTTTGAAACTATCACTATTTGATTTTATGAGTTCATTACAAAGCCCCTGAACATGGTATCATCCCCACAATTGCTAGAGATGTAGGGAAGGGTTGTGTGCATTCAAGTAAGGAGGGAAGGGGCGTTTCCCCAGGGCGGAAGTGTTATGACATACTTCCAGCAAAATCTCTATTAACCTCTCAGGCAGACTCCCCGAACCCATCTTTGTTTGCTAAACATAGAAAGTGAAAAGTCCAATGGCGTCACTAGTTATTTTCCTGTACCTGCACTATTTTAAGTAATCAATGAGGGGAGGGGTGTATTATTTGCAAAGATTAACTTTAATTCGTTTTTTGATTTTTTTGAATCCCCAGCCATATTTCTAAAATTTTGTGCTGTTTCTATGGTGCTGGCATCAACTGGCGTCAGGAGTTAATATTTAGCTACTGCCAAGAACAAACATTAGATATCTTATTTCCACAAGGCAACAATTTTGCTGTACCAGTCTTTTATCTCAAATAACACACTATCATTTCCTTCTAGCAAAGTCACATTCACAGCAG
>CM070033.1:147397360-147411801 GCA_036250615.1 Ptychadena robeensis
AATATTCCTATATAGAAAGTGGGGGCCCTGAAAGAGTTTTGGAAGAACTGGCTTAGGCTATGCTGGAACAATGCCATGCTAACTGCTCCTTCTGTAACTAATCATCTCTTTTATCAAATAAGCAAATGCAACTTTTATTTTTTGTGTATGTGTGTTATTCACTAGCCCTCAATAGTGAAGCTTACACTGAATTAGTGTGGATTATTTGTTTAGAGTTGTGCTCAGTGGTGAGGTCTGGCTATATTTATACCCCAAATACATCCACTACACACCCTTCACATATGGAACTACCTTCTCTCCATTATTCTAAAGTACACATAAACATATGAGGTAATTTATGAAAATCAATAAAACATTACTTTCCCATGATCTGAGGTAAATGCGTAACATTATAACAGGTGGTAACTCGCACATTATTTCATAAATTGTGGCGTATTCTGATGGTAACATAAATCATACTGAGTATGATATCAGTATAATTGAAGCAATATGATTGTCTGCTAAGATTTCAAAGAGTCATGTCTGAGCTACTGATTAAAATGTCATGTGTTACAGTTACTCCACTTCTACATTATGTACTGTGTACCTGGTTTACAATGAGACCATGTCTGCTGGCCCACATATGTTTCTTGTAACCACTCCCTGTGCAGAGGATCCCGAATGTTTTCTACAATAGCAGATATAATGCCTATATTACTGGACAGACACCTTGTGGGACAAGGGGTACCATATACCGTATTATAAGCAGGGGTGCACATAACTTTTGTAGTGAGCTCCTCAAATGAGTACCAGGAGTTGGTGTTTGGTACTCACCCCATATGTAGGGTAGTCTTCCTCACTGTCCTCTGCACCAGCTTCCTGCATGGTTTATTCTGCTGCAGATGACCTCTCCTCTCCTTATTTAGCCTCTGATTAGCTGTCTCCATCCACAGGTCACTGGCTTTGGGTCAAATGAACCCCCATACCTCAGCCCTTAAATTTTCTGGCTTAGTAACTTACCCCTGCAGTCCAAATGTCACTATTGTCAGCTCTTACTCTAACATATGCCTAATATGACTTTCACCCCTAGATCTCCAACACCTTTAGAAGTCGGATCTTTATTTTCTGGATTATTAATTTACATTCCCAATTTCACACCCTTAACTGCAACCTTTCATAGTTATTATTGTATATATTTAACATTTAGCTGCGGCCGCCCAGACACAAGTTGTTAGTACGCATATAAGCTTTGTAACAATAATACAGGTATGCATAGCTGGTTTTTGGCCCCTTTTGAGTACCACAGTACCAATTTTGTGCCCCACTGATTATAAGTGCTGCTACCTTTCCATGAAAATAGAGAAAATTAAGAAAGCTTAAAGATAAACATCTCAGAAAATACATTCTTACCATTGAAGGGGTCATCAATCCCACTGAAAGAATGAATTGCTCAGTTTGTCAAGAGTATTTTGAAAAAGTAGGCAAACTGACTTTATAAGCCTGTATAGAAGACATACTGATCAGCCAGTGTAGCAAAATGATTATCCTGTACAATGTAGGGACAGCAGCTGTGCATTGTACAGGAGGAAGAGGAGATCCCACCCACATTTCAGAGCAGAAGATATATCTTCTTATTTATCATCATATAAGTAAACCAAGTACTTTACTCTTGTAGTGGTGTGTGGATTTACTGTAAAGGCCCCCATACACGCCCCAATTTTCCGTCCGATCGATTAAACTTCACTATGTTTTGGCAAAACCAAACTGATCATGTTGACTTGCGCCTCATTCATGTACCCTCATAGTGCACGCATCTTGTTGTTGGAGCGACACTGCCCATTCAGATTAATGGACTATGATGTGTCTGTTATAACTTGCATGTGCATGTTGCATGTCTCACGCGTGATGCATCTATTAAAAATGAATGGGCGCACCCCAGTGGCACGCCTTGGTCACATACTGCCCTTTGGTTTTTAATGGGCTCCCACTTGCCACATTGCAGCGATTAACCGCTTCAAACTGGGGTCACAAGGAGGCCGGGTCCCCCCCACATATTTTTCCCCACAATCAGTTAACAATTTATAGTTGGGTCCTAGCCTTAACCATCATATAGAAGAGATCTAGCAAAAGAAAAGAGGTACTGTGTGTAAACCTTTATATTACAGGTGAATATTGCAGCAAACAATTCTAATTTCATGGATCTGAAATGCTGGTAAATGTGGAGGACCATTGATATTTTCATTAGTATAGAATAATGAGTAGTCATGTCATTTTTACAGCTCATTAATTCAAGTGTATTACCTTATCTGTGGGCAGTGTTTGAAATAGGATCTAATATTTGCTTGTTCTAATGTAATGAAAATCCTCAACAATTTCCATGGTAGTATGCACACTTTGTAGTGTTGATGGTTTTCGGGAAAATGTTGTATGTTTGTTAAAGTTTTTTTAAAGGATGTTTGTTAAAACATTTTTTTTAAGTAACCTTATGTTTAACATTATTTTCCATAGATTTGTTAGATTTGAATTTAAGAAATACATGTGATGATCAAAAAGGATTTTGAAACAGGCTTCTTAAATGGGGAACATGCCAGCCCAGGGAAATGGTTCAGTTTTGCATACTTAGTAATCCACAGGATGACTGTTTTGGTTCTCCAAATCTATAATAAGGATGTTGCTTATACCTAGGGTTGGGTGAATTTACATAGCATATCAGGCCATGTTTATACCTTTACACTATATCAGGCATTTTTACACCTTTTGGTCAATGCAGAAAGTACAGAGCACATTTCATCCAATGGGCAAGCTTACATCTGAACATGGGTAATGTGTATCTCCATGTTTAAAAAGTGTAAACTTGTAACATTTTACAGACCAGTTCACATTACTACATTGCCTTGTGGTGCGTGATAGTGTGCTTTAAGAAAAAGGTTTATGCATGTTATTTAATTTGTTTGTGTTACAGCTGTCACTGTCTGGGAATGAAAACATATTTAACCATTTACACCCATAACAATTGGATATTACCAATGTTTGCTCAGTCCTGGCTGGGATAGGAATGCACAATGCATGCAAAATGCAAGAGAAACACATGAACAACACACAAAAGCACATGTTACTGTGCGCATAAACTCCTGAACATATGACAGATTTAAAACATGACGCACTGCTACAGGTAGCGGCAACCAAGCCTAAGGCCACCTATATGTGTGCTAAGCAAAACATAAAACATGCTACAAATATTCACATGATATCTAATTGTCCCGTTTATATGAAAATAATGAATGAAAGTGAATAGGTGTGAGCTAGGCCATGGGACTCTTTCACATCATGTAGGATCTCAAACTGTACCGCAGGTGTATGCAGTGCATTTTGAGGTGTGCTGCCTTTGTCTTCCAGTATGCTTGTTTTGGCTGCACACATTTCCAAAAGTAACTGAAAGTGTAAACGTAAGCAAAACTATTTTACATTTGACTAAGACATGGCACAACACACCACATTAGTGTGAGGGTCCTTTCACACTATATGCGTTTTAAAAACATGCGTGTTTTTTTACCGCACGCATTTTTTTTATCTGCACACGTTTTTACATAGACAACCAATGTTACCATTCACACTGCATCGATTGCGTTTTAGCGGTTCTGCATGCGTTTTTTAAAAACTCCCTGCTGTATGCATTTTTGATAAATTTTTCCTACATTTTTCATTGATTTGTTCAAAAACGCAAACACAAATGCAAAACGCAGATGTATGCAGAAACGCATGCCTTTAAAAAATGCATGTCTTTAGAAAACGTGCCCTGAATAGTAGTACTATGAGCATCCCACTTCGAAAGACCTATTAGTGATTTACAGACTTCTTGTGGCCTGGTCTGTGAATGTGTCTTTGATTACAGCAGTGGCCTATAGCTGGTGCGCGAGTGAAATCCAGATGCTGGAAAACCTCAGGTTATAGAAAGGGAATACACTGTGTCTAGTGGAAAGTGACATATAGCCATATGGCACAAAACAAGGCAAAAAACAAATTGTTTATAGTGTTGTATCGTGTTAGTCATTAATGAATACAGAGAGTTTAAACTTCATGTGATCCCCTTTGTTAGCTAACTGAAGTAATTGAAAGATCAAGCTTTAGTGATGTCTCACGTCCCTTCTTTAGGATTAATGCCTGTGTATAGAAGCATTTAAATCCCTGACAGGTTGTACGCATAAATGTTTTTCTGTCTGCCTGCCATTAACAAGTTTCACTTCAACGTCTGACTTAGTGAGGCCATGTGTCCACTGCTTGGGGCATCGGGCTGTTCTGTGTCTTTGTAATGTCGATAAATAGGGTGCATTCCTGCCAGAAACACTCCCTGAACCACTGCCAAACCACCCTAGCCACTCTGTGTTTTTTCCCTGCATCCAGTGGACACATGGCTTAAGGGGAATTTCCATTTAACTAGAACAAGTTTTCCCAATTAAAGGTTTTTCCTATTCCTAACCTCAGGTAGAAATCCTTAAAGTGTAGATTACTCCCAGGGCCGTTTCTTGCGCTATGCACAGTATTTTCGGACATAGGGCCCTCGATGCCCCCACGTGCATAGCACCCCCAGTTCAACAACTCACCCACCGAAACCCCCTGCTCAACCACTAAGCTGGCCACCGAACGATAGCACCCCCTGCATAACAACTCAGCTGGCTGCAGGATAGCACTCAACCACCTCTCCCCACTGAACAATTCAGCATCAGGGGGGCCGTGCAATAACTTTGCATAGTGCCCCCGAAATGCTAGAAACAGGCCTGGTTACTCCTAACTTTCTTTTATTGTGACACTAATCACCAGCACAGAGTGGAGAATCTTCCCCCAACAGAGATACAGACAGTAAGAATAACTTAACAGAGGCTCTAAACCAGTGGTTTTCAACCTGTAGGTTGCGACCCCCTTGGAGGTCAAATTATAATTTCAGAGGGGTCACCGGGTTCAATGGAAGCATCAGCTCTGCTATTTACAAGTAGCAGCTCTGATGCCCATAACGGGGGTGGGAAGTTAGGAGGGAGAGTCACGCCTTCTCCCGCAAACATCATCTGCACAAGGAAAATAGGAGGGGGGGGGGGATAACAGTTACCCGATCACATCAGAAGTGACAGCGATGCTTAAATATAAAAAGTAACCTAGAGATGAATTTGAAACAATTATAATACAGACAATTGAAGCTTGCTGTTCAACTAAGTTCCCTATATAAATAAAGAAACTCCCTCTTTAGAGATGTATGAAGCCAACATCCCTTTATAGTTCCCTATATACAAGCCCTTATTTCCCCATGCCAACAAATAGCTGCAGAGTAAAGGGAGGCCTGACAACACTGCAAGCTGGAAATAATGATTGTTGCTAGTGGTCTGTCCTATGGTCGTTTATAAAAGTCAGATTAAAGGGTCACAAAGTTTGCCTTTAAATCTCAGTTAATAACAGCGCTCATAATAAGCTCTGCTTAATAGGCATCTCTAATTTTAAATCTTATTGTTCATGTCTACCCTGAGCCTGCCCAAGTCAGCTTGAGACGGCAGATCTTTTGCTTGAAAATATAATAAAACTGACATTCACGCAAGTATCGTGTCCAATTGGTTTGAAAAGAAGCTCAGGATATATCTTTCTCCAGCTAATAAAGATGGCAACAGGGGTTTCAAGCCAATTAAACTCATCATCGTCATCATTTATTTCATCATCTCCATTTAATAAATAACGGTGGTTACACTTGAATCATACAAGTTAGGTACTTAACATGGGTCACTGCTCATTTCAGTTTTAATAACAGATTGTTTTTTTTAGAATTAAAACACTTCCAAGGGCTGCTCCTAGGACATTCATTGCACGTATTTTTCTGTTTCCACTCTACACAATTGCTTTTAACACTATATGGCCACAGTGTTTTCAGCACTGGGGCACCTGAAAAAGGTCACGTTTGCCAGTTGCTTTTGGGCGTTCATCCCATAGGGTTAACATGAGGAGCCACTTATCAGAAATGCTGCCAAGCGGCTGTCTGTGGGATTCTAGGCTAATTTTTAGAATAGGAGTGATGGATGGATCAAATAAAGAATTGGTTTGTAAGTTCACATAGATTTAAACCCCAAAAATAAAATTTTATGTAATGTAATTTCAGCACCTTCATCTTTCAAGTTTCACCAACATCTCTGGTGGTTTCTCTCTCCATCAAAAGCTGTAATGAAACGCTCTTAAGGGGGATATCATGCATCCCTAATGCAGAACTTATGGCTTTGCTTTCTTTGCTACAGGGGGGCCAAGAACTTGCCCACAAAGGGGTCCTTGGCAGGGATGGGTGAGAGAGCACCAACTAAAGGTAACTAAAGTATTTTACTTGGTCAGCCTTTTATAAGCAGATAACCCTTTACTGAACTGGAATATTTTTTTAATTATTTGTTGTTTTTAACTTGTTTTTATATAATATACCAGTGCTTCTGCTCTCCTCCAACCTATCATTACCTACTAGTGATGAGCGTCATCGGCAATATTCGAATTTGCAATATTTTGCAAACAAATTCTACTAATGTTGGCTCCGATATTTGTAAATACAAAATTTGAGCGTATGGCCATGCATTGCGATAATATATTTGCAATTTTAATCACATTGCAATTATCTTCAAAATTATTATCACATTGCAATTGTATTATTGCAATGTATGGCAATAAGCTTGCCAGCGCTTAATATCTTGAATATTCTAAATCGCACATCTTCACCTGCATATTTGCTAAATCTTGAATAGCCAATATTCAACGAGTATATTCTCAATTGGTATTTTCACTATTACCTATCTGCTGTCTATATCAATGCATGCTCTGATGTTGGCAGTATGCCCTTGCATTGGGTGGCTTCTGATGGTACCAATGGTGGAATATTAGTTGGCATGAAATCTCCCTCAGGGGAAATTCTGAAATGCTTTTTCCATGTTACAGTTTAGTATATTTTGGAATATTAGTACAATTTATGTGAAATAGTTTTAACATAATAACCTTCTTGGCAGTAATATCGAGTGAGGCTTGGGATAGATATTCATGACCAAAAGCTGTCTTACTTAACAGCACTTGGGATTGCTCACCTGAACCAGAGGAGTGGGTGGCATCCTTCAGGGAAGTCTATTTGGCTCCTGCTTGTCCTTGTCAACTTTATTGATGACAGAAGGGACATAAGGCTGCCCACAGCCATGACCAGTAATGGCCACCCGGCATAGGTTTCCCAGATTATCATGCTCTTGTATTGTCACCTTGTCACATCTCCAAAAGTGTCTATACTACAGAAAGCTAACATGGTACCCAGAAGACAGCACTGGGGGGAGTGCAGGTATGGACTAGAATTAGTTATATTAGTTAAACAGCATTAATAAAAACAAATGACAACTGTTTATGACATGCAGTTATGTGCACATTTGAAATTACTTAATAAGGGTCCTGGAAAAAAGAACAAATAAAAGAGAAAATTAATTAAAAAAGCAAACAGGAGTTTCTGTTGAAAGGTAAAGACGGACATGTTTTCTCCCACCCAGACGGCGTGCATGCTGTGCATACTGTAGAATGAGAATAAAATGTTTCCAGCACAATGAAGATCTGGCCAATGCATAAATGCAAAATCGGATTGCCTGGTTAACCTAGATCTGGAAATTCATTGTTTCAAGGTGATTCCAAAGCTTTGTTGTCTTGCCCACACAGATCAGAAGCCAGTAGACACCACGTCATCAAATCAATATCACAGACGACTGGTTTAAGGAAATAAAAATCTTAGTATTTATGTGTTCAGTGTGTTGGGGAATTTTTCATATATATTTATCTACTCCATGTTTCCATGTTTGTTTTAAACATTTGAAGGAGCTTTAAAGATAAGATTGGGGTTTGTTTGAGTTTGAGTCGGCATGTGTATGGCTAGCATTATTCTACAAGTGCTTTTCCAAATTACATTTGATGTTGTTACATCTTGGTCATGACTTACATTTTGGGGAAATAATTTCCCCTTGAAGTACCTGTAGACCCCAATTTATGGATCATTTAGAGGAGCAAAGGCTTGTTGGGTTAAGAGCATATTGCTGTTGTGGCCAAATAGATAACAGTCAGGTTGCTGGTAGGTGGCTAAAACCACCCATCTGACTCAAAGCCAAGATATCAAGATTTGTCTGTCCTTAAAACTATACAGTGAAGGACAGTGAACATTGTCCCCATATTATTTTGGGTGTTTCTTGTATAGCTTTTGTCCTAAAACATTGCTAGAATTGTACTTCAGGGCATGCTGGAGAAGCTGGGTTACTGGTTTAAATGATGCAATATAAAAGAACAGTGGGGTAATTTTTTCCCTATAATTCCCAAATATCCTGGATACTTCAGGACTCTTCAGGGAGTATCTGTTGTGAATATGGGTCTGAAAAGTAATTGTGGGGAAGTAGATCAGCCCAGGGCTCCTTTCTCGCACTCAGAATCCCCAAGTCCCCTCATCAGCCTCTGCTTTTTAGACCCTTGATGTAGGGCTACAAATTCCCACTGACATGGGGCACCATTCCTTCACTGATACAGGGACATAATTCCTTTAACTAAAGAAGGGGCACTATTCTGACCCCTAAAATGGATATTTTACCGACTCCCACTGAACATTACACTAGATACAGGGGCATCTGTTATTCTAAAATGTAAATAAAAAGTAATCACGCCATTTCTTAATCCCTATTTTGCTGCATTTTAATATGCTTCAGGATTATAGCTACCAAAAAAAGGCTTGTAGTACTAATTTTTATCAATACAAGCTGCTTTAGGGCAAGTTTACACAGCTTGTGCTCCAACAGACTGGCAAACTCGACATAAGGAGCCCGCCAGTTTGGTTTTATGGCTGTTGTCCAGTCATGGGGTCGTAGACCTGTCATGGGGGTGCAGCTGCTCACAGACAGGCACGATCCATAGTTTCCTGGCCTAATGGTCTTACAGCAGCCCGGGAAAATACTTTAAATAATTAGTAATGAATCACTCAAAGAATACATTTGGGTCATATATTTTTTTCAGGGGATTGCCTAGACCTCCCACGCATTATCACTGATGTCAAGGAGATGGATCTGGGAAGAAAAGACAAGAAGCCATCCTGAGTGTGGCTTGGGGTTACCAAATTAGGCATTTCAAATCTACCCGAAGCCACAGTTGAAAACACCACTGGGGGTTAATGCATGTATTGGTCTAGACTACTTATTAGACCGATGATATCATAGACTAATATTTATGACACAAAATAGATTTGTAAAATGATTACAGCCTGGTTCACATTTTAACTCCATTGACATGCGTTTTTTTAACTTTTTAGTTTTGCTTAACATTCATTGTCCAATGCACATAAAAACAGATAGAGGTTAACCAGGGCTACATCAACAGTCAGAATGACTTATAGAGACACTTTAGAGAGGTAGTTGCAAAGGACTGATCAAGTACGGGATGTCCAACAGAGAACAAATGGCCAGTTAGCACTGCACATGAAAGTAATGTAGCGATGAGCACCGGTGGGTGCCGCTGTGTAGTGAATGGGAACCAGGTAGCAGAAATGACCAAGGAGAAATATTGCAGTTGAACTTGAAGAGATTTTATTTGCACACGTTGTCATGGGAGAGAGGGTCAAGGGACAAGGCTGTTCGAGCACCCTGAGGTCCTAGCACCTCACTTGGCAGCTTCTTCCAACACACGAGCGACCACTGTCTTGGCCACCCCAGTACCTCACTAGGCAGCTTATTCCAGACACAAGCAATCACAGTCAGGGCTGCCCTAGTACCTCACTAGGCAGCTTCTTCCAGACACAAGCAATCACAGTCAGGGCTGCCCTAGTACTTCACTAGGCAGCTTCTTCCAGACACAAGCAATCACAGCCAGGGCTGCTCTAGTAGCTCACTAGGCAGCTTCTTCCAGACACAAGCAATCACAGTCAGGGCTGCCCTAGTACCTCACTAGGCAGCTTCTTCTACACACGAGCAAATCACCGTCTTAGCTAACCTTTCTTGGGGACTTTGAAGTAGACTTCACTCTCACTGACCAGTCTTCTTCTTGACTGACTTGCTCAAGAATCCTCTTATCTGCTCCTCAGATCAGAAACCAGGATCTCCCTCCTAGACGAGTCTCCAGACCTCACACTCTTCTGACCCGCTCAGTCTAGTCTGTCACCTCAATTTACCCCCAGGGCCCCCAGCAGGCGAGCTCCCTGGAGATAAGACCTCACAATACACCTTGCCTCTACATTTTATAACCTTTTCTCCTCCCAGATTCTAAAAGGCGCCAAGCTCTGGGCCCCTAGTATCTGGGCAGAACAGCATGAAAAGATACATTCATAGAACTGGGCAAAGAGCCAAGCCAGTCACTAACAGACAACAAATTGTCTTGCACCTGTCTGTGACAACCCTGCTCCTTTCCCTCCTAAACCTTTAACACTTAAGCTCCCTGAATTCTGACAGGGGCTACTATAACAATGTGTAAAATATGGAGAGATGTGCGTAGGACTCCCAATCTGACCACATCTTGGAAGTACTGTGACTACATTGTTCTACAAAGCACTCTAATATGACAAGAAGTCAAACAAATTAGTTTTATGTTCTTTTGATTTAGTAGGTATGGATAGCCAATGGCTACACACTGAACTCTGGTAGACCATGTACTTAATGGAAAGCACCATCATTCTAGAACAGGGGTTGGCAAACTTTTTGACTTGTGGGCCACATTGGCTACTTAAATCTGATAAAGGGGCCGGGCCAAAAGCCTGCAAGCGGGAACATCCATAGGTGTGCTAATTCCATGCATTGCTGGCATCAATTATGATGGCGGGATGTGTAATAGGTGGCATATGGTAATAGGGACATTGTTATCTTTTTAAATTTCCTGTACTTAAAAAAAAGAAAATTCCTAGAGACTGCCTGTTGTTGCCATGAGGATGATCACGCCACTGCATTGTCCCAAAAGCATGGTTTGGACTCCTCTAGGCATTATGTGAACTCATTGCAGAGAATAAGCGGAGGGGAGTATCATTTCAACAAGCTGCAATAGGGGCGGAAAATAAAGCTAAATGGGCCAGGCCTTAGTTTGCCCACCCCTGTTCTAGAACATCCACTATGGGTTCTACATATGGTATATAATGGTTCCAAATGTACACATGGCCATAATACCAGATTATTCTGCCTGACCACTGGTTATTTAGCAAGAAGGTCTACATGAATTTCTTGCACTGCTTATTTGCATTTGCCACATTGATGTGTGAAAGCTTTCAAGCTCAAAATAAAACAATGATATCTTAAAATGCTATGTAATCTTCTGGAAAATGTGTCACCTTGATATTTTGTAAAAGACTTGATAAAAGTCTAAAAGTGTTATCAGTATTTGGTATTTATTAACACAATTGACTTTTCATCTGAACCCGGAATAACCCTGGAATAACAGATAAAGTACATACAGTACTACACCACTTTTGAGGGTTTCTAGTTGCCAAGCAGATTTCAATCAGAAATACACAAGATGTGTCATGTCTACCACTCATCCTTAACCAAAGGTAAAGGGAAAATGTCATACATGTGAGTTCTGTGTATTTTAATGTCCAACTCATTAATTTCCTTCCATGACTTATGTGTAGATGTTTACTTCTAGTCACTAGTATGTTTTGAGGGCACAATGTATGAGTAGTGATGGCTGAACTTCGGCCGTGTCCGTCCGCAAAGGGGCGGGCGGACTTTTAAAAAAGTCCGCCGTCCGCCCGTTCGCGGACACATTCAAATTCCCCGCCTCTAGGTGGGGAATTTGAATCGGAAAACCCGGATGTGACATCAGTGACGTCACATCCGGTCCCTGAAACGCATCCTGGAACGCATAGTTCCTGGTTGTGTTAACCGGATGTGACGTCACTGACGTCACATCCGTGTTTACAAGCCGGAATTTCACTGAAAGACCGGGTTCTCTACCCGGTCTTCAGTGAAATATTCTTCCTGCGGCGGGATCTCGCTGCTATCGATCCCACCGGAGGAAGAATAGAGGGCTCCTTCTCCCTGGCGAACAGGGCGGGTCGAACACCCGTACTGTCCACCGGCGAGAAGGAGGGCGAACATGCTTGTTCGCGGCCGAACTGTCCGCCTTGCGGGCAGTTCGGCCATCACTATGTATGAGCTTTCTGGATTTATTCTTAAACTCTCACAAGTAGATTTTAGACATGCTGAATTTCTATATTTTAAGAAAAACATAAAAATATTATAAGAAAACTTTGGGAAAAACACAAACTCTCTCAAGTGTGTTAACCCATTTAGAAGCAACTATTGCATTTATAGAATGTTTCTCTGCTGGAGTACCCAAACTTAATACAATTTAAGCTGGCTTAAGCCGCCTATGGCCGGCTTAAGTCACATGCAAACAGACTTGTTTTACATGAGCACTAATAGCTACACCATGCCCTGAACAAGGGAAAACCTTTACAAAGTGTGTGAAAGCTGACAATTTCTCCATTTATTCAAATATATATATATATATATATATATATATATATATATATATATATAACTTTTCCACATTTTGTCACAAATCCAGCTGCTCTGTGATGGCCTCAGAGGTTGTCTAAAGCTGGCCATACACCTGCAGGATTCTCTGTCAGATTTCCTTCAGATCAGATCAGATCTACCAACAACCATGTAGTATAGTGACCTCCCTGATACAATACATAGTGATTGGAAGGTGTAGAAAGGTCCTCATATTACATGGTTGTTGGTAGATCTGATCTGATCTGAAGGAAATCTGACAGAGAATCCTGCAGGTGTATGGCCAGCTTAAGAGAATATTGGAAGCAACAACACCATGAAGTCCAAAGAACACACCAGACAGGTCAGGAATAAAAGGTATTTAGAAATGTAAAGCAGGCTTATGACTGGCATACACACTACACACCACTCTGAACGCACCATCCCCACTGTCAAATATGGTGGTGGCAGCATCATGCTTTGGGGGTGCTTCTCCTCAGCAGGGACAGGGAAGCTGGCCAGAGTTGATGGTAAGATGGATGGAGCCAAATACAGGGCAATCTTGGAAGAAACCCTCTTGAAGTCTGCAAAAGACTTGGACTGGGGCGGAGGTTCACCTTCCAGAAGGACAACGACCCTAAACAAAAAGCCAGGGCAACAATGGGATGGTTTAAAACAAAACATATCCATGTGTTAGAATGGCCCAGTCAAAGTCCAGATCTAAATCCAATCGAGAATCTGTGGCGAAATCTGAAAACTGCTGTTCACAAACGCTGTCCATCTAATCCAAATAAGAATGGGCAAGGATTTCAGTAGAGACATACCCTAAAAGACTGGCAGCTGTAATTGCAGCAAAAGGTGCTTCTACAAAGTATTGCCTCAGGGGGGCTGAATAATTACGCACACCCCACTATGCAGTTATTTATTTGTAAAAAATGTTTGGAATCATGTATGATTTTCGTTCCACTTTTCACGTGTACACCACTTTGTATTGGTCTTTCACGTGAAATTCCAATAAAATTGATTCATGCTTGTGCCTGTAAGGTGACAAAATGTGGAAAAGGTCAAGGGGGCCAAATACTTTAGCAAGTTACTATATATATATATAAATTTATCTATATATATATATATATATATATATATATATATATATATATACACCAGTACTATGTTTTATATATTGAAATTTTTTTTTTCCAAATTCTTGAAAAGATTCATTTCAAAGTGTGCCCTTGTAATCTTTGTTCTGTTCCCTATCACCATATGTACTGCATGCTTCAGGTGTCATTTGCATAACTGTGATCTATCTCCTATATCTGGAGATCATCCAAAGTACTTTATTAAAATTAGAGAGTTGCACTAGAGATCGGTCCAGAAATGGGATAATGCACTTCTGACTAACCTGGTACCTTGTGTGAGGCTAGAACCTTCTGGTTAACCTTTACAGGCTCATATGTATTTGTGTAACTGATAAGGAAATTGAATGTTGGTTACCCTTTGCATTTATTGCTTCTGAAAATGGTCTGGTACATAAAAAAAGAAAGATAAAGCAGCATTATCATATGTATTATGTACTGCACGACTGGAAAACCCTGATAACGTTAAGTAAATGTCGGAATCAGAAAACATAGAGCTGAAGGAGGACCAAGCACCTAGTGTATGGTATTGTTCTTGTTCCATTCACATATAGTAATAATGTAACTGTAACACAAGTATTACAATCTTATAAAGATAAAATTTTTGCTCAAGCATCATCTAGGCCAAATGTCTACATTTTCCTGTTCATCTAGGCCTAACTTCTAGGCCTTTTTCTGTTCCCCCCTCATTAACCATTAACACATTTTCTTAAATGAATCTATATAATCAACATTGGGTGCTTCAGTGACATATAGATGTTGAGTTGAGTCAACATGAATACAGAAACCTATGGGAACATCCACATGTGATGATAAACCTCTATGATTGACAAGACGGGGG
>CM070033.1:147416691-147437457 GCA_036250615.1 Ptychadena robeensis
GGATGATGTGGTCAAAATACTCATTTGCCTAATAATTCTGCACTCCCTGTATAGAGAGAAACAAAATGGGTGGTTAGGTGGGTTTTTCCATTCAGAGTTTTTCTTCACCTCTTTCATCTTCCATCTATGCATTCCTCTTATTCCATCTATTTATTCCTCTTATTCCATCAATCCATCTGGAGTTTTTCTTCTATCCATTCCTCTTATTCCATCTATTCATTCCTCTTATTCCATCTATCCATCTGGAGTTTTTCTTCTCTTCATTCCTCTTATTCCATCTATTCATTCATCTAATTTAATATATAGATCTGGAGTTTTTCTTCTCTCCATTCCTCTTATTCCATGTATACATCTGGAGTTTTTCAATCTCCATTCTTCTTATTCCATATATTCATTCATCTTGTTCCATCTATCCATCTGGAGTTTTTCTTCTTCCTATCTGTCACGGGTGAACCACGAGAGCAGTGGACCCACCGTGCCACCAAACAAGTAACCAGGTCTTAGGAGCCTCCCGGTATTCACCAGAGCATTCCGCAAGGAATGGTGGAACTTTGCTGCGGGAAATATGCATTATACATACTTTTGCATTATACATACTGGCCAATGCTTAGCGGAGGGGCTCCCGACGTATGTGGAAACATAGCCTAAGTGGTCAAACAGCGGTAAGAAAGAAGGCAATGTTGCAACAAGAGCTGCTTTTGCATTTTGCATTATACATACTGGCCAAACACTTTTTTATTTTTTACTGCTAAATTTCCACTTTAAGTATGCTTTAATATCTTCCAACAAAAGACACGTAACACTATAGAAGTAATAGGCAGGTTATATTCAGTGGACAATAAGAATTGTATGTGCCTGTCAGGATGTTAGCTCTTTTCACAGGTAGATATAATAGCAGGAGTAAAGTAATTCAGTTCAATGCCAACTGCCAACTGATATCATGGGAAAACAACCTATCTCATTTTCCTATTGTTTGTATCTTGTTTCTTACTTTTGTTATCACTTACAGTTCTAGTTACTTCATTATATTTTCAAAATCACTGTTATCAGCTAACATTAGGGTAAACACTTGTAATACATGAGATCAGGGTAGGTAATTACTAAGTAAATGTGGTTACATGGGTGCTGCAAGAGTAGGTTACATGTCTCAACTTATTTACAGTGATTCCATTTTCCATTCAATTAACTTGAATTGATTGATTGATCGTTTAAGTCAGTTGTTTGAAAATCTATACATTTTTACCTGAATCAGTCAACAAAATTGGTCAACATCTAACTTAAAATCAATTGAGCTGTGACCGGCATGTTGGTAAATGACATATTTCAATCAATTTTGTATCCGATACTATGTAGTAGGGCATTAACTGACTAGTCATTTAGTGGACTAGACTACTTTGGAGACCACTCATGAGAGGAGTCGAGTAGTCTGGCTCCATCCAGAGGCAGTCTCTCCCTCTGATTGGTGGGGAGGGAATGGAATATGATTTTGTACCTCCCCTTCCCTCGCCTCCAATACCACCTATGTTTCCCTATCTTGATTTTTTTTATGTGTATTTGTACCTGTACATCTTGAAAATTCCCGGCCTAAGTGAAAAAATTGTCTCCCCTTCCCTCTCTGCCAACACTACCATTTAGATGCTGGATATAGATAGAAGCAAAAGATCTCTGTGTGCATGCTAATCTGTGTGCTCTGCCTGTGTGCTCTGCCTCTGATTGGTGGTCAGCACAAGACCTTCTCTCTCTGTCAGTAATGGCATGGAGGGAAGGGCAGGTGATGTCTGTGAGATGATGTCACGACTAGTCGCCCCGACCATAACAAAATCAGTACTCGTCAATGCCCCACTATGGAGCATGTGCACAGGGCTTTGGAAAGGAACCGAGTGGTTTTGAATTGCTCTCACTCTATTGCGGTACCATCCATCGATATTAGACTGACGGTCCATATTTCAATCACAAAAGCTGATCATATCTAAGATTGATCAACCAAAAATGATGGAGGTATGGCTAGCTTTACTTCACTAACTTTCAACATTTACAAAGAAAGCTTACACCATACTATAAAAGAACAATTTCAGGCAAAGTGATGGACCAAGACAACAGTCTTGTGGAACACCCCCAGGAATAATGGCAACAATAGCCACTGTCACAGGTTAAAGCTAAATTCCTTAGCCCTATTAGGGTGTTTATTTGAAAAAATTTCTAGGCGTTTTTTGAGTTGTTGCTATTTTGGAGGATGAATGCCTCATGACTATTGTGTGTTATTGCAAATGTAAGAGCCATTTTACACTATATGCTATATGCTCGTTTTTTTCTGGATGCTTTTTTACATAGACAACCAATGTTACCATTCATACTGCATGCGTTGCGTTTTTAAAAACGCAACAATTCCGCATGTGTTTTTAAAAACTCACTGCTGTATGCATTTTTGATTAATTTTTCTCTGCATTTTTCATAGATTTATTCAAAAACGCTAACGCATATGTTATGTCAAAACCGCATGCCTTTTAAAAACGCTGTAAAAAGGCCATCCATGAGAATGTTTAGTACTTTTCTGTGTCAGATAGTTAAACAAATTGGGACTTTTGTAGTCCCTAGAAGTGCATTTCCTGCTTATCCCACCTCATTCCACAGAACAGATCTGGCTGGTCAGCCTGTCTGTAAAGTATTTAAAAAAAAAAGGTTAGTGATCGTTTCAGGCGACAATAATTGAGCTCTTGCATTGGTGCCTGGAATTAGTCTTCAAAATAATGAATAACAGAGAGTAAACCAAGGAAGTGGTCCGGTAATTAACACATAATATAACTCAATTGAAACAAAATGTTTTACAACCCATAGACATGAAAGTTCTGCATGATAATATAATGTTTCACAGACTAGTGCATAATCATCTGAAAACTTAAAAATACCTTTGTGCAGTTACTGTGATCATATTACTGAAAAAACAGGAACTGGATGTGCATTTTTAACTGTATTACAAGGGATGTAGATTTTTAGTTTTTTGCAGAAACATCGTGGTGAAGGACATTTTCTGTTGAAGCATGACGCTGACTTCATGAAGACATGGTATGAAGAGTCTTATGGGATTAAAAGCCTATTTAGCTCTATATTATCGCCCATAGTTTTGGAATGGGATGTCCAGTAGTGAAGGACAAACTTCACAAAGAGGTGCGTAGAATTTCCGCAAATACCCACCATTCGCATTAAAGCGTCAATAAGCCATTGACTGTAATAAAGGAGCGAAATTCAGAAACCTTCAGGTCACATGGTGCATTACCAATACAAAAGTGTCAAAAGGTGCAACCACTTGGTCATGGCAGAGGGGAATAAATGGCACAAAAAATATATAATTTTTGTCAATGGTTTTTTTAAGAAAATATTTTCAGAAAGTGTTAAAAAAAACGTAGGGTCTCTCCCATAGCATACTAGACCCCCTGCTAGCATAGGGTTTGGCATGCTCTGGAAAAGGGGACCACAAACAGCGTGGGGTCCCACCCCGATCAAACCACACCCCTTTTGGCAAGCCTGTAAGGACAGGAAGGGGTGCACCCCCCTGTACCACCATGCCATAACTCAACGAAGAGGGGACCCTATTTTAAGATAAGGAGTTCTCTTCTCCCCAACATGGACAAGGCATTGTGGGGGCCTTTTCCAGAGCATACTAGACCCTATACCAGCAGGGGCTCAGGGCGGTAACCCACGCTGTTTGGGATCCTTCTATTCAGGGCCGTTTCTAGCTTTTTGGGGGCCCTATGCGGCAACTTGTTGGGGCCCCTTTTTATTATGCTAAGGAGTTTAAACCCTTTGATGATCTGTGTTTTTTGATTATTTGTTGATATTTGATATACTTCAAAGAAAATAAGAACTAGGTTCTTAAAACTGAAATTAGGCTCACCATGGGGCTGGGGAGGAAACATTTCTGTGAAGTTCTACATTTAAAAATAAGGGAAGTTTTCCCAGAAATTATATCACAAGGAGTAAACAATGCTTCATGAATATGTAAAATGAACATAAATGACCATTTGAAGTCTTTATCAAAATGCTTTGTGGCGGTAAAGAGCCCTAAAAAACTTGCTGTTCATTTGAGCTCCCCCATAGAGATGTGCTCCCCCTGTAAGCACACAATGACTAGCAAGAGGCATAGGGTCCAGCTTCCCTGTCGAGATGTGCTCCCCCTGTAAGCACACAATGTCTGCATATTCAAAGCCCTGACTTGGAGCCTCATCAGTTAGAACCTAATTGGCATGGTTGTTGCCATCCCTATAATCCTACCAAATTGGGGGTCTAGCACCCTTGGTTTCCAGGGAATTGGGTATGGAGGAAATTGACTTAAATGTGGGCCAAGATTGGGGCAAATTGTCCCATGGGAGTCCCTTGGTGTAACAGCTCAAAGCCGGGAAAGCCACAAGGTGCTCAAGGGTTTGCCCTGGGCCTAGTCCCTATTAAAGCCTATGGTTAAAGTGGGTGAGTTTGACCGGGCATCATTTGCTCATTTGGGGCTAGAAATGCTAAATTTGGCATGCACTTATCCTTAATATTGAACTAGATATCCACCAAGTTTGGTGGTCCTAGTCCCTCCAGGATAAGGAGTTACAGGGGCCCAAAGTCGGGTTCCCAAAAGTGCAGGCTTTTTTTGTGCTGGATGTAGCCCAGGTCTTGGGGCTACATCCCCACCGAGTTTAGGGCCCTTAGCCCCTGAGGGTCAGAAGAAGGGCCCCTGAACCTAAAGGCCCAGAAATACCAAACTCTATACGTTTGTTGGGAGGGTATTTAGGTCTTCAACTGAAAAGTTTTAGGTTCTTCAGACCCAAAGAGTCAGGACAACAGGGCTCCAGAGCATTTGAACTGGTGTGGCTCCTGGTCCAAAAGGGATTGGGACTAACTTTTTGCAAAAAAATTTCACTACACACACACACAAAAGTTTAATGTTTTTGATCAACAGTGTCAGAATCAGGTACAGAGGGGGCGACCAGACAGGCAACACACACTGACATCCAAGTAGAGGTAGGGTAGTGTCAAAAACAGATTTAATGAGAACTCACAGACAGGATCAAGACAGGTACAAAAAGTCCAGGGTACAGGAGTGTCCAGAGTTCAGTGACAGGAAATGGCATGAAGACAGGAAAAGCATGAAGACATGAAAAGCAATGAACAGCAAGTGTGTCTGGATGAAGCACACCTTGATAGCCCTAAAGCTAATGAGGCAGGTGTGTGCTTCTCCCAGCCCACGCTTGCAGGGAGCCACCTGCTGGTGACTGTGGGACCAACCCAAGGAAGGGCAAGCACAGTGCCACCAGCAGGCGGTGACCGGTACAGATGGGGTCCTCACAAACAGGCCCTATAGCAAAATTTGCCCCACTTAGGGAGCACTTCCAGTCCAGTTTCTGAGCTGCCAGGACCTAGTGGTTCTGGATGAAAGGGGATGACTTTAATCCTCACTAAACGTTTTCATCCATGAATTCAAAGTTGGGTAACCGCAAACTTACCATTTTTGACTGCTCAAACTGACTTAATTTGAGGTCATGGTTCTCCGGAACCAAGAGGACAAGAGATTCACAATTTGGAAGGATTGTACTAGTCTTTGGCTACAAGCATGCCACTTGGAGTCTCTAGCCCATCAGGTTCATTAACCAATAAGGCAGACACAGTATACAAGGGGATCACCAGAGCAGATTAGGGGTGCAGTATCACCGGAGTGGACTCAGGGTGCAGGATCACCAGAGTGGACTCGGGGTGAAGGATCACCAGAGCGGACTCAGGGTGCAGGATCACCTCAAGAGTGGACTCGGGGTGCAGGATCACCTCAGGAGCGTACTCGGGGTGCAGGATCAATTCAGGAGCGTACTCGGGGTGCAGGACCTCCTCTGGAGTGGGCTCGGGGTGCAGGACCTCCTATGAAGCAGGCCCGGAGTGCAGGACCCTCTCTGGACCGGGCCAGGGTGCTGGACCCTCCCTCTGGAGCGGGCTAGGGGGCTGGACCTCCTCTGGAGCGGGCTCAGGGTGCCAGGACCTCTTCTGGAGTGGGCCGGGTGAAGGACTCTCTGAAGCGGGCTCGGGGTGCAGGACCGCCTTTGCAACAGGCACCGGGGTGCAGGCCCCGGAACAGGCAGGGGTGCAGGCCTCCAGAACCAGGCACGGGGTGCAGAGCCTAAAGAACAGAACGAGTGCCGGCCCGCGGGACGAGGTGCAGGGCCTCGGGAACAGGCACGAGGTGCAGGGCCTCGGGAACAGGCACGGGGTGCAGGGCATCCAGAACAGACACGGGGTGCAGGGCCTCGGGAACAGGCAGGGGGTGCAGGATGGCCGCTGGAACATACACAGGGTGCAGAATGGCCTCTGGAACAGACACGGGGTGCTAGGCCTCGGGATCAGGCTCCGGGTGCAGGACCTCTGGAACAGAAAAGGGGCGATGGGCCTCCGGATCAGGCTCGGGGTGCAGGACGGTCGCTGGAGCAGACAGGACCCATGGAACAGAAACAGGGTGCAGGGCAGCTACAAGTGGGTGCATGGTGAGAAGCCAAACAAAAAAGTCCAAGAAACAAAACAAATAGTCCCAGGTAGAAAACAGGTCCAACAAAGGGGAGCTCAGTGTGTGCTGCAGTTGGTCAGTTTGGGCTGTTCCTTCTGTCAGGATCAGGTACAGAGGGCAAACAGGCAACACACACTGACATCCAAGCAGAGGTAGGGTAGTGTCAAAAACAGATTTAATGAGAACTCACAGACAGGATTAAGACAGGTACAAAAAGTCCAGGGTACAGGAGTGTCCAGGGTTCAGGTTCAGCAACAGGAAATTACATGAAGACAGGAAAAGCATGAAGACATGAAAAGCAATGAACAACAAGCGTGTCTGGATGAAGCACACCTTGATAGCCCTAAAGCTAACGAGGCAGGTGTGTGCTTCTCCCAGCCCACGCTTGCAGGGAGCCACCTTCTGGTGACTGTGGGACCATCCCAGGGAAAGGCAAGCACAGGTACAGCCGAGGTCCTCACAAACAGGCCCTGACGCAAAATGTGCTCGACTTAGGGAGCACTTCCAGCCCAGTTCCTGAAGTGCCAGGACCTGGTGGTTCTAGACGAAAGGGGATGACTTACCATTTTTGACTGCTCAAAGTGACTTAATTTGAGGTCATGGTTCTCCGGAACCAAGGGGACTAGAGATCCACAATTTGGAAGAACTGTACTTATAGTCCTTATTGTACTTATAGTTTAAGCATGCCACTTGGAGTCTCTAGCCCATCAGGTTCATTAACCATTAACCATTTTTAAGTTCCCCATTCCTCTCTTTGAAAAAGAGTGATCCACTTAGGGGTTGCAGTTCTCCGGAACCAATGGACCCCCAATTTGTTAGGGTTGTAGGTATGGACTGTAGGTACAACCATGCAAAATTTGGGGTCTCTAGCTCATTGGGTTCCAAATATGTGGTCATTCTACAGGGGGAAGCACATTTTGACAGAGCTTGGGCCCCCTGGTGGTCGAAGGGGCCCTATTCACATAGCCGGAGTAACATCCCTGTTCCTATACTAGAGCTTACCAGACCCTATGTCAGCAGGGGGTCTGGTATGCTCTGAGGGGAACCCCACGCTGTTTGGGGTTCTCCTTTTCCAAAGCATACCAGACCACCTACTGCCCCATGCTTTAATGTTTTTTTTAATGAAAAGTCAAAGTTTTCTTTCATAATAATGCATTGGAAGCAAACAAACACAGGAAATGTTTAATAATTGAAAAAGGTGTGATGGGAGGGTTTCCATACATTTTTGTTTACCTGGTGTGTGTTTCTTTTGGTTTGAACACTCCAACAAATTTGAATTGTTAATTGAAGTTAGTGTCTCTACATCATGGTTTGTGGTATATTATTATTATTATCATTTATTTATATAGCGCCAACATATTACGCAGCATATATGAACACTGGCCATGGGTCATGTATCTGCTTACAATAAAGCTGTAAAATTATACATACAAGAAGGTATTGTTTCTTTAAAGCAACACAAAAGGAACAAATTCCTATTGCAACCACTTACAGATGTTGCAATTTTGAAGCATTTGATGGCATAACAGATTGTATACAGTCTGAGGTAGGGATTACACTAGCCAAACAGGTTCCTTTGTTACGTATGTGAAGGCTTTATCTCTGTCTGAAACCATAGCATGACCCTACAGAACAATGGAAAAATCGTGCTATGAACATTATCGGTTTTCTGAAGTTTTCATCCTAGTAAATACTGTTTGAAAGCACAGCAATTAAACTATACCTGTTCAATCGCCTATCAATTCTCTTGAGACTTCTGTGGGTCTCAGAAATGTATCTCAACTAACAAAAAGATCACATAGAAGTATATTGGCATTGGCTATACAGACAAGGTAAAAAGCGGAATATAGAAAAATGCTGAAAAATATTGAAAAATTAAACAGAGCAAATCAAGCACAGCCTTTGCAGATTAAGATTGTCTGAGCTTTAAGGGATCTTTCACACTATACGTGATCTGAATGGGCACCTCAAAAAGCAATGTGGCTTGAGGTTTCCATTCAATTTAATTGAATTGCAAAGGAAATAGCAAGCAAAATGCATACAGCATTTTTATAGGCATTCTTTTCATACACATTTTTTATTAAAATGCCTCTTATCTCTGAGCTGTCACAATGGTGGAGAAGTGCTCAATAAGCACAAAAAGTATTCTAACCTACTGTGCTCTCATTTGTGGAAGTCGTCTGTTCTTCCTCTGTAGGAGCTAGGCCTCTGGGGGTTTATGAACTGCAGCAATACATATGGCCACTAGAGGCCACAAAAAATGTGTAAAGCATAGCTCCACAGACTTGCCTGGGGATGTGATGATGTAACTGATTTTTTTAACCAATGTTTCAGCAGAGCTGCAACTCACACCTTACTAGACTGGAGGAGGGACAAGGAACCCTCACTCTGCATGTAATGTGCATGCTAATGTAGAATTTTTGGCATCTCATTATTCATCTCAAATGGTGAACAGAAGGTGCAGTAGATTTCAGTTGATGGCCGATTGGTATAGGAGGGTGGGCTCTTTTAGATAAGCAGAGGCATGAATGATGAGTAGATTTTACATGAAGGGAATCAGCAAGCATTGATATACATTACTACTATTTTAAATAGCTCGCCATATTTACTTGGGAAAGTAGATTTGAAACAATATCAGAATATTTTGGCTAAACTATTTCTGCTACCACATGCTATTGTAATATGGGACAGGAGGAAGCCAACAACAGCAAAATACTGTCTCATTTCACAGCCAAAAACTGCTCAGATGAATCAGTTTGAGTTTCTGTGTTTTAATTCACATGTTATACAGAGTCATTGGCCATTGCACTTCTCTCTGGACAGATGGATGTGCAATAATGTTAAATATATTTCCTGGTTCCATGTACCCAGCCACCCGTTGTATGCTGGTATATTAGTAGATAATATAGGGCTATAAAACGTTAAACATAGAACATACAGTGGATATAAAATGTCTAAACACCCCATAAAATGTCAGGTCAAGGCTTTTTTTTCTTTTGTGCCAAACATATCTTGTGAAACTATAACCAAAAATTTTAACCTTGGTTTCATCAGACCATAATACCTTTTTCCCACATGCTTTTGGGAGACTTCATACACCTCACCAAAAAAACGCCATACCCACAGTGAAGCATGGTGGTGGTGGCATCATGCTTTGGGGCTATTTTTCTTCAGCTGGAACAGGGGCCCTTATTAAGAAAGAGGGAATTATGAACAGCTCCAAATACCATTCAATATTGGCACAAAACCTTCAGGCTTCTGCTAGCAAGCTGACCATGATGAGGAACTTCATCTCTCAGCATGACAACCACCAAAAGCATACATCCAAATCAACAAAGGAATGGCTTCACCAGAAGAAGATTAAAGTTTTGGAATGGCCCAGCCAGAGCCCAGACCTGAATCCAATTGAAAATCTGTGGGGTGATCTGAAGTCTCCTGTGCACAGGAGATGCCCTCAAAATCAGACAGATTTGGAGTGTTTCTGCAAAGAAGAGTGGGCAAATCTTGCCAAGTCACAAAGTGCCATGCTGATAGACTCATACCCAAAATGTGCCATGCTGATAGACTCATCCCCAAAATGTGCCATGCTGATAGACTCATCCCCAAAATGTGCCATGCTGATAGACTCATACCCAAAATGTGCCATGCTGATAGACTCATACCCAAAATGTGCCATGCTGATAGACTCATACCCAAAAAGAGTCTTGCTGTAATAAAATCAAAAGGTGCTTCAACAAAAAATTCGTTCAAGAGTGTGCACTCTTTTGCAACCACTTTATTTTTATATTTTTGTTCCCTCCACCTAAAAGATTTCAGTTTGTTTATCATGTGAGTGATACAGTTTATAGGTCACATTAAAGGTGGAAAAAGTATTACTTAATAGTTAAAATAACAGTAATAGTTTGTAATCATCTCATAAAGTCTTCTTAGCCTCCCTAGCATTCATGACGAAGCCAGCTTGTCCAGTGCTGACTTGCTAAAAGTGGCTCCGATCACTGCTCCAAACCGCACTGTATACATTTTTCCCTCCTGGAGTACACCCCCCCCCCCCTTATAAAAGAAGTGCCCATCAGCAATTTTACATTTATCGTGTGTCTCCAGTACTAGATAGATAGAGAGAGCTGCTGCGGATTGAGGGATGGCTGAGCTACTTTGCTATTATACTCCATCCAGTGATCTGCAGCTATAGCTAAAGTATTCTGTTACATGTAGTTCATCATTACTGAGCAACAAAACTCCTTCTCTGGGGGTGAGGTATGCTGTATTATGCATTGAAGAGAGATCTGACTAAATGTAATGACGGTACTGTCAGGCTGGCAGCCCGCTCCAGCAATTGACCCCAATTTGGCAAGACACTGTCCAGATGGTTGCACCCTTTTGACTTTTTCATTGGTATTTTGGCCATTAGAGTCAATGGAGTTTTGCCGCGAACATGCGAACGGTGGGTATTTGCAGACATTCAATTCGCCTGTTCGCGAACAGCCACAGCTGATGTTCCAACACTACTTTGAAAACTGTATTCCGTGCAGTTAAATGTAAAATACACACAATACATACCTATTGTATTGGACACAAACTGTATCCAATACAATACAAACACAGATAGGTAGCGATTTCTGTGTCATCTCATTAATTGAATTATGAAATGTATGGACATATTTTGGTAAGTTACAGGCCTACAACATAATTTTTTCATGAAAGTCACTCTTGGTACAGAAATCTGGACCTCAGACATGTGCAAGGGAGGTTAATCGAAAAAATTTGACCATCTCTAGTTTTTATGTGTTTTGCGTAGTACAGCAGTCTGGAGTACTGGTACCTGTTGGTAAAGAACCCAGGAGTAGGCAACACAGATTGCAGAGGTTAGAATACATGGTACATGGTGCCATGGTCATGTACTTACTAAAGAAGAAGGTTGGCAAATGCAGGACATTAACTGCCAACAATTAATGATGGAGTTATAGCTGTAACCATTAGATCTTGGATTGGCTTCTGGGATTCTTGCAATGAGTCACAATCCTAAACTTGATACTGTTATTTACAGTTTGGAAATTAAGTGGAATAAAGTGTAAAATTTCTCGTAGCAAGCTTAGTTCCTGTTCATACATAAACACTAGATGTAACCAGAAAGCTGCAAGTAAATAATATTTCATGTTACCTAATGTTTGAATGCTTTCATATAGGAAACTGCTCACATGTCACTAGGTGAACTGCCTCTTAAACATTACAGCATATACCAGATCTTGTGAAAAATCTTTTTACTGATCCTCCAAGTTTGTTTTGTGTTGACTGTTTGGTAAAATCCCCATAGAAACTAAATGGTTGTACTAGGATCTGGCTGTCTGAGCCAGGAGACGTGTAATGGAACTCATTCTCCACATGAGTCAACGCCTAGCTAAAAAGGAAGTATACAGTAAGAAAAGGAATCGTAGTGGTAAATGTAACCAATGTACAGAAATTTCAATATTGAAATCATCTGAAAAGCCTATATAGATGCCCATGTATTCTCTATGAAGTTCACTGTCATAAAGTTGTGACTATCTCTGGTATTCCCTTTTACAACAGATCCTGCTGAAATGTTAATATTGTTATTCCATGTAATCAGTTTCACTAGGATGTGAAAAAACGCACGAAATACCATATTATTCAGACTACCTGACCATAAAACCCAGTTTTTAGAGCAGGAAAACCAGAAAAAAACACAACCAGAAAACCCGAAAAAAATATTTTGAAGTGTTAAAATCAATTGGATTAATGCACTACTAAATTCTGCCACTAGATGTCCCTAGCAGCAGTACTATCAGGGCACGCACGTCACCCTCCTCACTGATCAGGCGAAGAGGGGGGAACGGCTGCAGAGTCTCTCCTCTCCCTCTACAGCCCTGTCCCTGAAAGCTGCAACTGGGTCTTGCAAGGTAAGTGCAGTCTATTAGTTCCCCCAGCTGCCTGCTTGCCGGTACAGACGGCGGAGGGCTGTATTCCTGGAGACAGCTAGTGTGCCCAGCTGTTGTCTTATCAGGAATCGCTCCACTGAACTGGCACGTCTCTTCCTGGGATGCAACTATATACCCCAAGAGTTCTGGGCCTGATGGGAAGGCTGATTAAAGGGGAGAGCACCTGAATTGTATAGGGTGACTAAAGTTCTTAAAAAATAATCTTGCTCTTAAAAGTTTAACCTGGAAGAATTATATTATTTAGCAGAAAGTTTGTTCTGACCTGCCACATTTATGTTTGCATATTTATTGCAGATATGAAGGGCAAGAGGTAAGGGGTGCAGACAAATACTACTAGTGGAAGTGTTCTCAAAGCTAAACAGCATTATAACCTGTTTTCCAAAATCTGTTATCTAGTGGAAGCCTCATGAGCCTCATGAGATCTTACACCATCAGGCCAGAAGCGCAAATAGGGCTTTTTATTCAAAAAAGACGCAGGCCCACATAAAAAAAATTACCACAACTCCGGTGAGGACACAGATATAATATAGTTAAAACGGACAGCTGACTATAGACAAATGCCATGATAGGACAGATGCGGTAACAGGGGTGAAATGACAAAATAGCATGATGGGACAGGTGGAGGAAATAAACAGCATGGTCAGCCGAAATGCAGGGTAACAACATAAAAGTTACCTGGCCAGTACAGGTAGAACATCAAGGCACTACAGGAGAATACTGAAAAGTTGGTCCGTAAAATTATACTATTTTGTTAGTTAGGCATCCACTGGTGAAACTCAAGTTTAGGGATCACAATGCCACCAGGAGTTGCCCTGACTCTAGTGCAACAGTGCCACCAGATATTTCCTTGGCTCTCCTGCCTCAGTCTCTTATAATTATCCTATCTCCTGCCACAGTGCAAGTTACCAATTACCCTAGCTTTTCTACCACAGTGCCACCCGAAATTACCCTGGTTCTCCTGCCACAGTGCCACCAGAAATTACCCTGGCTCTCCTGCCACCAGAAATTATCCTGGCTCTCCCGCCACAGTGCCACTGGAAATGACACTGGTTCTCCTGCCACAGTGCCACCAGGAATGATCCTGGTTCTCCTGCCACAGTGCCACTGGAAATTACACTGGTTCTCCTGCCACAGAGCCACCAGAAAAGATCCTGGCTGTCCTGCCACAGTGTCACCAGAAATGATTCTGCCACAGCGCCACCAGAATTGACCCTGGCTCTCCTGCCACCGTCCCACCAGAAATTAACCTGACTCTCCTGCCACAGTGTCACCAGAAATGATCCTGGTTCTCCTGCCACAGTGCCACCAGAAATGATCCTGGTTCTCCTGCCACAGTGCCACCAGAAATGATCTTGGCACTAGTGCCACAGTGCCACAGTGCCACCAGGAATTACTCTCTCTTCAGCCACATTGTTACCAGAAATTACCCTGACTCACCTGTATGACTAAAGACCTCTTCATTCTAAACACATAAAAGAGAATGTATTATAGTTAAACGGTTAAACTTTGCACACCAGATTGCCTCTATGTGCTGAAGTTAATATTCATTTAAAAAAAAATACTGAAAATCAATCTGTTTGAAATACACTAGCTACATCAAAGTACTTATTCTTCTATTTAAAACTTTACATATTGATCACACTAATCTTAAGTGATCTTGCAGTATAGCAACAAATGGTATTCAACTGCCATTTTCTGAGACTAAGATTCTGGGATGTACGGATTTATAAATCTCCCTCATGCCCTTAGTCAGAAACTATGATTCACAAACCCAAATATTAACATTATTGATATTTGCTGTCCATAGTTTTGATCCCCTTTGATCATAAATGCTGCAGCTACTTGTCCACCATCTGCTCTTTTCTTTCCGTTTCAATTTAATTATGTCAGTAATATAACCCATTATGACAATATAACAGTTGATTGTAAAATGTTTTCCAGCTAAACTTGAACTGGATTTAATTTAAATTTGTAAATTATTAACTATTTTTAAGAGGATTAAAATACATTTGTAATAATATTGTCCTTTGGAAAAAAACACAGGGGAGAATATTAACCTTCATAAGTTGAAGAAGGCTCAGTGAAGGCCAGACAAGCTCCATCACATGTCAGAGGAGTTATAGATAGAAGTGTACTATGGCAGACAGTGACATCATGTAACTAGAATGGATCCTCTGTGAGGTTAAGCACCATGATCACATGTTGCTTCCCTTCTACTTTATTTTATGTAATAACTCTTCTGTAAAATCCCATTACTAATATTTATAGTGATCTCTACAGTGGTGAAATGACTGCTGTCTTGGCCAAGCTTGTTTTAAAGTGAGTGCCAGCAGATGATATGAGAATAACTTGACCAAGAGCTTTAATTAGTCAAAGAAACATATTAATGCTTTCAGAACGAGTAAATACCAGACATGGACAAACTAAGACCCAGGGGCCGGATGCGGCTCGTTTAGCTTTCTTTTCCGGCCATTATTGACCTCTTTCTATGCAATGAGTTCACAAAATGCCTAGGGGTGTCCAAACAACTTGGAGTGACGTGATCTTGACACTGTTGGCATAATTATGGCACCACATCCTTATGGTGACAATAGACAGTCTCTAGGAATTACCTCTGCTCATTACAATGAAATGAACACTTCTTTGTAAATGTGTCCATACACCTGATTATAGCCGCTCGATAGATGGCCATTTCAAGCACTGACGTCAAGCCATGCACGCTCACGGCCATCTAATGCGGCAACCCCTATCTTCAAGCGGGTCTGTCAAACAGGTAACAAACATGTCCGGAAATCCTGATCAAATCCTGTCCAAAGGATTAACCAGGAATCGGGCACCTATAGTGGTGCGCCTTGATTCCTGTCCAATCAATGGGTGTATGGACACCTTTAGTGCAGGAAATGTAAAAAGATAGCATCCCTGTCACACGTCGCCTATCACACATAATTTTTTCAATACATAATTACACATAAGTTCCTTTATAGTCATGATGTCTTCAATATTAAACTGCGATGCAAACAAAAAAAACACTGAATAAACACTTGTGTCCAAACTTTTGTTGTGGTACTAGCAAAAAAAAATCCAGGACAGGATTGCCCCCTTCCCCCCTGGTGCCGGCCCTGCACTACCCATAGCACTGACAGGTAGATACAATAACAATTATGAAAAATAATATTAAAAAATAGAACATGAGAATGTGTGAAAGCATGCATTTTGTTATAATGTTTATAATGTGTACTAAAAATAGGCATAGATTACATTTTAACGGAAAATTATAGATTATGTCTCAAAAAGATTAAAAAGAACATTCTATACACATGCTACATTCTACCAAAAAGAACAGTCCTACCCAGCACCAGCCAGGGAACCGTGGCGCCGTGCGTCATGACGGGGGCAGGATGCCCGAAAACCAATCAGGAGTCGTCAGGAGCCGGAGGTGACGTATGCTGGGCAGAGCCGCGCGGGCATAAAAACCTGGCAGCGGAAGCGGAAGGCCTCTCTTCGAGTCCAGACATCAACCTCTCCAGTCCCCGAGCTGTTCCTGGTTGGTGTTCGTGGTGGTGGACCTGATGGCGGCGAAGAAGCGGAGGAGCCTTCGAGTGACGGGCGGATGGAGGATGCGGCGCCGGACCGGTAGTGGAGAGGCCGGTCGGGAACGTGGTGGCTGTACTGGAAGACGGAGCGGAGGTGGATCTGCTGATGGCCCAGGTGAGGCGCCAAGCCGCGGAGCTGGGGTCTGATTGGCTGCGGGCGTTGATGTCTGGCGGCCCCGCCGCTCCTCCGGCGGGTAGGCCGCTGCGCCTGTCGCGGCGGCCTCCCGCCCGGCTGGGCCCCCCTGCGTCGGCGGTGTCCCCCCGCTGGCGTGGGCGCAGCCGCTCACCATCCCCCAGAAATGTGGGCAGACGGCGGCGGTCCCCCCCCCCGGTCGCTCGGGTGCGGGGGCTGGTGGCATTTCTTCCCTTGACATGGCCGGGCCTACGCCACGCGGGAGTAGGCCGCCGCCTTCCAATGCTGGGCGGCCAGGAGGCAAGGCCTCTTAGGCCTCCAAGGCGCCGGTGGGGGCGCATGCTGATGCTGGGCCTACTACTGGGCGGGGTAGGCCGCGGCCTAGTTCCACTGGGCAGCCTGGATTGGGGATTATGAGTGGGCCTAGCCCCCCCCCTTCGCCCCCCCCGGATTTCTCACGCTTTTGATGCAGGCCTCATGGGACATGGCGGGCGGCCTGCTGGTGGTCTGCAGCCGGCAGGCGGCCTGGCTGTTTTGGCGCCCCGTTCCTCTTCCCGCGGGGTGGCTCCCCTGGATACGCGCACTGGGATTTCGCGCAGGCCTGTTTCTCCCCTCCCTCAGGCTGTTGTCTCTCGGCCAGCCAGCCCGGTTTCTCCCGGGGCTGGGGATCCAGTAGGTGCTTGAAACATGGATGATGATGATGATGGTGCCCTCCAGGTGGGTGGTCTTGAGCCCTTTGAGTAACGTGGGGCCGAGTCCGCCTGGCCTGGGGGGGTGTCGCCTGTCCTTTTACTGTTTCAGATGCCGGATAGCTGCGTTGCAACACATGGGTCGCGTGCCGGAGCATCTTCTTCTCGGGCTGAGCGCGGATCTGGAACGGCTGCCGGTTTCGTGTGTCCTCCTTCTTCATCGACCCGTCGTGAGCACCCATCGGGTGTCTCTGCCGGTGAGCCTCGCACTACATGCCATACATGTTCTCTTTCTGGCATTCCTGCTGTTTTCCGCTCTTTTTGTTCTCCAGCTGGGGGTCACGGGGTTACTGACGATGTGATAGGAGAGGGTGACGTAGATATAATGTTGCGCATGCTGAGGGTACTGGCTGATTGCTGGGAGGGTAGAGGGGGTGCCATGGGTCGCCCACAATCCGTGTGGAGGGGGGGGTCTTCTTCTCCCCCACGGAGGTCCGGTTCTACAGCCTCTGGCGCAGTGGTGCAGCCTGCCCGGGTTTCCCTTCCTCCGGTTCCCGTTTCTCCTGCTGTTGGGTCGCCCCCGCGGTCTCCTTCTATCATTGCCTCTCCTCCCCCAGTACCGGACATCGCGGTGAGGGAGGTGGATCGCCCTTTGGTGGTCTCGGATGGGGCTAAGGCCAGTGCTTATGTGTGCTTCTCTGGGCCGGCGGGGGCGCACATCAAACAGGAGGTCCGTGAACGGATTTGGAAGCAGGAATTTGTGGACATCTTTACACTTCTCCCGTTGTCGCGCTTCGCTATTGACAAGTGGGAGAAGGGTAAGGAACATCGCAAGGAGGAGGATGAGGATCGTCGCCGTTACCGCCTCATCCCTCGTACTTTTCAGAACTGGCTGCTAGCTTTTGCAATTTTAAGGGGGGTGGTGGGGGAGCGCTTCCCAGAGCAGAGCGTTCAGATGTACAGGTATCTAGAAACGATGCTGGAGGCCCACTCTACATACGGGGGCACGGCGTGGCTGCGATACGACGAGCTCTTTCGGCAGCGCATGGCTGTGATGCCTGGCCTGAATTGGGACCACAAAGAGATCTCCCTCTGGTTGGAAATCATGTCGGCCCCTAAGGTGCCGTACGGGTCATTTCATAGCTCGTCCCAGGCTTCCTCGTCGTCTTACTTTCCGTCGGGGGGGCGGGGCGCAGGGTTCTACCTCCCCGGCCAGGAACAAAAAGGGCGTGTGCTGGGCGTTCAACGTGTCCTCCTGCAGGTGGGGATCGGCATGCATGTTTAGACAAAAAAGTGCTTTAAGCGTTCCAAGGCATGGGGCAGGTCGGCCCTCTGGGGATTCTGGAAAAGGGACGGACTCCGGTGCGTGTCGAAAGGATGCGGCGTCATCTTAGCCTGTACCCGGATAGGTTGCAGGCGGAATTTTTGTTGCAGGGTTTCTTGGGGGGATTTCGGATTCCCTCTGATGTTCCGGGGAGTGTGCGTCTGTGTTCCAACTTAGCCTCTGCTTACAGTTATCCTGGGGTGGTGCTGGAAAAATTGGGCAAGGAGGTTTCCTTGGGTAGGATGGCGGGCCCCTTTTCATCTCCTCTGTGCCCTGACTTGGTGGTCTCCCCTTTGGGCGTGGTTCCCAAGAGGGAGCCCGGCAAATTTCGCCTTATACATCACCTGTCATATCCGGCAGGGGCATCAGTCAATGACGGCATTCCCCTCGAATTGTCGTCTGTGTCGTACGCGTCTTTCGATTCAGCGCTTAAATTGGTGAGGGGGGCCGGTTCTGGCGCTCTAATGGCCAAGCTGGACGTCGAATCCGCTTTTCGTCTCTTGCCAGTGCACCCTGATAGCCTGCGTTTGCTCGGCTGTCGCTTCGAGGGTGCGTGGTACATGGACCGCTGTCTCCCCATAGGCTGCTCTATTTCCTGCTCCTTCTTCGAGATGTTCAGCTCGTTTTTGGAGTGGGTGGTAAAGCACGAATAGGGTTTGACGTCGGTGGCACATTACTTGGATGACTTCCTCTTTGTGAGCCCCGCGGCGAGGAGTGACTGCGCTGATCTCCTGGCAACAGCACAGAGGGTCTTTTCTCACTTTGGTGTCCCCTTGGCAGATGACAAGACTGAGGGTCCGGCGGAGGTCATTCGTTTCTTAGGGATAGAAATTTACTCCGTGGCCAGGATTTGTCGTTTGCCAGCAGACAAGGTGAGTGATCTTCAGGTGTTGCTGGAAAGGGTGGTGTCGGTGCGGAAGGTCACGCTGGTGCAGCTGCAATTGGTGTTGGGTAAGCTTAATCTGGCCGCAGGATCATCCCGGTAGGGCGGATTTTCTGTCGTCGGCTGATTGATCTTATGAAAGGGGTGCGATCGTGAAGGTTGACTTCAATGGCTCCAGGATTTGGCCTTCTCCCCCGGTCACCAATGATGCCTTGGAATTGTTCACGGACGCCTTGGGCTCGGTGGGCTTTGGGGCTTACTTTCGGGGTCATTGGTGCCAGGGGCATTGGCCAGATACCTGGGAGGCTCTGGGGCTTACCCGCCCCCCCCCTCATTATGTTTATTTCCTTTTTTATTGCAGAGCCTAGACCTTTCGTGGTCTGGGTGATGGGGCACTCGTTTATATACTGGGTGGAGAGGCGTGCAGCGATTCGGACATCTGGCAGGAACTTGGGATATCCCGCGGCGGAGTTCAAGGTTCACTGGCTGGGTGTCCGCGGCTTGAAATGGCATTGGTTGGTGTCCCAGTTCCATCGCTTGGTGCAGCTCTGGGGCCCACCGGATGTGTTGATTGTGCACGCCGGGGGGAACGATCTGGGGTCAAGGCCTTTGCACGTCTTAATGAGGGACATAAAAAGTTTTCTTTTTTTCGGGCCCAGGATGCCTTCCCCGAGCTGGTGTGCATTTGGTCAGACGTGCTCCCTCGTCATGTGATGAATCAGTGCCGCATAAAACTGAATAGGGCGGTGACTAATTATGTGAGGGCGCTGGGCGGGATTGCAGTCCGGCATATCATGATCGAGGAAGCACTGGGGTCAATGACCCATCCGGTTTCGGGGATTCAGAAGGTGCAGAGGGAGTCGATCCCGGCGGATAGTGAGGAAGGCTGGTGGGTGGGGCCATGTCGGAGGTCACGTGGTTCAGGGACAATGCCTGGGGGACCTTGTGTTCTCTAATTTCTTTTGTTATTTCTTTAATAAAGCTGTGGCCAACTGTATCCACAAGTTAAAGTTGAAGCGGTGTCAGCATCAGTTATTTCGGTTGGGGGCTGACCGTGATACGGTAAGGTTGCTGGGGGTGCTAACCGGGTTTTCTTCTAGTCATCCCTGCCCAGGTCATTCACAATCTTTTTTCCTAAAACCCCCGCCTATGCCCAAAACAAGCCAGCCTCAGGCCCTACCCGAACACATTAAAATTGATTTTACCGGAAGTGATGTCACAAATCTCCCACCCTGGGGTATTGCCCCTCCCTAACTTGCATGCACACTACACTTTTATTTCCAGCAATTGTGGGGATGGTTCCATGTTCAGATAGTAAAATTTTCAAAAGAAAATCCACCATCTTTAGTAAAAATCTGTAATACATCCACAATATGGGGCTGCGGCTTGTTTACATTTCATCAGCCCGAGTCCAATTCCAGTTTACCCCTTTCAGTGAGTTTTATCACCCCAAGCTGGACTCAGCTTACAGTCATCATAACACATTGTAAACCGGTCACCTCAATTCCATCGCAGAAGTCTTCTCACAGCCAGCAGTCTTTTTAGCAGGAATAGCTGTGTGCCCATGCAGTTATGGACGATTTTTTGTGTGAGATGAGGGAGAAGCCTGTCACGGATGAACCGTGAGGTCATCCAGCCTCCATGTGTTAATACATCATAGTTGT
>CM070033.1:147458045-147469453 GCA_036250615.1 Ptychadena robeensis
AAAATTGCCTGAAAAGATATATAAAGATAGATTTAAGTTTTGGGTATAGTGGATATAATTGTAGGTCAAAGGTAGAAGGTAAATTTGGACTCACTGGTGGTTGTAGAGCAAGTATTGTTTATGTGTTTCAAAGGAGTAACAGATGATCTTGGTGGGGTCAGAACCCGAGATGAAGGAACGGAGAACCCCCCACTATCCGGGCAGCAGACGTCAGTCAAGGAGAATGCCTCTAGGTATTAATAGATGGAAGGTATATTAATTATTATTATCTTGCTTTCTTTTTTATACTTATATGTATGTGGACCAAATAAAGTCCCCCCAAAAATTGTAACAGTGGTATAGGTAATCTCTGGTTAAACAATTGCCTCTAGCACTCCACTCAAAGTCCTAATCAAGAGGAAAAACTCTTCTTTATTTGCATATCTAAATACTGAGAGGGGGATTCTAATGACTATTGACTCACATTTAGTAGTTTAGTAATATGGTATTACCACTTAAGTAGGACAAATATTACTATTACAATCAAATACGCAATCAAATACACAATACATCCAAGTAAACTTGTATTGTTTATGTAGGGCAAAGCATCCGATTCATTTAAACCCCTTAGAGATTTTGCACCATGCAATTACCTTTGCTTGAGTCCCCCACTGTTCTGTCACCCACAAGAAACATGGCAAAATTTTAAAAGCTCAGCTCAGATTTCCATTCAGGGCTATTTTTTTTTTACTGTATGATAGTGCGTGCTCCTTCACATCACAAGGTAATGGGTATTTCTATTACTATCATTGGTAGGGGAGCAAAATAAGACGGGTATAGGCTGATTGGGGATCTGGTCACCACTGTTTTGGTCATTTTATTTGTATATGCCATTAGCTTTTTATATTTCAATAAACCCTTTCCAGTCCCTTATTTTAATTATTTCAGTAAAAACTTCAATTTAAAAATCATGGGATGTTGGCAAAATGTACTTTCATAACTGGAAGAAACTTTGCTTTTTGAAAAAAAATGTAAGGTGTAATAATAGATGTGATCTCATCGGAGGTTCTTTAAAAACAGAATAACTTAACTCATACTAAGCTAAGCCTCTTTTATGAAAAAAACTGTAGACTGTTTTATATGGTTTTTTTTACCAGTGCCATTTGAGTATTTCCCATGTTATTGACGCTAAGTTATTTGCAATCATGGCACCTTAAATTCCATCTTGAAATAATTAAACCATTGACCAAAATGCATGATTTCAGTGGCATATATTTTGAATAGATGTGTAATGGAAAGTTGCAGGCAACATATTATTTAATTTCCAAAAAAGAGCGAAAGGCTCTCATAAATCACTGGGCAGTGTTTGTGTCTCTAGAGAGATGACTCACAGTCATATATTTCAGTCCTGCTAGAGTAGCTTCTCAGAGCTGTCTGGGCTGAGCATGGCAGACTCAATATTATTGGTATTATTATGGCCGGTTTAATAGTTAGAATTTCAGATCGGTTCATTGTATTAACACCTAATTAAAAGTCTTGCAGATTCTAAATTAGCAGGTGAAGTACAGAAACTTTAGACTATTTCGGAATGAACTTCATAGATGTCTCTTAATAGATATTTTTCTTCATTTGAAGCCAGCTTAAAGAAGCCATTGGCTTCAAGCTTCCAACCTAGGCCAACCACATGCACCATGACTTTCTGCCAGAATATTGACTTTGCCAATGTGTCTATTTTAATTCTTAGCTTACAATAGTTACTTTCTTCTACAGCTAGCCATAACTTTAGACTGTATATAGACTATGCGTTTAATTGGCAATTACATTTTTTTGCACTATTTTCTTAATTTCAGTGAGGTGACTAGAAGCACTATCATGTTAAATACATGTATTAAAAGCATTTACTGGGACCTGCATTAACCAATGTTTACTAGAGATTGGAAAATATTTGTCTGAAAATTCAACTGGTTTGACTTTGTGAGTTAATTTCAAAGTCCCTGAGCATGATATTATCACTAGTGATGGACGAACATCAGCTGCTGCTGTTCGCGAATGGGCAAATCGAACTTCTGCAAATACCCGCCATTCGCATGTTCGCAGGGAACCTCCATTGACTTTAATGGAGGGTGAACTTCTCAAACCTTCAGGTCATATTTGTAGCCAAAATACCAATAAAAAAAGTCAAAAGAATGTGACCACCTGAACAGTGTCATGTCAAATGGGGATCAATAGCAAAACTTCTCTAAAATATGGATTTTTTTAAATGCTGTTTTTTTCATCTCTAATGGCCAGAAATCACATCTAGATTTAAGATTTTGTCAAAAGTTAGCTGGAGTAGGCTGCTAGCCTGACAGTACCTTCTGCAGCTCTTTGTATTGAGTCAGATCTCTCTGCAATGCATAATACATAATACCCCACCCCCAGAGAAGGACTTTTGTGGCTTAGTAATGATGGACTACATGTAACAGAATACCTTAGCTATAGCTACAGATCAGTGGATGGAGTATAGTAAGCTATCCCTCAATCAGCAGCTGCTCTTTCTGTCTATCTCCCAAGTGCCCAACATGCGGCCCAGGGGCCTCATGCAGCCCTTTGGGTGTTCTTCAGTGGCCCCCCTTGGTCTTTCACTTGCGGCCCCTAAACTCTAACTGTCAATGCAAAGAAACACCTGTTCGCCGACCCCCCGCTGGCACGTCTTCTCCTGGGATCTTCTTAGAGTGGGAAGAGGAGGAGAGGCGAGGGATTTGCACAGGCGACATCTGGGTTGTTGATTGGCTTTCATGGACGCAGCAGTGAGGCAGAAAGATGAGTGCCTACAATTCCACCAATGAATGGGGGATGATGTATAATATATATATTGTGGTACATAACCTCAGAATAGGGGCACAGTTATGTGCCCCACACATATGATCAAAGGCTCTGATTATATTTATGAGGCACATAGCATTTACAGTATTTCCTAATGCTGAAAATGTAATATAAAACAAGTTTGTTATTTAAAAATGATAAATAATGTCTCCTAGCTATTCCTGCTGTCATTATAAAATGCTCAGTCAGTATAGATTGAAATTCTATGTGCGGCCCTTTAGTGATGCATTTGTGGCCCTCCATATCAACTCAGTTGCCCACCACTGGCCTAGGTTAAACACACACATATTATTATTATTAACATTTATTTATATAGCGCCAACATATTACGCAGCGCTGTACAATACATTAGAGTGGAGATACAACACAGTATAACACACAGGTACAGGTAATGACACAGGAGGAATAGAGGACCCTGCCCGGACGGGCTTACAATCATATATATATGACTACTTGTAAAAAAAATTTCAAATACCAATTATTTTTTAGACAATTACACACTTTTGGAACACTTGAATTATTTTAGTTTAGCAGCTAGTCAGTGAAAGGCAAGCTTAGAAGGATACGAATGAGTAATTGAAGTCAATATATGTGTATATATTTAATCTTAGTTCTGTTTTATCAAGATTCCAATATGCAACTATAGAAGACATCAAGATAATTGTAAACTGACAGCACATTGTGTCTTATTTAGCCCAGTGGCGTAGGAACCACCATAGCAGCAATATCGGCATTATGGGGCCTATAACCACAAGTGGGCCTGCTACACCTGGCTGCTCTTTACCCTTTTATCATTTGGGCATAAGTTAGTAGTTGGAAGGGGATTGGAAAGCCTTAAGATAGCCATACGCATATAGTACACAATTAATCCATAGCTGTCAACTTTGAAAAAAAAAATGGGGAACATACAGGAGTGATGTCAGTGACGTATGCGGATCGTGGTTCTTCCATGTTCCAAGTGCCGCGCTTACCTCTCGCCTGTTTTAGCAGGGAGAGGGCGTTACTCTCCCTGCTAATGTCCCACCCTGTCTGTCCATGTTCCAGTGGGACATTAGCAGAGAGTAATGCCCTCTCCCGTGCTCAATTAGCGCGATTATCAAGAAATCAACTGTTAAAATCCACGATTTCTGTGCAAATTGGGAAAAAGGATGGATTGACAACCTGTCATTTTGGGACCCAAAATTTTTTGTTTTTAATCCCACTCACAATAAAGGTCGATCGAACCGAGAATGACCCTGTCCCTTAAATCCTTACTACGCTCGGCAGGACTTTGGATTGGGGAATCACTAACCCACGTATATGACCACAGTATGGGGCACCTTTAGGGCCATTTTTATTACTAACTGCAATGCTTTGTGTACCGTACTAAATGTAATGCACTATGTTACTGTACACAAACATGTACGCATATGTAGACTGTAACACAATATGCTGCGTTATTGAATTGAAGTTATTGTAGGGTGCAGGTTTTGGGGGGGGATGCGAGTCTTACAACAACAAAAATATTTTGCTATGGGTCCAGTCCTATATAGTACGCTACTGGTTGGGGCAAGTGTTTAGCGGGCAGATTGTTCTTTGTGAATTTTGTCACTTTGTCGACCTGTTGCATCTGGTCAGGACCAGTAACTGGACACAAGAATGCGATTTGCTCATTTTCTAACATGTAGTAAATGGATAATTTTGGACCTACAGCGACATTAGGAATACTTCCTTAACCGGACCATAAGACGCAGACAGTTTTAAAGAAACAAAATGGTTTTGTGTCACTTTACATGATTATTTTAAAGTTTCAGTTTTTTACAGTGTGTGACATAACGCTTCCATTTGAAGAGCACAGAGAATTTTTTTTGCTATGTGCATTAGTAATTGTTTAGGAACTTTTACTAGTGGCACCTACAAATTTGGCTAGCTCTGCTTAAATTCTGCTTAGTGACTAAATACCTTGCATTCTACAAAAACTGTGGGAAAGAAAGTACGTGCCTTCCTTACCGGCCATAGAACTCTCGAATCCATAGCCGGCTTGTAAGCATACTCCTCACATCGTGGTCTGTACTCTGTGGATCGGCTACAAAACTGATGGAATCCTGTGTGCTTCCACCAACACAAGATTCCCGTCAGATGTTCCAATTTACTCTACTCCCCCTCCATGTACCTGCCTAAACAGGATTCGCCACAAAAAGAACCAGCAGGACGGATCGCCATTTTTTTTTGGGTCGAAACCTTAAGGTGACACCACTGTATTGTGGGCGACTGACCTGGAACTGCAACTATGTCCTGGAATGGGCATGTCTATGGCCGGCGTTTACAGATGGAGATGACTTTTAAATCTTGGGGATGCTCAGCGGCCTATCACCCCTGATCAGCGGCATAGACCATGAATGGGCACGGTTAAATTGTTTGTCACTTCAACGCACCCATTCACTGTCCATGGGCACGATCAGACATAGAGGGGCAAGATTCCGCCCCCCACTTTCCGGGCTGCAATCCACCGCCGCATACTAATTGCCGGGAGCCAGTGGGAGATCGTTGGGTGCTAGCGATCTCCCGCAGCTCCTGCGTGCTATTACATCGTGGCTGATCACTAGTGTGGGAACAGCCCTAAAAGTCCAAAGGTGTATTATGGATGCCGAGGCAGGAACAAGGGCAGCAAGAAAAGCCTCCATGTTTTGTCTTAAGCTAAAGGCCATTTAATACTTTTGCAAGTTAGTTAATACATATCATTCAAACAAACCATATAGAGCTAAATAGTTCCAGTAACTTCATAACAATTGATTTTCTCCATTTTTGCCCTTTCTCTTCTCTCTATGTTATACAAATATAACGTAAATGTCCTAGTTGGGCTTTTGTAGAAAATATATCATTTTTTCTACTCCTTGTGTGTGTATTTTTTATCATCCACGTAGGGCTTTGTGAGAAATCTACATATGTATGTTCCGCTATAAATCAATAATAATAAGCAACGATCTAGTCAATATATATATAACACACTTCCAAATGCCTGTCCGCACATAATAGCTCTTCCTCTGAGTCTTATCCACTCCAGACTAGGCCATGGTTCATGTGCAAGTACGATAAGTTCATGTTTCAGAATGCTAGCTAACTAATCCAGGGTGGGGTATTTCTCTCTCTATGCAGCCATTCAAGTAACTTGGCCCGAACTAAAATAGTTTTAGGTTGTGGTTTTTTTCTGTCTCTGCTGTAGCACCAAATGCCATACTGCAGTAACTGGTAATACATTCAGCAAGAAAATATATATATATATTATGTATAATATATAATATATATATATATATATATAAATATAGGGGGGGGGGGCGCGGGTAGAGGACTTACATCTCCAGTGAAACCTATAGTTTTATCTGGCTTCAAACTAGATGACTCTCGATGATCCAAAGGGATTTCCTCACATCCCCACAACAATTCCAGAATCAACAACACATGTTTCTACCGTGTCCTATTGTATAGGTACATCAGTAGAATGGGGATTTTAAAGCCTTCTTAATCACATATCATAATGTTATCATTTAATGCTTCTATGTGTAAATTTATCAACAAAAAATATAAGTCAGCAAAAAAGGCTGTACATAACAAACAAGGCTGTCACATAAGACTTCAAGTATAATAATTCATACTCTCACATTTCGCTTAATGTTTCTCAGGAGTTTTATCTGGCTCATCGTGTCCAGGTTTTCTAAAGCCCCCCATACAACCTTACAATTTTACCATACAATTTATGTACAATCAACTTTTCTTCTACAAAACCATGTAATATGATTGACCTTTCTAAACCTTCCAATCATAGTATGCCTACTGTGCCGCTGCCCCCTGCTGCCGGCCTGGGCGCATGTTCATTCAGTAAATTAGGGCTTGTCCTCCCACAGTCAAATTTGGGCCCACGTTCGGTGTCCCGCCTCCATTATCGTCAATGGTGCTGTCCGCCACTTGGTGCGCTGCGCGTTCTCGATTTGAAATGTGGGCATCCGCACCTGTTGGCTGTTATCTGCGCCCAGCCTCTAGCGGCTCCATTGTCAGTTTCAACCTTTGTTTCAGCCGCTGCCTGTGGGGACAAGCCCTACTTTGTATCCTCTCGCCCTGGCCACAGCATTCTGGCTGTTGGTTTTCTCAGTACTTTTTTGAAGGACCAGCATGTGGTCACTTCCTGGATTTAGTGGATGGTCCGTGTCCTGGCCAATCCTGGTCCTCCTGCACGTTCATGTCCTCCTGTCCAATATGGTCTCCTGCATGTATCAGAGTGGCCTGCCCTTTTTTTCAAGACGCCTCAGTGTCAAATCCGTGTGTCGTGCTTAGCTCCTATTCCATTGATGTCCGCTGTGTTTACCTTATTACTGTCCTGTGTTCTGAGACTCTGCTACCTTTTTGACCCTGGTCTTCCCGCTTTGATTCTCCGTTGCCAACCCAGACTGCCTGACCTTTGCCGCCTGCCTTGATGCATTGCCTTGTCTGCCTTGTCTCTGCCTCACCCCCAGTCCGCACAGTTGCCTCCTGGTTAGACCTGCCGCTGACGAGGTCCAGTGGTACCCTTCTCTGGTGTTCCCTAGACCACCTGCCATGTGTGCATATCCTCCCCTCAAAGGTAGCGACTGGTGTATCTATGTACACTTAGGGTTTTAACCACCCAGTAAATGAGCAAAATTGGAGCCGCCTTGGTTAGCATCTTATTACTTCAGCATTTTATGAATAATTTTGGATGAGCAGCATAGGCAATATCATATAATTTGTCCATTAATTTGCAAAAAATCATGAATTCTTGAAGTTATTATTATTATTATGTATTTTATATGGCGCCAGCATATTGCCGGCAGCGCTTTACAAAAAAAAAGTTGAGACGACACAGGATAACACACAGGTACCGTATATGACACAGGAGGAGTAAGGACCCTGCCCGCGGTCTTACAATCTATAGTTTGGGAACAGAGTATACAATAGGTGGGGGAGGTGGTGGGACTGGTATGGTGCTGATTTAGGAGTCCAGAAGATGGTAGCCTAGACTGAAGAGTGGGTTTTCAGAATTTTTTAAAGTGCAACATTCCCACATTAATATTTTGCGATCAGCACTATTTATGAACTCCACATGAGTTACAAAAAAAAGTTATCACCCTAGATTGAATTCTTGTAGATATTGTCATTTTTCACCTTACGACTCCATTCTTACACTTCCTGCCTCTTGCGGATTTAATTTTTTTTTTTCTCTTTCCTTCACACTCTGCTGTATTCCCAACCTTCTCGACTTGTTTTCCTTTTTGGTGATTGTTCATGCTCATGCTCATGTAGAATTGTAAGGCCTTTCCCCCACCTTAAATACTGGTACAGTGAGTGGCCGAAATTATTAAGGCAGTGGTAATTTTTGATGAATAATTTTTATTATTGAACAACAACCATGTTCTCAATGAACCAAAAAACTCATTAATATCAAGCTGAATATTTTTGGAAGTAGTTTTTAGTTGTTTTTAGTTTTAGCTATTTGAGGGGGATTCTTGTGTGTGCAGGTGACTATTACTGTGGGGGGCCAAATTATTAGGCAAACTTAACAAAAACACATGTTATACCCATTTCATTATTTTATTTTGACCAGTGAAACCAATATACATCTCAACATTCACAAATATACATTTCTGGGACACTTTCAAAACACACAACAAAAACAAATCAATTGACCAATATAGCCACCTTTCTTTGCAATGGACAGCTGCAAAATGCCTGCCATCCATAAGTGATTCTGTCAGTGTTTTTTGACTTTCCACCATCAACATTGCATTGCAGCAAGCAACCACAGCCTCCCAGACACTGTGTCGAGAGAGGTGGTACTGTTTTCCCCCTCCTTGTAAATCACACATGTTGATTAGATGGACCACATGGTTCTCAATGGGGTTCAGATCAGGTGAACAAGGAGGCCATGTCATTATTTTTTCTTCTTCTTATATACCCTTTCTTGCCAGGCGCACAGCCCGCTGTGAGTACTTGGACGCGTTGATGGACATTGTCCTGCATCTAAATTCAAAAAAAAAAAAAAAATGTTTTTCTTGAAGATCTAAGACATTCTTCCTGTACCACTGCTTGAAGAAGGATGTCTTCCAGAAACTGTGCAGAGGATCTGGGAGTTTGAGCTTGACTCCAACATCCCTCAACACCGAAAGCCCCACAAGCTTATCTTTGATGATACCAGCCCAAACCATGTACTCTCACCTCCACTCCTTGGCTGGCCGTGCTGAGTCGGACTGGGAAGCTCTCTGTGCCCTTTAGCCAATCCAGCCACGTCCCATCCATCTGGCCCATCACGACTCACTTCTCATTTCTATCAGTCCCATAAAACCTTAGAACAATCTAGTCTGTTGAGATATTATCTTGGTCCCCAGTCCCCCCCCCCCCCCCCCCCTTGACGTTTCACTCAAAATCAGTTGTGTGGCTGTCTCATTGTGGGTCGTCTGTTCATCCTTTCTTGTCTCTGAGATTATTCACACCATTGTCTTTTGGGCACTACCATTGAATTGTGCAATAGCTCTGAAAATATTGGCCAAACTGGTGGCAGGCAAGTGGCATCCTTTTTGCAGCTGCCCACGCTTTGACTTTTCTCAGTTCATGGGCATTTATTGGTTGCGCCATTTGTTGTTCCACACGCTTCTTGCGACCCCGGTTGACTATTTTGAGAATGAAACGCTGCTTGTTCGATGATCACGCTTCAGAAGCTTTGCAATTTTTAAGAGTGCTGCATCGCCTCTGCAAATATCTCACTATTTTTGACTTTTTCTAACCTGTCAATTCCCTTCTGTTTGACCCCATTTTTGCCAAAGCAAAAGGAAGTTGCCCTAATAATTATACACAACCTAATATAGGGTGTATGATATCATTAACCACACCCCCTTCTCATTACAGATGATGCACATCACCTAATATGCTTCAATTGGTACGTAGGCTTTCGACCCCTATACAGCTTGGGAGTAAGACCATACATTGCATAAAGAGTGATGGATGTGGTCAAAATACCTCATCCATTTGCCTAATAATTCTGCACTCCCGTATCATTTTATGTTGTTTTGCATGTATTTTCTCCTTGCCCACAATTATGTTGCCCATTTTTATCAGTTTATTCTTTGCTTCTACCTTCCCCTGTATTGATAAAGGTCACTAATAATATTTGTAAAGGATAATGACTATAGTTAACTTAGTGAGAATTCACTTTTAGCCATACATTGCTAAAATGTAAGTAGTGTAAAGGATTTGGAGATAAATTGTGTCAGTGTGCACTAAGGTCACATAAACCAAGACAAGAGCGCCCCCATGTGGTGAAATCTACTTCACACAACGACTTTATGAAGCTGTCTGTCTGTCTGTCTGATGTGTATTTTGTAGAGTTTAAAATGTTCATACTTTCGATGGTTCAAAATAAACAGAAACAGGTATTGTGTGATGCTTAAAAGACAATGGATTACCGTAACCTAGCCCTGAGACCTAAAACACCAAGCAATATCAAGAAATCCCACCTTAGCTCTTTGAGGGCCAACCTACTCCAAGGACCTACTACCACTTCCACCTTGTATTCTATGTTTATAAGGAGCATTGGGGTACCCATGTAGGGACCCGAGAAAGGGCCACAAACTGTATATATTGCGATGTATATATGCCTGAAAAGTGCTTTATATAGTTGGTGTATGTCCCTTTAAGGACTACACTTGTTGTTTTACCAGTTGCTGGAACCTCTTTTGCAAGGACAGGGTTAATGGTTTTTCCAGCTGCTCTTATGTAACAATACTATTCTGCCCAGTTACAGGCCTTAGGTCAGCCCCATTCTAAGGTTATATATTGAACCCACAGAGAATATTCTTGGCTTTTCTGATGATGCTTTCCTTATGCCTGCAGCTTCCTTCAAATGTGTCCCCAGACGAGAATCCCTGGGTGAGGAAACCTCTAATGTGCTAGGTGTGACTCCCTGACATGATTGCTTAATATTCTTCATTTTGGTGAGAGCCTACAGCACCCCTGTCCATCTGTCTCAGCAGCTGGTAGCAATGTTCAGAAATTAGATTGATCCCCATCTCTGCCCTTGGGAGTTGCTGAAGGTGTACATAGTCCTTAAATAAACTGTAAACAAGCCCTAATAGCTGTGTGGACTTTTGTTTTACTGATAATTGAGCAGAAGACATCTGTCTGAAAGAATCTGGTCGTGTAAGATGCTGCACTACATTGCACCCCCACAACACTCCACTAAACAGTGTGAGGCCACATGTCCACCCCAACACAATATAACACGTGTTCACAATGCTGTTAAACAGGAAGGTTTTCATTATCTAAAACATGCCCCTTTAATAATCCTCCCCTAATCCCATCTCCCTAATTTCTCCTGCCGATGCAGAGGCCCAACATACTGAAAAACGTTCAGCCTTGCATCGGTTGGTGGCTGGTGGAACGGCTTGGCGCAGTGAAGACAAGCATCCGCCGAGCAGGTAAGGTTCTATGTGATACGTCGGGATTACCCGCTAAGCAAAACACTTAGCGGAGGGGGGTACATCTAAGGTTGGGAAAACATTTGGGAAAATGAATAGTGGGGG
>CM070033.1:147472295-147494595 GCA_036250615.1 Ptychadena robeensis
TTGTCTATCTGCACTGTGAAGTGTTGTCCAATGAGTTCCGAAGCATTTGGCTGAATATGAGCAGATAATAACACTTCAGAATTCATCCTGCCTCTTTTTGTCTGTAGTCACATCATCAATAAATACAAGAGAACCAGTTCCATTGGCAGCCATACATGCCCACACCATGACACTACCACCACCATGCTTCACTGATGAGGTGGTATGCTTAGGATCATGAGCAGCTCCATTCCTTCTCCATACTCTTTACTTCCCATTACTCTGATCTGGCCATCCTGTTTTTGAGGCTCACCAATGGTTTACATCTTGTGGTGAACCCACTGAATTCACTCTGGTGAAGTCTTCTCTTGATTGTTGACTTTGACACACATACACCTACCGCCTGCAGAGTGTTCGTGGTCTGGCCAACTGTTGTGAAGAGTGTTTCCTTCACCAGGGAAAGAATTCTTTGGTCATCCAACACAGTTGTTTTCTATGGTCTGCCACAGCATCCTCCATCTTACAACCAACTAGGAATCTCCCATGTTATAGGGTTGCCAACTAACTCAGTGTTTCCATTTGAAGACATCCCCACCTATCCCATCACAAAAATATTTAATTTCTTCCTGCTACCAGCTGAGGTTCTCCTCCGTAAAAGTCTGACAGAGAATAAAACCCTTTCACAGTTTATACTATGGAAATATCTTGGATGGCTGTACATTTATGAGTTGTGTAGTAGTTGTTGCCATGGCTGTGTGGTCATTGTGTTCCTCTTCAGCTTGCACTTATGTCTGTAATGGCAGCGTGACATATATTGTGTAACACATTCCATGCATTGCTCTACTGACTGACAAATGTGCGCATGCTTTATCCGCCAGCTTTAGTTTAAATCTGATTTTCCCTTTTTCAGGCCGTCCGAGTTATGGTGGCATCCCGCAACTATGCTGACTTTGCATCAGAAGCCACCTTTGATATTAAGGTGAGTTTTTAAAAACAACTAATCGATTATAGACCGTATACCAATACATTGTGTATAAAAATGTACACCACTGAATGAGTGGCGGCTTATTTTTTATATAAGATATGAAGATGGACTCCTACCCAGGAAGACTTAATGTATTAAAATCAAAATGCAATTCAACAAAGTGTAAGGGTGTGCACACTTCTACAACCAGACAATTATACTCGAAGGTTGTTTTTCATTACAGGTTTGTTTGGATTGTACAGGTCAGAGGTCACAGTTAATGAGAAACATTTTAAAGTCATGTATTGGGGTTTATTTATCCACCTTAAAAGGATTTGTAATTCTGCCCAATGAGTACTGTGATTCCACAAGCATTCCTTTCATTTACTAATAGTAAGGGTCCCCATACACCTTTAGATTTCTCTGTAAGATTTCCTTTAGATCTCCTTCTGTTTTACCAAAACCATGTAATAGGAGGGACTTTCTAAACCATCAAGTCTACCTGTGTTCAATCGCAGAGGACCCGGCACTACATAGTTGTTGGTAGATCTAAAGGATATCTGACAGAGAGATCTAAAGGTGTATGGCCAGCTTAAAGCAGACACGCGGCTTGATATAGGAGCCGTTCGAGTTTCCGGGCAGCATCGCAATGACCCCATTCCGCTGCTGTCCGATATTGGCCGAGCTGGGTTGCAGCACTGCTGTGTCTCCAGCTTTGATGTTGCTATCGATGGGAACCCGCGGGTTCACGTGGTTTACGGTCATGTCAGATATCGTTTGAAAACCGTGAATGCTGCATTAGATATGGGCCAGATAGATGGCCAAGAGTGATCACAGAGCTCGAAGTGGCCATCGATCTGTCCCTTATCTATACATGTGTTCCCTGCTTAAGGCTTCAGGTATACATACATCCAGCGCAGGGGAATCAAGACACACTGGCACATTTGCGGGCAGTTTCCCTGCGGCTAAGGGTGCACATTGACAGGAGCATGACCGATTGATGCAGCAGAGGAAAGAAGCAGAAATACAGCACCCGAACAGCACGGACGCTGTTTTCACTCCTCTTGGAGAGGCCTCCATTGAACTTCAATGGTGATGTCTCCGGCGGTGCTGCTATGAAGATGCCGATATTGGCAGCTTCAAGACAGCTCTGCGGGCGCTCCGCTCAGAATACGCAGCGCTAGAATGGGTCAGTTTATTGATCATTGTGGTATCATTCTTAATAAGTATAGAATGTTGTGTATGCATGATACCTTGTTTATAGATCATAACCTTTATTAATATATTTGTTATTAGAAATGTGACGTGCATCGGTTAGAAGAAGCTCCACCGATTACAGCCGTTCTGACCAGAGAGCAAGGCCTGCAGTATTACAGGACCATGCAGACCATCCGGCGTATGGAGCTCAAATCAGATCAACTGTACAAGCAGAAGATCATCCGCGGATTCTGCCATCTATACGACGGTCAGGTAAGGCAGTGCTTCGCAACCTGGGGTCTGCACACCTCCTGGGGATGGGGGCACTAGAGATCGTAGGGCCGTCGCTGCATCAGTAGCGTCGGAAGTTGAGGTGGCGTTTTTATTGCTGTAGGGAGAAAGGCTGCAAGCTCAGCTTTATTCTCCCCTCCGCTCTCTCTGTAAACTGAAAGTGATTTGCTAATCCCGAGCTGGATTCGGCTGGTGAAATGTAATAAGTGGCAGCGCCATCTTGTGGACAAGTTACAATTTTTTTGGGGAATTTCATTTTGAAGATTTTACGATTTAATTACAAAGCCCCTGAGCATGTTATCATCCCCACAATTGCTGGCGATAAATTAAAGGGTGGTGTGCATGCAAGTTAAAAGGGAGGGGACGTTACCCCAGGGTGGTAACAAGTCTTTTAATGCGCATAGGAGTTGGGGTTAGGGGGCCTGGCTTGTCTGACACAGGCAAAGCGGGGCCTTAAGGAAGGAAGGTTGGGAACTGCTGAGGTAAAGCATACTACACCTTGTTTAGGAAATAGAACAAATGTTTCCTGATATTTAATGTTTAGTCTGCCACATAAAAAAGAGTTAAAGAATATTGAGAAATGTTAAGATGCAAGTCTTCTTTCTACAGGAAGCTTGTTGCGTGGGCTTGGAGTCGGCCATTAATCCCACGGATCACCTCATCACAGCGTATCGAGCTCATGGATACTCCTACACACGTGGGGTGCCCGTGAAAGAAATCCTGGCTGAGCTCACAGGTATGTATAGGAGAGGCCTTCTAGTATGTGGGTATAAAGATGTAAAACAATTGCAATATTGTTTATTTATACCACGTTCATGTCTACACACAGTGTTAGAACCCCTGTCAGCTTTTGCTGGAAGTAATGGTTGTTTTTGTAATAATTGCCTTTTTTGTTATCTTGTGACAGGAAGAAAAGGAGGCTGTGCCAAGGGAAAGGGTGGCTCAATGCACATGTATGCCAAGAACTTCTATGGGGGAAACGGCATTGTGGGAGCTCAGGTACATTGCTGCTATTGTGCTGAGCGACATGATATTATTGTGGCATAGCTCGCCCTTGTATAGCTTACATTCATAGGATAACATGTTTTCCTTCTCAGGTCCCTCTTGGAGCAGGAATCGCTTTGGCCTGTAAATACTTCGGAAAGGATGAAATCTGTGTTTCCTTATATGGTGATGGAGCCGCCAATCAGGTAAGATTTTACAAATTAAAGTATAATTAATGTAAAAGATAACTATTCCAACACACAAGCAATGCTTAATATGTAAAAGATGTTTATTTAAAAAAAGAAAAAACTTTTATTCGATGTTCCCTGTGCCAGTGCTGCACCAAGCATCTTGTTTTGGGAGCGCACACCCCTTCCTGTCTATATTCCCTGGACTACATGTCCCAGCAACACTTGTGCGAGTAACTTGCTGTAAATGCATATGGGAAACGGTGATACAGGGAAGGTAAGCATCTTGTTTGGGGAGCCCCCCCCCCCTGTCTATTATACCCGGACTACATGTCCCAGCAACACTTGTGCAAGTTACTTGCTGTAAATGCATATGGGAAACGGTGATTCAGGGAAGGTCACACGCAGTCAACCTTCCTGTTTTGGCTGTGAAATTCATGTTTTTTATGTGCCTTTTCTGTCCAAATCCCGGATCTTTCCAACATTTTTAAAATTGCGGTCATTTAGCAGGGAGAGGGCGTTACTCTCTAATGTCCCACCTCACACATTATCAGCATAAGCAGGGTGCTAAATCAACCAAGAACTATGCCTGATACAGGAAGTCACGTCCCTACCGGCATTTGGAAAGGGGAAGAACTGCATTTTGCATACAGGAAGTGACATCACTTCCTGCATGTTCCCTGGTTTTTGTTTTTTAAAGTTGACAGGTATGCATGCAGTGGTGGCTCCATAGAGTCCCAATAGATAAGGTAGTCACCACAACACAGGAAATGTCTGGTGCACATTGTCCGTACACATTATAAACTAGAACAAATCAGACGTGTATGCACATATTTTATGTTTTTACATGACTGTTTTAATAACTCTTAACTCATGTTTTTTATCCAGCACTATAGCATATCCTTGGGGGGAATATCTACTATTTTAGTTCTATGATGGTTTATTGTATTAGACTAGGGTATATATTAAAGATAAGATATACCGTGGACAATTGAGTTACAATCGGCTTGACTTAAACCTAACTTGAGATGCAACCCAAATTTTAGTTTTATCTGACAACCAAAGATTTGACTTACAACCAGAATTATGTTTCTGCTTGTGTGGAGGCATTCATGTGACTTGATGTCACTAATAAGTACAGCACGTCATAACGGACCATCTCACCAATCTACAAAAGGCTACAGGGCCAGATTCCTGATTACAGCCTCTCCCTGAAAGCCAAAGCTGTCACTTTGAATGGTGATTACACATGTTTGTTTTTGGTAAACGAGGCTTGTTTTACCTTTTTGGTGAGAACAGCAGAAAGTTGTTGGTATTTCTGGCAAATTACACACATTCTACAACACTTTTATTGTTCGGAAAAGCTGAGGTAAGAGAGGTGTTGGGAGGTTCAGATCACAGTATGGGCATTTTCATTATTTCCTATTGGAAAATCAGACTTACAACCAACTCTTGGGAGCAAAGTATGCAAGTCGAGGGTTCACTGTATATTATATAAAATACTTCTCATCTAAGAGATCCCAGGAGCATTAACAGGGTCCTTGGCTTAATCTAGAGCACTGGTACAAAATAGACTACAGCAGTAAGAGGGACTTGTGTCTGAGCTGTGTCTGGGATTCATTGCAGTGTTTATAAGTGCTCTTCAGAAATGGATGCATAAAGTAACATTGCAAACCCATAGACGTGCTCATCCTGTGAACATCTCTTATCCCCCACACTTTACACCAAGCACCCTGTAAGTATGTTTTCCCCACTTGGGGTAATGTTATAATATAGGGTGGCCTCTTGAAAGTCCCCTCGCCTTTGTCCAGGTAAAGAAAAAATCTAATGGAAGGATTTCTTTGGTCTCTCCTTCCATTAAACACATGCTAGGCTGGCAGCAGACTGTTCTCACAGCTGGTGTCCCTAGATGCTGTCTGCCGAATCACTAGCAGCTAGGGGAATCCGATTGACGGCATCGGCACACAAAGGGTGCCCAGGTCGATTGTGATCCGATGTTTCGCCCATCACGCTCGGTCAATCGGCCAAAACATTGGGTCACAATCTAAACGTGTATGGGGGGCTATACCAATGTTTTACACTCCTCCTTTAATTTGATTGTCAGTGTGTTCTACAAGCTGAATCCAGACCACTTTGATGTACGTTTTGATGGATTTATCTTGTCTTGCAGGGTCAGATCTTTGAGACATACAACATGGCAGCTCTTTGGAAGTTGCCCATCATCTTCCTATGTGAAAACAACAGATACGGTATGGGAACCTCTGTAGAAAGAGCTGCAGCCAGCACAGACTACTACAAGCGTGGAGACTATATCCCAGGCCTCAGGGTGAGCAGCATTTCCATCCAGTTGTCAGATTTGTTTCTCTATTTTGTACATCTGCTTTAGCTATTTCTTTTCTGGTCAGTGACGTTCGAGATCTTCTGGCTGCCGATCTGATTGATGGATTTATCTGAACGTGACATGTTATTCCCCACCACTGTTACACATTTGTATTAGAAGCTGTAAAATGTCTTACTACTAAATGTTTATTTTTTAAGACCAGTAAGAAATCCTGACTTTCCTGTTTCTGCAGGTTGATGGTATGGATGTGCTTTGTGTAAGGGAAGCCACTAAGTTTGCTGCAGATCATTGCAGATCCGGAAAGGTATTTACTTCTTTATCTGTGTAGATTAGAAAGGTGTATATGAAATTCATGAATGTAAAAGCATAACAAAGTAAATGTGTGTTGTTCTCAGGGGCCTATTTTGATGGAGCTTCAGACCTACCGCTACCATGGGCATAGTATGAGTGACCCTGGAGTCAGGTAAATGTTCTTGTGGGAAGCTTTCTTACTACTGTTGGTACAAGTTTAGTGACAGCCCAGACTTGGGATTGTGAATTTTTGTTTAACCCTTCACATCTCGGTATTGTCATATGGTCATTAGGGAGCCATGAATCCTGGCACAGGGTCTGACCCTTCCTCACTATAATAAGTGATGTACAGATCAGTAAGCTAATCCATTCAGAAATCGTTAGAACAATTATTTGTTTTACATATTGGTATTGATCATTACAAGTAGAGCCATTGATTTATCAGTTAGGCAAACCTGTACAAATAAAGACTATCCAGCACACCTTTCCAGTGCTTGTCCTAAGCTGTATTGCAAATATTCCCAGTAAATAGATAGAATATCTTAATAATAAGATCGATCCAGCTGCAAATAATATTTCAGACCTCTCTTACAGCATAGTAAAAAGTAATTCAGAAGCTTGATCAATCATAAGGGATGTTTATATTATTTTGTTTTATACACAGTAGATTGGCTGTTTTAATCTATGTCAAATGTACACAATGTGTGTGGGAGGAAACCCACACGGACACAGAGAGAACATGCACCTTGCAGATAGTGCCCAGACCGAGATTCTAACCTAGGACACCACATGGCCATATAGCTAACCCCCTGAGACACTGCAAATTGATTTGCAATGGGAAAAAGATTCTATTGGTCACTCAGATTTGGCATTTGATCTGCTTGTTTGCATTTTGCCTAAAGCTGGCCATACACGGCTCGATGAAGAAACAGATTAGAGCAACATTGGGCGCCATGCACGCTCACGGCACCCGATGTTGCTCTAATTGGTTTCTTCATTTGAGACATCCACGGTTCCTTTGAGTAGGATCAATGAATCCTGCTCGGAGGAACTTGACCAAACGGGTTTCCAACATGTTGGAAAACCTTGGTCGAAATCCATTACTTTGAATGGGGACAGCGGTTCTTCATCCAATGTAATGCAGCTGAACAGCGCACACATGCTGTAATCAGCTAGCCGGAGGGGGCAGGTCACTCTCTCTGCTTTAGGCTGCTGACTGTCACAGGCTGGGGAGAAGCAGAGACCCGGGGGACCACATCGAATGGGAATTGCTGTGCCCATGTGGTGCACATTGATTCCTGTTCAATCGACCTGCAATCCATCACAGCGTGCTGACGTCACCATGCCGGTCAATTGCATGGGAATCTACCCATGTATGCCCAGCTTAAGCAACATTTCTTCTTGTGGCAGAAAGCAACTTTCTATGTTCTTATCTTGTTCTCTGTATATTTCTTAGGGCCCCCATACACCTTTTTAGATTTCCTTTAGATCTCCTTTTTTTTTTTTTTTTTACCAAAAACATGTAATATGAGGAACTTTCTAAACAACCAAGTCTACCTGTGTCCAATCACAGAGGACACTATACTACAAAGTTGTTGGCAGATCTAAAGGATATCTGACAGAGATCTAAAGGTGTGTGGGCAGCTATATTGTGTTTTGGTAATATATATAATGAGCCACATTGGCTTGTTAAGTTGATTATCTTTTAAGTCACTGGACATCATGGGTTTTTTGTGTGATTGAGAGCTTTTTGTTTCCAGTTACCGTACAAGAGAAGAGATTCAGGAGGTGAGAAGTAAGAGTGACCCCATAACCCTTCTGAAGGACAGGATGTTAAATAACAACTTGGCCAACATGGAGGAATTGAAGGTATGTAATTCATTTATATTCTCCATCAATCCGCATCACATTGTTTTCTTTTCCTTCGAATTTCCTTTGTAATGTGTTATTTAATAATCACTATGAAGACACGTGAATACAGCTGTATGACTAAATAAGAGATTCTTATATGAATATATGAAAGACAAGGTAAAAGTTCCGGTTATGTGCATTGCTGCCAATAAAAGATACGGGGATATCTGCAGCAACCACTAATCCCCAAATGTTACAACACCGTAGCGGGACCTGGTAATAAAACTAAACTTTGCAGTTACTGATAGTGCTGCGCCATGCCCAATTCTTCTTCCCTTCGTCAGAGGATCCTGTATATGGGGGTTTAAATCACGCATCAGGTCTGGCACTAGCCTTTCACGCCCCAGACTTTCACTGATACATGAGGGTTTTGGAAGCTGCTGTAGGTACCTCCAGGAGTTATAGGTCACCACAGTGTTACAAGACTTGAGTATGCACAGAATTCACAAACATGATCGCTTACAACCTCCCACCTGCAGTGCCTTGTCCTCTGCTCTAGACAGAAACCCTGTGGAGATGTAAAACCTAGAACCCTTTTAGACCCTTAAAGCGAGTAAGAGGTTGTTTAAAGTTGTAGTGGGGTATTATTATATATCACATAAGTATGCAGCACAGGCAAAATGAGACCAGTGAAGTTAATATATTGGGCTATATAATGAGGCTCATCAAGTTGTCACATACAACATAAACCAGTGATGGCCCACTGAGTTCATATGGATCGCCACAAGTGCGGCCCTCAGCATCACTAAAGGGCCGCAAATAACCTCCAAACTGACTTGTATGAGCATTTTTAATGCAAAAATGACAGCATGCATAGCTAGAAGACATTATTTTACATTTTTAAATAATAAAACTTAATAAAACTTAAATGATACTTCAGGCATAAGGGAACACTGTAGTATGGTTATGCACATTTTGTTATATACATCGTCATAGGTTATGTGCCTCATCGATATCATCATATGCTTTGATTCTAAGGTTATGTGCCCCTATTCTGAGGTTATGTGCCGCAATATATATTATACAATCATCCCCCGTTGATGGAATAATGGGAGCATAGGCACTCGCCTGTCTGCTGATCCCCTGCCAACACTAGAGAAAAGGAGAGGGACTTGCTCAGATGCCATCTGGGGCGCTGATTTGCTTTTATGTATGCCTATCACAGAAATGTATTGCCTCTACTCCTCTTGCCACTATAAGTGAGGTGAGTTCCTATGCAATAACAGTTAGGTTTCAGGGGCCGCAAGTGGAGCCGCCAAAGAATGCCCAAAGGGCCACATGGAGCCCCCGGGCCCAGGTTGGGCACCTGGCACATACACACTGTTTTGATAATGTGGTTATCGTTGGCTAACAATCGCAATCTTTTGCAGGAAATTGATGTTGAAGTGCGAAAGGAAATAGAAGAAGCTGCTCAGTTTGCCACCACGGACCCTGAACCCCCTCTGGAGGAGTTGGCACATCATATTTATCACAACGAACCTCCGTTCGATGTACGAGGTGCAAACCTCTGGATCAAATACAGATCTGTCAGCTAAACCTCCCTGACTTCCAGTCTGAACATGTATACCCCATACTCATTAGTCTGTTACTCACTGCTATAATGGGAACTGTTGTTTCATGTAACGTTTCCCCCACTTTACAGGGACAAGAAGTGCAAGGTCCTTTCCAAGCATTTTAATGTAAAGAGTTGGACTTCTAAGTGGTTGGAAAGATTTAAGTCTGCCAATTGCCTTAGATGCTTCTGGTGACACATTGCAGCATCTTGTTCTGTCCTCAGTACATTACTGAACTGTTATTTATAGTAACGCTCCCGTTTTTAAGTGTGTACAGAGAGATAATCATGTGTCTTGCCATATGTATGCATTCTGCAGTCATTAAAATTTGGGCCTTAACAGTTCTGTGTTTGTGTGTTTATTCCTTGGTTTCTCAATATTGAATGAACTTTGATCCATATACAATCTTCACCTGGTGTGTGCAGCCCAAGCTTGGTACCATATAGTGTTTCTGATTCTCCAATCCTCTGCTCTTCCTCCCTTCCCCTACACATCAATTATGTGGTTAAAAAAAGTTGAAGCGGCCCCCTACCTCTTTGACCGAGAAGAGGCGAACCTTGAAGAGATCAGCAGGTACACCGATACTCTTCATCGCTTCGGGCACGGCGGAAATAAGTAAGTATCCCAAAGTGGAAATCCCGAGCGGTTTTACCCCACAAACTTACCCGACGTTAAAGCGGACCTACCACCTGGGAGGTCACTCAGCATTATCATCTGCAGCTCAGCCGATTTTTCTGACATCCTTGATTTGTAGAAAATAAATCTTCTGACAGCTGGAGGGGAGCTTGTTACGAGTGCTCCCACTGCCTTACGTCTCGTCTAGGCAGTCGAAGTGGTGTGTGGGAGATCTTTCCCAGGCAGGAAATCATCAGCAGCAGAATCCCCCTCTTCACAACCCCCCTCTCCCCTACGTAGTGCAGGATATGCCAGGAGCTAAGATGGCAGCATGAGAAATCAAGCAGATGATGTGAGTATAGTGTGGGGTAGCAGTTTCCAAGCATCTGAACTGCTGACAGGTGAGTCAGGGAGGTTGAAAGTTATTTTTGGCCAATAAATTAACCATATTTATTTTATCACAATTCTCTTTGGTTCTCTGCAAAAATAACACTCGCACTACAATGGTTCCATACTGTGGAAAGCCAGGAACAAGTGAATTCCTTACATTTAGAAAGCATCCACCCATAATATTCCTAAGATTTACCCAAAGCCAACACAATAGCTGCTATGGTAGTATGAAGATTCCAGCCAACTATGATCCTGTCTGAATTGTTTTACACTGGTTGGCTATTGCTGTGTAAACTTTTATCATTTCCTCTAGTAGTAGTATGAAGTGTAGGTGCCTCTCCGATTGGAGAAGGCCATAAAACTCTATGTAGTTTTGGTAAAACTAAAGTAAATAATATGGAAATGAAATGTGTATGGTGACCTTAAGGTTAGGACTTTTAGTGCAATACACAAGCCTGGCACTGATGGTAGTGGGGTAAGCATGGCTGTCTCCACAGTCTGGTATATCCCACGATCCGCCAGTTCAAGCCTCGGTCATGCTTATGGTGATGTGGAGCACCGAGGCTTGGTGTATGACGCATTCATTAACAGACCATGGAGGTGTCAGAGTGAAGGATGACAAATACCCCCCCCCCCATACACCTTTAGATCACTCTATACAATTTCCATTAGATCTACCAACAACTATGTAGTATAGTGACCTCCCTGATAGAATACATAGTGATTGGAAGGTTTAGAAAAGTCCTCATATTACATGGTTTTGGTAGAACAGAAATTGTATTGTAAGATTGTAAGGTGTATGGGGGCCTTAACACACTAAGGTGCGTTAGTCATATGTCAACCCATTGATTTGATGCGGCTACATTGGCACAGTAGCACAGCTCACAACATGGCCCTAAACAGAGCTTATGGTGTTGGTTGCGCTCATTGGCTCAAAGCGCATAGTCTATCTGTTGCCTTACTATTTTATCGGATTAAAAAATTATTTACAAGATAACAACAATGAAACAAAATACAACCGTTTTTTTTTCTTCAATCCACTTTATTGTGTGAATAGAGGACAGAGTAAGGACACTACACAAAGTCCAGAACATTTCTGTGAACAAGCTCTATGCTATTCCATTTTACAAATGGCTTTCATTGTCTTCTGCAAAGTAAAGCAATCTAATTAAACACTTTTTGTGACTATAGCCATTTTGGAGTGAACATTACAGAACAATTCTATTGGCTGAGAAAGTGCATAACATATTACAGCAGAGCTGGACACAGACATGGGAAGAGGAATGCTAAGCAAACGAATGTCAGCAAAAATCCTAATAAACGTTCTGTACTCAAACCATTCTAGATCAGGTTCTCCTAGAAAAACTCCTACACATCTTATTTATTTTATTGGGTTCAACTTCCAGTCATGTGATCATGCTAAACAAATTATTCTTTGGACTGTTGAGTGATTGAAAGGAAAGTAGTCCACTGAACACACCGTGAAAACTTAACAGAGGTTAGTGGAATGGTAAGTCGCCATAATCACAATGCACAGCGCATCCTTTACACAGTTCAGAAGCACCAAACCCAAAGCAGGAACTAGACTTCAGGATGATTGCTAAACTCCACAATAATCTGATCAGCAGGAACTCCTACTGTCACCTTCATCATGTTCTGAGAGAAACTCAACACATCAACAGTATTCTCAGATCTACTAGGTAAGATGAAGTGAAATATTTTCATTTCATTACATGAGATGAAGTTACTATTACATTTATAGTCAGTATGTTTTACCTACTTTATTATAAGGCCATCCAAGTCTGTTTAGTAGTATTCATCTACTACAGGAAGCCTTTCTATCCCAACTCACGTAATATCTTTATCTGGTGAATCTGAGGACCTTTCATGTTACTTTTCACATATAAGGTGCCCATACATGTACAAATGGGCGCACAATCGATAACCCGTGCAAGCGCTGACGTCACGCTGTGCACGCTTGCGGCCATCAGATGTGACCACCCCTGTCTTCTAGCGGGATCAGTTAAACAGGTAACGACAGGACAAGCGGGAGCGGTTGAACAGGTAATGCATATGACAGGCGGGATTGATTGACAGGTCTGTCAAACAGGTAATGGACATGTCCCCATCCTAATGATTGACTGGGAATCGAGCACCTAAAGTGGTGCGCCTTGATTCCAGTCCAATTGTTGGGCGCTCAAACGCATCATGGCGACGTCATCGATCGTGCGCCCATCTGTATGTGCATGGCCCCTAAAGTGAGTACCATTAACCACTTTGTAAACTGCAGTAAAACCTTGTAATAAGCAAGTTGGCACTCAAAAGCCCCCCATACACCTTCAGATTACTCCATACAATTTAGATTAGATCTACCAACAACTCTGTAGTTCCAGGTCCTTCCTGATAGAATACATAGTGATTGTAGCTGATTGTACAGAAATTGTATGATAAGATTGTAAGATGTATGGGGGGCTTTAGAAGTATAAAGTCAAGTCGAAATTTTTATGCAAAAACTAGATTTTTGTGATTGTGCCAGAATAATACTTTTTTTCTTCTTCAAATGTGACTACAACCCTCTACGTTTCCAGCAATTTTGGTGATGATACCATGTTCAAGGGCTTTGCACTCTATTCACAAAGTTAGCTAGTTGAAAAAAAATTTTGACCATCTCTTGTAACCAGTAAACCCGTTTGTCCCGCCTCCCCTCCACTCCGATGATGTTGCTTCACAATGGCGACATATCCTCTACAGCCGAGCACAGAGAAAGGAGCACTTGGGAAAGGAGACGTAACTGACTTCAATTCTGAAAACATATCTCCTTAGGCTTGGGAAGGGATTGAACTGAAAACTATTATTTAGCCCCATCTAGTAAATATTCCCATTCCTGCAGTTAATTAACTCCTGAAAGACTGGAAACTAAAGAGGATAAGAGATAGCAACCCACAAAGCATAAAAGGAAAAGCAGGTAAGTCTCCTTGTTTTTTTTAGGATTCTGGAGCATTTCTACACCATCGTTTCGGCTCAGAGGTAAATAACCATTTAATTTTTTTTGTTTGTTTTTTTTTTTCATTATACATCTGCTTTACATCATTACTAAATCATCCTATAAAAAAAGTTATTTTTTAGTTTTTTTTAAATGAGCTTTTTAGCCCTTTAATACTTTTGTTTTCCTGTTTGAGTGTGACCCTCTTGCCTATAGAAGGGTTCCTTCCCTGGGACTACATGTCCTAAGAGCACTTGTGTGAGTTACTTGCTGCGCATTCACATGTGACACAATAGTATGAGGTCTCCCTGCGGTGGAGTCCCAATGCCTAGTGTAGCCACTAAACAGTAAGTGCCTGGTGCACACATTAAGGCTGCTTATTATACAGGAAGGAATATAGAAAGTGCACAGAAACACATGACAGCAATACAAGTCTATGTACACGATTTTATAGTTTAGAAATGTGGTTAAGTAACCGTTTAGGCTGTTTCCGCAGAGGAAAGTAGTTTGTGCTGCCACACACTACTCCCCAGTACAAGACTTTTGTTAGGACCAAGAATAGCTATTTACATTTTTGGCTGCTCCTTTGCCTTTTAGTTATAAGAAAGTCCCTCATAGGAGATAGATGTAGTGGCTTGAGAGAAGGAAAGGCACAATCTGCAACTTGTCTTCTACTCTTAAGCAGGGAACAGGCGGCTCAATATTGGAGCCGCCCGATCTTCCCTGCAGCACAGTGATGACGTCATCACGCTGCTGTCAGATATCCGTGGACCTGGAGAGACAGCTCTGCTCTCCCCAGCTCAGCCGATGCTTTGCATTGAGTCCCCGCGATCTCCATACAAAGCAACGGACATTGACTGCATTTTACGGTCATGTCCTAGTCATCTGGCCCATATCTACATGTGTGTACCCATCGTTATAATCTACAACTAGTACCCATTACCAGCCCATTACCTCCTGAGGTGCAGACATATAACAACTAATGGAATAAAGGAGTTTGTACTTTATGCATGCTTGTTATGGGTCATTGACTTACACATTACTGAGGCCGGCGGTAGCCAGAACCCTTTCATATTTCACTCTCTGGGTGTTTAGAGCATGGCCAATAGGTCATGATTATGTGTCCAACCCTCCGACCCTCTTAAAATCCCCAGGGTCTTCACTGATGTACTGGGGAAAAAACGATGAGGCATCCCTAAGATGTAGGTCATGAATGACGCCATCGCAGCACACCCAGAAAGATCGCAGGGTCTCTCCACCAGGTAAGTATGCCTGAGGTTATTTTGGGGGAGTATTGTTAGTATACAAACTCAGCCCAAAATAACTAGGGCTAGCCGCTCAGGAGATTAAAAGACACTTGCTAACCATAGCCGGATATATTTTCGAAAAAGAGGCGATTGGAGGGGTTTACTGTCTGTCAAACATAACGATGAATCTTAGTAAACCATCACAACCCAGTGACCCTATCAGTTTACACCACTGTCATTTCAACAGCCACTTATAAAGAAGAAAGTTAGGGTCCGAGTATTCATTCTACCAGCAGCTGTCCAATATAAATCACTTATTTTCACCATCTCCTCAAAGTAAATGATTTTCCTGATCATGAATGTGTTGTGGAAGAACACACTAAGGCTAAGTTTACACTGTCGTCACGTTTAAAGCTTCCTAGACGCTCTCCAGTGGCAGAAAGGCTTTAAAGACGCTTTAAAGCAAAGACCTTTGTACAAAATGTACTCTAGCTTTAAAGGCTGAAAAACAACCAGGGGGGCAGGGGGTGAGCTTCAAGCAGCCACAGGAGGTCACCTGACCCTGCATGGTGCCTGGAAAGGTGGGAAAGCCACTCCCAGGTCGTTTTATAAAGACTGAAAAAACTGTGAAAAAAGCTCTGCAAACTTGCTGCAGTCGCTTTCAGAGCTTCACCATTGAAGTCAATGGGATTGTTTAACGACCAAACGACCCTCTGAACGCGACAAAAGGCTTTCAAAAAACGAACAGAAAATGTACTGCTTGATTAACGACAGTACATGTTCTGTTCTTTAAACAACCTCGTTGACTTCCATGTTAAACCTAAAGCAAGGTCGTTTTCTGGTTACTTAAAAGACCAGAAAACTACCTTACAAGAGACAGTGTAAACTTAGCCTAAGGCTAAATTTACACTGTCATTTACACTGACAGGAAAAGCAGCAGACAGAAAACAACTTGTCATGAGCGCCTGCAAACATGACAGGTCTACCAGGCGTCTGTCTTTAAACAACAGTGTAAGTTGGCCCTAACCGGACAGGACTAAACTCAGACACTCATCTGCTTTGAATTGTCATGTTGGAAAACCAACAATTAGTTTTCCATCATCTGGACAATGGTCTTGGTCTGACATTATTTGCCAACAGATCCATGGTACTAGCCCAGACATGGGCAAACTAAGGCTTGGGGACCAGATCCAGCCTTTTGATTCTGCCTTTGTTTTCATCTTGGTGAAAAGCCCCTGTGGCCCCCCCTCAGCTTGTTCCCTTCAATGAGCATACATAATATTCTGAACATTGTGCTCTTGTGAGCGAGCAGAGGGGAGCATGGGCAGGGCACCAAGGTTCCTGCATTTTGACTGAAATATGGCAGGTAAGTTTATTACCGTGTCCTATCACAAATCTTGCCTGTGCAGCTCTACCACATCCAGAAAGGGTTCCCTTTCACCAGTGATAGTGAACCATTAAAGCGGTTTTAAACTAAAACAAACACCCCCCCCCCCCCCCCCCCCCCCCCCCCACATACATAAAATAAGCACATTACTTACCTGTCAGCAGTTCAGATCCTGGAAAACTGCTACACAAAAACAAATAAAACTTACTTACTTCTTCATGTTTTATCTGATGGTGGCAACATGTTGAATAAGGGAAGAGAAGCCACTTCCTGATCTATCTTCTCCGGACAACAACTGGCCCCCCTTCGCCCCCTCACTCCTACACTGACAGAGACTCCTCTGCAGCTCAGTGTGGGGGAGAGGGGGGGTGCACTAGGCTGGATCCATCTAGCTGTGTGAAGAGTGGCTTCTCTCTCCTCTGCGCAAAGTCTCTAAAAAGACACCCCTCCAGCTGTCAGAATTTGTTTTTTGTTTTTTGTTGTTGGGGATCTCTGCAATATCAGCTGAGCTGAAACTGCAGAGAGACCTAACAAGTGGTAGGTCCGCTTTAAGAGACCGAGTGCCCAAACTCAAACCCACTTATTTATCTATAATAATTTATAAGTGCCAGCATGGCAATTTAACCTGAAATACACACAAACCTCTGTGTATAACACTGGTCACCATGTCACATTCATTGCCAGCATTCACAGAAAAACCCCAAGGTAGGTGTAATATAGTGTAGTAGTTGCATACTGAGGTCACATAATAAAGTGGCATAGCGACACAACATTACTATCATTTAAACACTGTTGTAAAAGGGGTTTTTTTTATTGCCAAATTTTTTTGGCAATTTTTATTGTTAAATATATACAATTTATGTCACCTAAAAAAATGCAGGGGAGCTTAACTAACTATAAAAGGTTGCAGTTAGGGTGGAATGCAAATAAGAATGTAGGGTAAAATCTGACAAGAGAAAAGTTACACTACTGAGATATATACTGAGATCTGGGGGTTCAAATGGTGTTGTACTGTGAGAGTTATATTTGACCCAAAGCCAGCGGGTGACCTGTGGATGGAGGCCGCTAATCGGAGGCTCAATCAGGAACAGGGAGGTCCATCTGCAGCAGAATTTACCATGCAGGAGGCTGACGCAAAGGACAATGAGGGCCACCCTACATATGGGGTGAGTACCAAACATTATCTCCTGGTACTCATCTAAGAAGCTCACTAAAAAAGTTATGTGTACCCCTGACCATAAGTTGTCAGAGCTGTTAATTGATATTTAAAAAAACAAAAGCGATTGATGATCCATGATCAGTCAATATCATAATATCTTCCAGGTGCACAGAACTCTGCTGTGGCATACGGCCATAAGCTCCTCCAATTGCTCTGAGATTATCCATATACCTCCAGGTGTAAAACTAGTGCGTCACTCTGGCAGTTGATGTATAATGTTCTACTTTTTTAGGAGGCTGACATGAGGAGTGAAGAAAGAAATGAAAGTATAGACACTAATCCTCTGTAATATAGGTTTTTCTTAGGTTACAGTACAAAGTATATCACATGGATATGTGGAAATCTTCACATGCTAAAGGATAATCAATTCTCATAGTCATCAGAAACTGTAGATGGCACCACAATTCATCATTAGTACATAAATAAATATACACATATATACTTATTCCTAGAATACAAGTGTTCTAAGATGCCAGCACCAACTTCAGCCATGAACTAGAACATTACTCATGTAACAGGTATATGCAAAGCGGTATGTTAGTATCAACACTACTGTAGTGTAATGTACACACATGATTTGTAAAGGAGTGTGAACTTGCCTATAAGGAGAAATATAGAGGTGACGGCGTCCTGTCCCAGAATCTGACTAAATCCTAGAAATGCTCATACCCAAAACATTTCTGGTCCATAGATGCTGAGGCAGGGCACACAATATTACATAATATTACAAACTGAAAAGTGTACTAGAGCAATGCCTGTCTGTTGAGTATTGTAGTCTGGGGAACTACAGATAAGGAAATGACTTCTATCTATATCATACAACCAGACCTCCCGAAATATACACTAATGATGCAGCAATGAATAATAAGTGTAGAATGCTATTTATTATAAGTAGTGTAGTGTAGTGTAGGGTTAGTCCTGGCTAAAAGTGGATCTGAAATGTTACGGCACTATGACTATAGAAAGGTAAAAAACTAGCGTAACCAAATGAGCCCACCAGAGGCCTAGTGTTTTGGACCACTGCCAGGCCGAGACCCTCTACAGCTTTCATTGGTTCGCACAGCAGCCTCTCCCATCAGTACATTTGTACTCCTTGTAACTATTTCATTTTACACTTTTATCTAAAGCAGATTACTTACAAATCAGGGAACTGAAAACAAGAGGTTAAACCACTCAGCAACATTAGACTAATTCACACTGTTTAGACAGCAGACACCTCTTTAATTTAATTTTATCACAAATAAAAGTATCTTTCCAGACTTTCATGTTTTACCCTACCTGGCAAAACCCACATTACGGATATATATGTATCTTTTTTGGTTTCTTATGCTGTGCCTTTACTGTACTATGGTCGCAGGGACCTCTCCCAGTGGCTCTGCTGTGTATTATTTGTGAACTGTGTTTTTTGTATTGTAATGTTTTGTCAAAACTGGAAAAATAAATACAATTTTATTGGAAAAACAAAACAAAATGCAACCTAAAAGGCCACCTGTACATATTACTTATTCCTCCTTCCCAACATGGGAAAAGCAGCAAATCTCACCAATTGTTTACATCCGACAGATCGTGGTCATGCCTGTGCAGCTCTACCATATAGGGACCAAAGATGGAGAGTCCCACATCCAGAAAGGGTTCCCTTGCACCAGTGATGGTAAACCTTTAAGAGACCGAGTGCCCAAACCCACTTATTTATCTCAAAGTGCCGGCATGGCAATTTAACCTGAAATACACACAAATCATATACACACAAATCATGTAAGCACACATATTATATTTTCGAGTGCCATAGGTTTGCCATCACTGCCTTAGAGGTTCTAAGGGGGTTTAGTGCATGGGTATGACTTCTTTGCTGAAGTAAACAAACACTGAGACCCAGAGTGTTCAGATGTTAGGGAACAGAAATGTGTACAAGAGGTGATTAGGTAAGTTTGTGGTGAAAGGTATATTTTTTTTATATGTACAGATGTTGTTTAAATTACATGGATGGGGGTATGGGGAAAGGGTCAAGGTAAAGGCCAGTGGTAAATCAAAAGCTGCTTACTTTAAGTCGGCCAACAGAACTTCCCAAACCCTATGTCGGTGCAAGGTGGAGGTCTGTGTTTCCTGCTGCACTGATATCACTACAACAATCAACGCTGTGCATGGTGTCACCTCTGTGTACAGCACTGGTCACCATGTCACATTCATTGCAGCAAACATCCAGGGTAGGTGTAATTTAGTGTAGTATGTAGTAGTTGCATACTGAGGTCACATTATTAAAAAAACAGCATAGCTCTAGTGCTGGCTATGCACCAATATATTACATTTGAGTGTATTCTGTAACACATTTACTTAAACTGCATAAAAAAGACACATATGGCATCATCCAGCAATGCTCACAATGCACTCTGCACTCGCCCAGTGACATTAACTAAGCGGTAAATAATAATAAGGCCCCCTGTGCTGTATTAGCATTAAAGAATTATTGGACCCCGACAGAGAAACACATTTTTACATCAGGTCTGCACAACTCCAGAACTTAAGGACTAGCGCCCACACTTTCCTTCTATGATTCTATAGTTATCACTGAATAGTGAACAAAGTTCTGCCTTATCGACCCCAATGATCTGACTTCCCAGTCCTGAAGGACTGTAGCTGCACACCAAGTTTAAATACATCAATCTAAATCACTTTCACTTATTATCCTTTTTAAAATATAACTGGACTTTTTACATTCATTTACAAAAACCTCTTTACAAAACCCATAACGACAAACATTCAATGGTCTTTTCATCACAACAATGACAAGAAGCTTCCTATTTTGTATACACATTACAGTACACACAATTTAAATAGATCTACATGTAAGAAAAAACATTGAGAGGTGAAACAGCTATACAGTGATATACAAAAGATAAATAACTTAAACATTGGAATGGTTTTCTAGCTAAAATGCACAGTTTACATATTTTACTGCATCACGGTATTTATATGGTTAAATCATCGATTTCAATATTATTTGGTTTCCTGTATTTGGAGATAGCTTTCCATAGCCGGCACAGCGGTCCACCCCTGGGGCAAAAACAAAAGGATCAATTTACAGACATGTCATTTATAACATATTACTGACTGGATCACAATTGCTATTACACGTGGCTTTGGATTTTCCTAATTACTGTATTTTGCTGGCCATAAGACCATCCGCTGTATAGGACGCACCCTGTACAGCGAAGCATCTTATAGTGGTAACAATACCGGAAACAGACGCTCTGCTGGTCAAAGCTCCATGCTGTCTCTGCAGTGGGCAGCTTAAGCCAGCTCACATACAAAAGCATGGGCGATCCGCCTGCAGGCGTATTTTTCCTCGTGCATAGTATATGTGAGTTGGCTGAAGCTCTGCAGAAGGTAAGATCTGTCCATGGACTAAGCAGAACAATATACATTTCCAGAGCCAGTGTATGTGAGTTACTGTTTTAGCCAGCTCACATACACAGCTATGACAGCTTCCCTAAGCTCAGTCCTTAGCCGCAGTGGAGAATTCGAAGTTGCAACCACTCAACTTTACGGTACCTTATAAACTTCATGTCTATATTCCAGGATTCTGCTACTTTTTCCTGCTAATTAATGAAAATGTAAAACTACAAGTGACTAGAAATTCTAGAGAACACTGATGGTAAAGCAGGACAGGCATCAAAGTCAAGTCAATAATATGAATATGATTATGACAGGCTAGATTGTAAGCTTTTACAATTCACACCACATGCAATGTGTTGGGAATATTTGCAAAGCACCTCTGGGCAAAAACACATACCTAATATCTTAGTAACCTATCTTCAATCAGATACTTGTTATGGACTAGGCTACGGTGCACACAAAATACATGTAATGACTTCATATTTATCAGTCACAGATGTCCCCTATGACAGACCCCAGTAACAGACACCAGTAACAGAACTTAGTGAAACACTTGCAGTGACAGTATAACCCCCAGGGACACATCTATATGATGAACTGCAGTGACAGATCCCAAAGACAGACCCACTCAGTGACAGACAACATTATGACAAAGCCTAATGACACTGAGGAGGTCTGTCAATAAGATCTCTCACTAACATACGTGAGGTTTGTCACTGAGGGGTCTGTCATAGAATGCTTTGGGGTTTGTGATTTAAGGGTCTGTCACTGACAACACCTTAACAGACTCCACAGTGCCAGTCCCCAATGACAAATCCCATCACAGACGCCACAGTGATGATCCCCAATAACAGACCCTGTGCCTGTGCATCCCCAAAAAATTCTATGGTTTGAACTATACAAGCCTAGGCACTAGAAAGAAGACCAACCACCCAGCCAGAGTACAAAATGGTAGGGAAATGTAAAAGAAAATATTTTTAAGGATTCTTTAGCCTTCAAGGTGGCAGCTCAGTACCTCTGCCCCACAAAAAAGAAAAGTTTCCAGCTGTGTCAACTTCTTTTTTGCTGAACTGCAGAACCCCTCCTGTTCTGTGGTCAAAAGGGGAGAGCTGAGGCAAGGGTAGACAACATCCCTTGGGCTTTGGGTCTTGCAAAGGCAGTGTTGTAAGTAACATGCTCATTGGAGTTCTGTCAGTATCAGCATATATTTTGCAAACTTGGTTTTAATGTTACAACACATGGAGAAAAATTTGGGAATTATTGCAGTAGACAACTTCCCTCACCATGGACACACCCTTTAGGTGCAATGAGTTAGTAGAAGTGATTGTCATTTTTCGTTAACAAAAACACAACCAATTACAACATGA
>CM070033.1:147494695-147505742 GCA_036250615.1 Ptychadena robeensis
TATTTATGAGAATGTTGAAGCATAGAACCCTGTACCTGTTCTATCACATCCTCAGCTGCACCGTGCTGTCTCAGCCATTCCACCAGCTCTTGGTCTTTGTTCATGCCAATTGACACAAATGATGCAGATCTGGGGTTATCTGTCAAGAAAGAAAGATGAATGTAAGCATAGTGATCGAAATCTTTTTTTCTGGAATAGTGAAATGGAAGACAGCTTTCTACTAACATACCTGCAGCGCACCTATAACAGAGCAGGGGTATACTCCTAACCATATTTGAAGCTCCCATGTTTCCTGCTTAGGAGACCACAGAGGAAGACAGATATGTATAGCATATGTGCTGCACAGAAAGGCTCTTAAACTGTGCATAGCTTAAGGACAAAATCAATATTGCATATACAAATAAATATACAATATTACTGATTCCTTGTGTTATAGACTGTTTCAGCGTAATTATTTTAGGGCCCTTTGACACTATATGAATTTAGATATAAAAGGTAATGCATTTCTGCATGTATACAAAAACACATGCGCTTTGCACATTACATCTGCATTTTTGAACAAAGCAATGCAAACTGCATACAGCAGGGTGTTACAAAAAACGCATGTGAAAACACAACAAAATACATATAGCGGCAAAGGACCCTTAGGCAATTTGCTATTTGAGCACTGTGCTTGTCCAGCAAACTTCCTTGCATAAACCCTATAGAGAACCAATTGGGTATTTTAAAGAGGAAAATGAGAGAAACCAGTCCCTAAAATACAGATGAGCTGGGCATTTTTAGAACATCTTAGCAGATCCACAGGCTGATCACCTCCATACCACATTGATGCAGTAATCCATGCAAAATGAGCCCAAACCAAGCATTGTGTGTGTACATGGACATAACTCTAATATTCTAATTTTCTAAAATACTGAATTTTGATACCTGTAGGCCAAAATGTAAAGATATAAACACTTAAAAAGATAAATCTATAGAATATGATTTTCCCTTTTTCAATGGAACCACTGATATAATTAAACTTTTTGTTAATGGTTTCTTGAAATGCAGCTGTACACTTAACAGAACAGTCCTATACATTTACTGAAACACTCTATTCTAAACACAAAGGAAATTTTCGGTGAGTTAAAGTGTGGATTTACTTTTTATAAATGTTTTTTTCTAAGCTAAAGTGAGTTGCTAAACCCAATTGTTAATATGATGGGAATAACCCAACCCAATGCCACACAAGGTGGCATGGTTCATAATATGTAAGACATTTAAAACATACCCATGCTTGATTTTATCTGGAGTAAATGCAAGTCATGACTCCTTTGTTCCAAACATTGCTTTAATAGAAACTGGTATTCCCGCTCTTTCTGTATCAGGTCCTCTAATAACCTGTAATAAAAAGAAAGAAGCACTTAAAACTTAAAAGTGGACTTTAAGGATATGTTCCCACATAGGCGATTAATCACGTCCATTCAGGTCTACGGGCGGGTTTAAAAAAAAAAATCGTGGCCGCCCGTGATCAGAATGTGGGGTGCCGCGATTCTGATCGCGGGTCCAAAGGAAGACACACGTGATCACCGCCATCAGTTAAGTGGGGACAAGCTCATTCAACTGAATGGATGTGATCAAATCGCCTATGTGGGAACATAGCCTAACAGATAGGAGTATGTGAATGCCACTGGTGACCTGGGTGCTTTTCTGATAAGTAAGGTAGGCATACAAGGTCCAATTATTCCATTTGATTGACTTCTAATCTTTTAATAATCTTTTAAGTGGAAAATAGATTTGTTTGTCCCTCAACTTTGTGCTTATTTTAGGTATGTCACTGAAACTACTAAAGCCAAGCGATCAACTTTACTATGGCAATTAAAATTCTTTAGAATGAGTTCAGTAATGACGACATGTCATATTTTCCCAGAATGTGTCCCTTTTAATAACTGAAAGAGATAACTTTTATTACAAAACAAAAAAAAAAACTAAGATTTGGTGGAGAAGTGGTATACCAACATGTAATCTGAAAAACATAGGACCCTCTGTTGAGTATCTCATAGTGCTGTATGCAATGAACATGTTTTAAGCACTATCTGTTAAATGCCAGAATTTCCGTAAGAGTGGAGGCTCTTGGATTTGAATGAACTGAACTGGAATGATATATGCAGATTTTATATTACTAGGTGACAGTGCTAAGTTTCAGTTTGTGTAGAAGTTAACCTTCCTAGTAATCAGTGGGCCGTAGAAAGTCTGTTTTGCAACATTAACTTTATCAGCAATATATTATTTGTTTAAACATCTTAAATGCTAGTTCAGGCAAGATAAATAGATAAATACATTTGGGATTAGTACAGTGCCATTACTGACCACCAGAACATTATACCTATTGGTCTCTTGTCGGAGTCTTCCAAGTTGTAGGTTTAGGTGTTGGCTTTGAGTGTCATGTGAATTCACAGAGCTCAATGTGCTGACTCCTGATGTAAGAACAACCTCCTCTGAATTGTTCTGTTGTACTGGTTGGTAATCTTCATCTTCTACTTCCTTGTCCACTCCTTCACTCTCTGATGCTGGCCCCAAATGTGTTCTGAGCTCTGTACATCACCAAAATACACATACAATTTTACAATAATTAGTAGTAGTAGTTCAGCTTGAATATATTTACCTATACTGTCTCTGTTATCATTCTCACCAACAAAGTCTGACCACCAATACTCAGAACTGGTCAGTACAGAACTACTTATCAGAACTTCAGAGTCAGCAACTCCAAACATAGGCCCCTACTTTACTCACTGTACAGAAGTCAGACCTACTGAGTTTTGCACACGATGACGCCTTGGAAGGTAGGATGCACCCCTATATACAGCTTGTATACAGGGGAGCATCTTTAATTCTCTTTGCTCTCCTTGCTCTCTCTCCTCCTAAGAGTCGATAGTTGGCACCTAGGGGAAGGTAGGGGAGTGATTTGAGCGAGACATGTAGTGCCTGCTGTCAGCAAGCTGCCACCAGTGTCTCTCAGATCTGTCTTGCTCTAAACATTTCTTGCTTTGCCCCCTCCCTCCTGGCGATAGACAGGGAGATTTATCACGTGTTGCTCTCCCCTCTATTCTCCTAGCCCAGTGATGGCGAACCTTTTTGAGGCCGAGTGCCCAAACAGAAACACATAACCCACTTTTTTGTTTAAAAGTGGCAATATGGAAATTTAACCTGAATACTGAGGTTGTAGTTTAAACAATGGGAGACGCAGTTTTTTTGGCAGTAACGGACGCAGTTACCACCAGCACGTCTGTTACTAGTCAATCTCATCGTAGACGCACGGCAGTCAACAAGGAAATAAAACAAAAATAGGCTAATACCTCGAATTACCTGGTAAATTATCAGTATGGCGCTGCCACCTGTTTGTTTACATTTCAGCAGCCAGAGTTCGCAATATGATTTTACAAGAGCAATAATAAAGCACCTCCTGTCCTGTCCCACCAATCAGAGACAGACTGCAGACATGCTAATACAGTGTCTTGCCATAGATTCACCATCACGATCCTAGGTGCCGTCTCTTGAAAGGAGGGAGAGGGTAGGGACAGCCAGTTTATCTCCACGAATGCCTGGACAGTTTGCTCCGATTTTGGGGGTAAATCTTCTATTTGACATTTAGACCACTTAAAATAAAATATTTTAAAACACTGAAAATAATCTTTGAAGAAGGCTCAACAAGATCAATCATCAATCTTACCTGGAATGAGAATAGTTACTGCCGCCTGAACTGCCCGCCTAATTATATTATCCATAGCAAACATCCAGTGGGGTCGGATCAAGTGATTCCGTAAAACTTTATTAACCTGTCAAAATTGTGGAACAATAAATACACACACTGTTAGCTGTGCTACCTCTCATAAGACACAACTGATAGCTGTGAAGGCAAAAATGACAGAAAAAAGGCTTGTACAAATGTAAAATCCTTCGAACATTATTAATATCATAAAGCTTTACATTAGACACAATAATAAAGATAACAAATAAGTATCCTATTCCAAAGATAAGCATGTAGCATTTTATAGAAAACCATTGGTGCACCAATTCAGAACTTACAGCATCTTGAAACCCAAACAAGACCAATTGGATCTGGTTTATAGACGTGCTGTCAAAGTCCAGATCCACTTTTAGTTTGGAGATTGTGGAGGCCATGACCCTGTGCTCTGGGGAGCGGATGAAATCTCTCAGAATACTGATTATTTGTTTGATATGGGTGACTGAAAGCTGCACGTCTTCTGAGCTCTGAAAAACAGACATGGAGAAGTATATTGAGCATCTCATATACCTTAGACAAGGTGTGAGGGGGTTTCTCCTCCTCCCTCCAGTTGTTTGAATGAGGTTAGGGGTCTTTGGATAACTGCTAGAGGAGCCAGAGATTTAAGGAAGGTCTGGGCTTGATATTTATGTATGTATAAATGTATTACCCTATTCTGCATGACCTATTCTCACCGATTCCTTAAACAAATTAGCTTCACATTGTACATATGTGGCATTGGTCCTTGGTGCAAGCAACTTTGTGACATACATTAGATGGACTGGAGTGCTTTTCTCTACAGAAATCACAGCTGATACAGAGACTCTGGACACTGGCATCAAACCTTTCCTGAAGGCCACATGGTTGATGCTACAGCCAATCACTTTGGCTATTTGACTATTGATACTAGGATAGTACAATAACCAAATAAGCTCAACTATCTGACCTGGAATAACAAAGCAAGGTACTTAAAGCGGACCTACCACGTTGTAGGTCACTTTGTACTATCGGCATCAGGCTGCCAATAGATAGGGCAATCACTGTCCAAAAAGAAAAATAAATAAATCTTAAAGCAGGAAAGACGAGTTTTTCCGAGGTAGCACCTCCCATGCTGTGACGTTGCGCCACGGCGCCGAGGTCGCTTGTTAGAGCTGAGACTGCCGGGAACACATCAGCTGTGAGTGGGGCCCCATAATGCACTGCTCTGCTTGTGGTTTGTGACGTCACTATCACAGCGTGCAGCCCTGTGTGCTGTGTGCTCTCCCCCCCTCTCCCCTCCCCTGTCTCGGAGTGTCATCTGTGAGGTGATTGTGGGGGAAGTGTAGAGGAGACATTGCTGTAGGCAGAGGAGGTAATAAGTATTTTTATAACCTCAACCCAGTAACCTCATCCTGAACCTAACTTGTGCCCCCCCCCAATCCATAATCACCACATATCACCATGCCACACTGAACCCCTTCACCACCACGTCAGTCTTATATCTCATCTCTCTTGTCTCCTACAGTGTCCTCCTTCAGCTTCACTCCTATCTCCTATGCAAACTACAGCACATAGATCTCTGGAATGACCAGACTGTCCTCCCTCACCAAACCTTTGGGATTGTTAATATGTCTGCAGTCGGAGGGGCATAACCTTATAATGTTTCAACAAATGGCCAATTGTGCTTCAGCCGCCATACTTAAGATGGTGCCTTAGGGAATTAGAAGTGAAGATTTTAAGTACCTTTTTTTTTTCTTTCTGTGTATGCAGTTTTTTGTGAAGTTTCCTTCCGCTTAATGTAAACTACAACCAGAAATAGCTGAAATAACAGATTAGCAAGTAAACTATGCTGTGCATACACACACTGCCGATAAGCGGTCTGATTTTTTCCTGACCGTACGGGCGTAAAGCGTCAGTCTATCGCCGCCGTCGGTTCATTCGCAAATATCGGCCGCTAATCGCGATGTGGCCCCACATGGGCCGACTAATAGCCGCCCCCAGAATGCCTAAGAATGCAACGTGATGACGTCATCACGTTTGCATTCCGGAGCTCATTTGAGCTGGTCTGTCTGCACCTGTCTGTGGGTGTATGGCAGGCATTAGACTATGGAAACACTTGGATGCTATGTGCCTGGTACTGGGTGCAAATCTGCCAACAGCATCTAATCCATATATGTCATGATGTAAAAAATGGATTGTGGTGTAAAATTATATTGGATTTATCGATCAGAGCCCAATCACTATTGGATAAGCCAGCCATAGACAGTGCGATGCATAGTAAATTTTCCAAAATCGGCCAGTCTTTCCAAGAATCGGCCGTGCACCCTTTGTGTGCTGGCATATACCTTGAATTGGTCCCCATCCAAAGTAATGGGATCGACCAAAGAAAACAGACATGTCTGCTCTCTGGCCGATTGATCTTTGGAACCCCCATGATCGGTCATTTCAAGTGGACGGCTTTAAAGCAGGGTACAGACGTGGAGATATGGGTCAAATCGATGGCCATTTCGAGCACCGTGCGCGCTTACGGCGCTATCTGTCCCATATAGTCTGCCCGCTCGAAAACAGCCTTATCGGACATGACCGTTAATACAGCGATGTCCGTTGCTTTGACTGGTAAAGCTCGGCTGAGGAGGAGGAGCTGGGGAGAGGCAGTTCTGCTCTCCCCGGCTGCTCCGATATCTGACAGCAGCCTGATGACGTCATCACGCTGCTGCAGGGTACATCGGACCGCTCGAATATCGAGCCATCTGTACCCTGCTTTATCCTTAGCGGTTGATCTGCCGTGAAATCGCCCGCGTATTGAAGGATGGATAGATAGATTAGATAGATAGATTAGATAGATAGATAGATTAGATAGATAGATACCGATTATTATTTATAGATTCATTTACCTGCTTAAGACACTCCTGCAGATTTGATGTGACTTTATTTTGCTCTTCCTTGAGGATTTTGTAAAGTATAGCACGACGTTCACTGTCCTTTCTCAGGAGGAATAATCCAGAGTCCCTCTCATCTGGAGATGGAGGAGTGCTTCTATCTTCTGACACAGAGCCGTCATCTGGTACACTGAGAGAAGAACAACGTGAACAGTTACAAATGTTTAATTCCTTTAGGGGTCCACAGTCCATGGTCGATTTGCCCATAAGAATAATGATTTCTTGCCACATTACAATAGTGTGACGCTGACACTACGAGCAAAACGCACCAGCGTCCTCCATTGGTTTTACGTTGGACATCCAAATGAGACAAGGCCTTTCTGTTGAACCATTAGCCTTAACCAAATGTCAACATGAAGATAGAATCAGAAATAATCATAGGGCCAAACACTTAAACAAATAATACTTTTCTTACACTACTGATCTGCATTACTATGAACAGAAATTTAGGTCAGGATAATCTAACTGTACAGTTGGATTGTAAGCAAACAGACAAATAACCAATGAAATACACATTTGAAATACTTATTATGCCTGAAAGTGGTTTTACCATCAAGAAAAGATTTGTACTTGATGTTTTCCAGTTACACAGCTCTGCCACAAATCACTGGCATTTAGGACAGGTCATACGATGGCTCCTTTTACACTGCCGCTCCCGTCTGTGAGAGCTTGCACACTTTCTAGCTCTATAAACCCTGTTGACCAGGAACTGGAAGAGATGACAGCATGGAATAAGAAATGAACTAACCTTAATAAGTTGGTAATTGGGACTTTGCTAGATTGAGTTTCAGAAATGGATCTTTTTGCCTTTTCAAAGAATATTTCATGCTTTGCATCCGAATCTGGCGATACTGATCCGTGTTCACTACTGCTGCTTCCGGCCAGCTCCCCTGGCACTGGTAGTGGAAGTGAAGCGCTGCGGCTGTAATCTGCATAACAATACCAAGTTAGTAACAGTAAAGGCCCCCATACACCTTACAATCGTGCCATACAATTTCATGCCATGAAGGAACATTACCATACAATGAGAATCCAATTTTCTATTTTGCCAGTATATCATGGCAGCCAACAATGGAAACCCCTTTGTATGTGGCCATATGCCAAGGCAGTCTTTAGTCCTGGTGCTCTAGGCCCCACCGAGGTCATGTGACATTGTGTAGTTACAGCAATGCTCCTCAGACTGACATTGTCTGATGTGAATTGTTCTAGGACCACTTTTATTTGCGGGCGCAGGAATGTTTGTCCCTGTATCTCTAAAGCAGTCACATGTGAATGACGTTTGCATCACAATATTAACCAACCACCAAAGATTGGTATATGATCTGCAAATTAATCCCAACCCGGTTTGTTAATATCTGCTGAGCCACTTCTAATAATGTGAAATATTTCATTACTTGAGACTTAACACAGCTAAAGCTGTTCCAGGCTCACAACTGCAGATTGGGCACTGTTATTACACAAATTAGTTGTGCAGTGCACAACATTCTAGTTAAACTACAACCCCAACTTTTCCCCTAAAATAAAATGACATTAAATACCGTATTTTTCGGACTATAAGACACACCAGACCTTAAGACGCACCCAGTTTTAAGGGCCGGAAAACCAGAAAAAAAAAAAAATTTAATACGTTTTTTTACATCGATTGGGTTAATGCAATGAATTCAATGAAGCAATATTCAATTCAGCCAGTAGGGGTCACTAACAGCAGTACACTCTCAGCACAGCGTCATTCTCCACACTGATCGGAAGGAGGAAGGGGGGCAGACATCTGCAGTCTCTCTCCTCTGCCGAAGTTGCTCTGCCTGTGTCCGTGGGAGCTGCAGAGTGATTGCAGGTATAGATGCCAGTTTATCTATCTCACTCCCTTCATTGCCTATGGCAGCAGGGCTCTGAGCTCTGCTTGCATAGGCAATTACACAGTTTAGATGGGAGAGCCAGACACCGGCCGGCATCTCACATCTGACAGCTCCTCCAGATCCCTGGCTAATCTCCGTGCCGGGAGAGCTGGCGGGAAACCAAGGTGCGACCACCGGCAGCCAAGTGGACGCGGGGGTTGCGCATTCGGACCATAAGACGCAGACACTTTTTGCCCCCAATTCTGGGGGTGAAAAAGTGGGTCTTATGGTCCGAAAAATACGGTCACTAGTATGGTACTCTTGAATCCCTTATTACTTAATACAGACAGTCTCCTTTCCTATAATTCTCCATGGTCCTTCAGGCTCAAGCTTTTGCTTCACTTACTATTGTTGACACATTGTGTCACAGAACTTTCCTAGTGGTTCATACTCCCCTCTGCGGATCTAAACATGTGATGTATTCCAGAAGGGAGCTTGTCTGAGTGCATATACATGGGAATATACCCACCTCTCAATCTGAATCTACCAGATATTTCATAGCCAATGTGAGACACTTTGTCAGACGTGGTTTAAAATAGCTCTGAAGCAACTTTAACATTACAATTCCAGTGCAGATTAATGTGTCTGCTACTACTACTACAAAAATACCAATTTTGGGAAAAAGTATTCATAATATAGAGCAAAGTAATGGGTGTCTTGGTTTCAGCCCTGGTTGCACGCTGGTGCTGTAATCTGTAAACCAGTGGTGGCACTCTGAGCCCTCTCTGTGGGCACGCGAGCTGTCAGCCAGCACAGAGGAAAGAACGGCAGCCTATTGGCTCTCAATGCTGTAAGTTCTCTTCCCCTCTCTTCTGATTACACACAGTGCCCGCCCCATACCCTCTCCTATTCTATCTTAGAAAGTAGAGTTGTGTGTTTACATGTTTGGTGTGTGTATATGAGTTGTGTATGTGTAATGCAGGTTATATTACCATGCCGGCACTTAAATGAGATAAATAAGTGGGGTTTGGGTTTCAGTTTGGGCACTCGGTCACTAAAAGGTTCGCCATCACTGTCCTAGACACTGGAAATCCCCTACACCCCCTTCAATTAAAGAATGAGCAGCGGAGCTAAATCACAATAAACACATGAAAGATTTTATATCCACAGTACATGACTCATCCAAAGACTTTACTGCCACATGGTGTATGTGGACAATGTTTTATGATTCTGGGAAGCCAAACTGCTTTTCCAATAAACTGAACATCGATAACAAAAACCATCTCTCCTGCTGTGCCCAATCTCCAGAGGACCCACAACCCCACCCTACCTACCATCTTCTTCTCTTTTTTTTTTTGTCCTTTACCATTATTCCTACTATTCTGCATTTGGATGTGGTACCCTATATTTAACACAATAGTTATGATTATGTGTAGCCATAACATAAAAAAAAAAAGAACGCATTTGGCAGATGTTTTAATATGTATGCTTTATTCAAAACTGTTCTATATTTCCCCACAATCCTTTCCCGCATTCTTCGTCATCACAATGCATACTATTCGTACGAATAAACGCACCTGTCCATTTGATTACCAATTTCGATTTGGAATATTCTTTTTCTCACTTGGTTATACTATTTACCTGTCTAACCTCCCTAGCTTCCTCTGTTTTTAACGGCGTGGTACGGGCAATCGAGGCAGTGTACAAAGTACACTGCCTGTCACTCGCTCCCTCCGCCCCTCTCCACACAGCTGGTGTCATTATTGACGCCAGCTGCGTGGGCGGGAAAGCCGGCACTCCTCCATTAATGGAGGTCTATGGCCGCTGCAGCTTTCCAGGGAGGCATCGGGTGGAGCCGATGCCGGCTTCCCCTGCGGTTGGGGTGAGCTGGGCTCGTCTCAACCGCTAGGAAGATTAAACTGTTAAAGACTTCATAAAAAAAATTTAAAAAAATATTACCCTCAATAGGTGTTCTCCTTCAAATTGGTGCATACTCTCACCCTGTACATTGCAGAGCCATGTGAGCATAAATTTCAAACATTATACCGCACAGGCAACATATATTAACCATTCATTGAACCTCCCTGGTGGTATGTCCATAACGCGCCGTTTCCAACGGAGTTCGGGCAAACCGCCAGGGAGGTTAAGGAAGCACACAGCTTATGCTTTTAAAGCAATTTACAGGCAACAGTCAATATTAACTAACAGAAACAATCCAAATTCACTGGGCTAAATGGACAATAGTGCTACTATTTTACCATTAGTAACACTGGTTGTTGTTTATAGAATACTGTTGTGTGCATGTTATTCAATGTGAGAAAGGTTATTATGAGTTGGGTAAACCTTATGCTAAATAAAAAAAATACATTTGTGCTTAAAAAATTCCTTTGTTGATAATTAACAAACAATAATATTCTACTTTTCCACACACTTAGCAAGCCAACACCCCAAAACAATATAGTATAGAAGATCAGGGTGATAAGAGAGACCTATCATCACATATCCAAAAATTCCCCCTGTATCCCAGGGGC
>CM070033.1:147514635-147556025 GCA_036250615.1 Ptychadena robeensis
GTTGAGAACATCCAGAGCATAATCAATATAGAGATTTGTTTACTAAAAACATACATTGTAGCTCTGCAGATAATACAAGGAAGTTTGGCAAGCCAAAGAATACATGAATACAAGTTGCATGGTTTAGCTTCCGATACAGTGCATTTTTAGAGAGTCAGTTTGACCGGTTATATTAGAAACAAGGACAAAGTTACATTCAGTATATCCTCTTTGCATTTAGCCAAATCTGCTTTGTACCTCCATCAGTGTGAGTATTTGATCTTCTCCTGGCGAACCTATGGCAAACGTGCCAGATGGGGCACTCGGAGCCCTCTCTATGGGCATGCGAACTGGTAGCCAGCACTGCAGCCTAGTGGCTCTCAATGCTGTTAGTTCTCTTCCCTTCTTTTCTGATTGCACACAGTGCCTCATACCCACTCCTATTCTATCTTATAAGTAGAGTGTGTGTTGACATGTTTTGTGTGTGTATATGATTTGTGTGTGATTCAGGTGAAATTGCCATGCTGGCACTTTGAAAAAAGTGGGGTTTGGGTTTCAGTTTGAGCACTAGGATGTGCACCTCGTGTCAATGTTCCTATTTATTATTCACAGGGGGGGCCACACTCCCACTTCATATCGGGAGCTGCACACCTCCAGGCAACCTCCTTACTCACCACTCATACTGACGCATTTGTACTGATTTTTGCCGGTTGCATTTACCACCTGATGGCGTCTCTGGGTGCAGACAACACTTCTTTTGGTTTTATACAGAGTTGTGCAGTATCTATATCACTTGTCAATATTGATGTGCAGTAAAATTCTGTTAAGTGAAGCAAGTTCACTATCTATATCTCGCTAATGCTTTGTACAGACACTCAATAATGGACACCATTAAAAATAACCATTAAGGCCCCCATACACGGGTCAGATTCCTGTCTGATTCCGGGCCGATCGATTCCGGGCGCGTGCACGCCAAACGATCGTGCCGGAATCGCGTGCAGCCCACCTTGTCCGATCGATCAGGTCCGTCCGTTCCGGGGCTCAGAATCGGATCCGACAGAGAACCAACATGTTGGTTCCATCAGATTGATTCTGCACAGATCAGGGGGAGTTGCCATTTGTGAGGTGGACAATCGGACACGGATCCGTCCCGGAATCAGCTGGACAAGGTGGTATGCAGCGATCGGATCACTTAATTGGCCGCTCGATCGGAGCTCCGATTCCCGCTGAGATCGCCGGAATCGATCGGATGGGTGATCGAGCGGACATGGAATCCGACACGTGTATGGCTAGCTTTAGTGTTTTTGGTGGCTGTAGGATTGAACAAGCATGGTACAGCTAAGCACCTACATATTTGTTTACATGGGCGTCAGCTTTAAGCTATGGCCTGAGCTATGATCTACTACTGGTATATGAATGTGGGTGTGAGACAAATTTTAAGTAAATGCTGTTTTATAGCAAAACAAAATCAGTGGAAAACAAATAGAATTATTAGAAAATAGAGAAAAAACAAACCTCCTGGGACCTGTTCCATAAATATTTTAATGTACCCATCTTCAGAAACCGAGCCAAGATACTGAACTATGTTTCGGTGTTTTAGATATTTGTGAAGTGCAATCTCTTCATGAAGGGGCTGAGAATATCTGTAAAATAGAGAAACAGATAATATTACAACATTCAGCAGAATAGGATTGGCACATTACAGTGGAATAATCCTAAATATAATGTATAAATGTCCTGCTGACATAAACCAGATCTTCTGACATGGCCAGCGATGGATGAGTGAAAAAATTACTAAGAGCACTGATGTCACAGTAGAAGGATAATTAGCATTGTGTGATCATTTACAATATTATAGAATACATATTCCAATGGTCTTCCATATCATGTACTCGGATATTCATATAACATAATAATATTGATGACACCCATCACTGTATTCCAATTATTGGAATTCCCAGAATTGATGAGGACTGAATGGTAGCTTAGTCTATGTCCCCACTTGAGCGATCTCCTGCGATTCTAATCGCTCACGATCTTTCGCGGCCGCAATTGGCCAGGATCGGGATAGTTTATGACTGATTTCGATCGTGATTTTCAGCCGCCCCCGATCAAGAATGAATGGGGACGCATTCATAAATAAAGTCTCAATTGATTAAATTGCGATTTTTGTACGCGTCCATACATGTCTATGGGCACGATAGGATGCGATTTGCCCACCATCAAAAACGCGGTAAGTGTCAGATCGAAGCAGTGGGGATGAGACCATTAAAATGAATGGGTGCGATCGCCGAGCCGGGATTAAAATCACCCTGATTGAGCATTAGAGACCTCAAAACCTAAAATATTAGAGAATAATTGATCAGGCCATTGATTAATTGACTTACCTGCTGTCTCTCTCTGGTATCTCTTTTATTGCAATACGGACTTGATTGCTGAGATCTCTGCCTGCATATACTACTCCATAGGTACCTCGCCCAAGTATAACTCTATCTCCATTTTCATCATAGTCATATTCATACTGAAATATAACAGAGCATAATATCACATGCTTCATACCATCATCACAAAACATAGAAAATCAAGTACATATTCATAATGCACATAACCCCAGAGTTCAGAGGAATAAAAGCATTATGTGAATTTATATCTGCAGCTGAGATTCTACACTACTCTGACCACAGATGTAAACTGAAAAGGATGGAAGTAGTGATTATAAATATTTTTCAGGTAAGCCAGAACAATGTCATTAATGTCAGATCTTGTAACTTGTATCTACGATACTTTTTCATTAATCGATTTGTGAACTGAACTAGGACTGCTCATATAAGTTCAGCTTTTTTAGAAAAATGCTGCTACGGTTTTAACCAATGTGACCATACAAATGACTTGCTCACTGGTAAGGTAGGGCTATATATTATAAAGTCTATAAGTCTATGATTTAAAATTCAATGCCACAAATATAGAGTAAAATATCTGTCTAAAAGTGCACGTGTGCACATTGAAACACTAAATATGATGGAAAGAGAGAATATTTTATCATATTTAAACCATAAAACCTGTTTTAACAAAAATACATGACTACCAATAAAAAACATACATACATGACATACATACAGTGTATATTAAAAGTGGTTACCTAGTAATAAACATAAAGCCCACTATATAAAGCTGCACTTACCTCTAATGTATCTCCATCTGCCTCGCCTTCCAACTCTACAGTACCTCCTACAACATCTGTGATGATCTCTTTAACAAGACTACAAAACCTGTTAGTGACAGAAGATATACATTAAAACTGCATCTTAAATGGAATATCAATAATGCATACTGCTAAAAGTAATATAACATCAGATAACATACACTAAAGACATCGAGAGATGCTGCATTAAGCTCTTAAATACCCAACAAGCCTTTTTGTAGCTGTCCAGTTCAGTAGTCTTATTAAGGAACCAAACTAAAGAATACAATGGTAAAATGGTGGTCAAGGATATAAATACAACTAAACTGTATATTTTATTGGCTTTCAAATGGAAATGGAAATAGGTAAGTAGTATTTAATAGCTATCTGCTTACTTCACAGAGGGAAGATACAACTGTCATAACCGATTTTATTTCTTTCCAGTAACTCGCCAGATAAGTAAGTAAGGGCTTGTGTCCTCGGTGGACGTGCGGGGAAAAAGATGCAGAGAGGACACTTCCCATTCTACTGAATAGGACAGTATCCCCTCTGTGCTATTTGAACGGCGTGCCCACAGTGCAAAAATGCGGGGTGCCAACGAAGACATCTTCAGGATCTTGAAGATCAAGGTGGTCTCCAAGATGCAGAAAAACAGCGCCTGATGATGTACGGGCACTGTTTTTCCACGTACGTCCAGCGCAGGGAATCTGCAGTGGACACATGGCCTAACAAAAATCTGTAAAGCCATTTAAAAAGGTGCGAAGATTAATGACTTCTTGAAAAATGTAATTGGATTTGGGCTCAGTGAGTTTGATGCTCCTCGAGTTTCACTGACTCCAAGTCTTAGACCATGGTTGCCCAAACGAGTTTTGAAACCATACCTGGGTTGTCACTTGTTCCCTCGCTCTCTCTTCCCTTGTTCTTTCTCACACTCTCTTTTTATCCCTCTTTTCTCTGCTATGTGTACTGTGCTTAATGCTATAGCTAGCCCAATAATTTTCGTATGGTTATCTTGTGTTGCCCGTTCATTGACTAGCATCCATGTTTCACGCATATATTTCTTGTGCTGGACTACTGTTTGTTTTTGCAAAATTTACATTAAGTGCCATGTGTTTTTGAGTTCGTTAGACATATTGGTTTCTGAACGGATTTTATTTACTTATTATTTGTATTATTTACATGGTGTACTGCTGTTTACTTGATTCTATTTTTCTCTTTTGTTTGATTATTATTGTGCTTATACATAAAAAGTTATACAAAAAAGAAGAAAAGGTGCAAAGAAAGTATTAAACATAGTCAAATAAATTTTTGATCATTTAGATGATTAGATTAGTACCATCATAATTGATCAGAAAATGTTTGCACAGTGGCGGGTTCAAACCACAATTGATCAGGCAAGGTGTTTTTTGGTTGTTGCATGATTGACTATTCTGAACTTAAAATCAAATTTTTTTGAAAACAATGAAAACGTTAGTTATCAGACCAATGGTTGGTACACTGAATATTTATAAGGGTCCCCATACATCTTTAGATTTCTCTGTCAGATTCTGTTTTACTAAAACTATGTAATATGAGGGACTTTCTAAACCATCAAGTCTACCTGTGTTCTCTCACAGAGGACCCTATACTACATAGTTGTTGGTAGATCTAAAGGATATCTGACAGAGAGATCTAAAGGTGTATGGCCAGCTTAACCAATAGTCCTGTTGTCCATAAACATGTTGGAGAGACAATCACATTTATTTTTCTTCATTTGTAACTATAATTATCATAAATTTACTGAAAAGTCACAGATAAGGTTGTGGCTCCTGGATACTGCAGGAGCATGTAAAAATTTTCCTATGTAAAAATTAACCAGGATAATCAAGATTGCCTAATATTAAAAACCATTAGGTATGAAACATATCTAATAATGCTAACTGCATGCTTAAAGTTTTGGACAAGGAGATAATTTTGGGGATTACATGTGATGTTGTCTTCATACTTAGTGAAATCCTGTAATACTAGATTAATACCAATTAACACGAAATTTTTGACGTTAAAAGTGAGACAAAATACTTGCATCACTTCAGTGGGGGAAAAAAGTATTTAGTCAACCACCAATTGTGCAAGGCCTGTAATTTTCATCATATGTATACCTCAACTATGAGAGGCAGAATAGGGGTAAGAATCCAGGAAATCACATTGTAGGATTTTTAAAGAATCTATTTGCAAATCATGGTGGAAAATAGGTATTTGGTCAATCTCAATACTTTGTTACATACACTTTGTTGGCAATGACAGAGGTCAAACATTTTCTGTTGAGGTGTACCTATGATGAAATTTACAGGCCTCTCTCTTTATAAGTGGGAGAACAACACAATTGGTGGCTGACTAAATACTTTTTTGCCCCACTGTATGTTGAATTTAATATAGTACTTTCACTTACCTATTACACTGATCCTCAGTAGAAAAGTAGATCTGAAAATCATCTGAATTATCAATAACATAAAGAAAGCAACATCGTTCATCAAATTTTGATATGCTGTAAAAATAAAGTCAGTAAGTCAGATTTGCATAAAGAAAAAGCATAAAGTAATAAAAAAAAAATATCAAAATATATTCGTAGGGTTGTGCTAGCAACACCAGCAGCAGTCCCCATCCAAAGCAATGGAGAGCGAAAACGGTCATGTCCGATAACCCTGTCTTCACATTAGATATGCGCTAGATATATGGCCATTGATCTAGCGCATATCTATACATGTATGGGCACTTTTACAGTCATATGTAAACAACAGCCAATAGAATTTTTTTTAATATAGCTACCATTTGATTATTCAAACAGTGCCTACAGGTCAAGGTAATAACCTGAACAAATGACACATGTCATAATATAAACAATTATTCTTACAGTCTAAATAAAATAAAATTTGCCACTGATGTAAAACTGAAATAATAAAAAACAACATTATCTATAGTTCTCTATGCTATTGATGTGTGTGGTATCATCCAACCAAGATAAAAATGCACCTCCCAGGTACTCAGAAAGGTAAGTAATCTATAAGAAGCAATCTCAATTGAGGCCGATAGATTTTAGTACAGTTCACAAGCCTGGCACTGAAGGCAATGAGCTCGACAGCCTGCCATAACCCCTGATCTGTCAGGTCAAGCATTTATGTCGTCACAGAGGACACAAAGCGGTGGAGGCTTGACGTATGACGTGTCCATTGACTCCTGTGCACCTTAGTTATACGCCAGCCCATTGATTTAAAAGGTGCAGCGTTATCAGCTGTGCTTTGTAGCGCTGGTGGTACCGTGGCCCTAAATGGAACTATATGGGGTAGTTGCATTCATTGAATGCGCTCACGTCAGCAAATCCACATAGTGCATAAGCTGCCTACTGAAGTGTTGCATGAGCGAACATGTGCTGTACCATTGCCTTAGAATGCACTATTGCATATGTCAATGCATAAAGCTTGGTGCTGCATCTCACAGATGTAATTTAGGCTATGAGTTGAAAGTCTGATGATAAAATAGGTCTTTACGCATCCCAATTCATTCATCTTAAATCTAGACTATATTTAAAATGATAAACCATGGTAAATGTGTTAAAATGTATAATAGGACTCTATGTTCAGCATACACCAGATCCAGTTGTAACTTGTAATACAATTAGGGAAAGGATTGTCAGGTACATAAAAGTGTCATTTTTACATGGGACTCTTCCAGGAATTGTTTGGACAAAATAGTTTCTAATAATTTTAGTGTTTCCTTTCTTTGTATACCAATCCCCAGGGTGTTAAAAGCTAACATATACATTAAAGGGGAAACAAAAGGTATGAGAAGTTAAAATAGCAGCAATTCAGAATTTACACACTGCTTCTTAAAGGTCCCCGCTTACGTTCACACAAGTTACCTCCTCAATACAACTTCATATGGGAAGCTTAAAAACTTGAGACATAAAAGATGCTGGTGCTTCAAAACAATGCATTAAACACAAGTACATAATATAACAATTAGTCCAAATCCATAAGGAAGAAATCAGGTCAAATTATTGTATCATGTCCTACCTACCTTATACCCCTTATGGAAGAAGCAGTGAAGTTCCACTCATGAATTCCTTTCTATAAAAATACATATACATTAATATTCATTTTATTTACAGTATATATTAAGTGAATTTGTAATATGTTCTGCTCATAAAAAAAACATTATGTTCGATAAAGCACCCCCTTTACTCCTATGACCCAGGACAAAATTAGCTAATTGTAGACAAGGCCTGTGTAAATGTAATAATTTTTTCCAAAAAAGCTTTGGTGATTTCTCTTTTTATTACAAAATAAAGAAAACATAGGTGAGAGAGAAGACTTTTGAGTTTTTCTTTCAAAACTAAAAGGTTAAGATATCATCACTTGAAATATCTACATTTCTATATTTATGCACTCATACAGTATGTGTCCCATAAAAGTGCAGGCAATGTTTCAATGTCAATTTAAAAGCACCCTGTATTTAGATACACTAGTTACTAGTACACTTGTAAATTAAAGAAAGAGACTATAAACACTAGGTGCTCTGATCGTTTTAAAAGCAAGCTATTCCTGAGGTGTCCCAAGACCAAATAAATCTAAAACACATATCAAAAAGATATTAAAAAGCAGAGATTAAAGCAGGGAACACACACATTCATATGGGCCAGATAGATGGCCCCTTTGAGCAACGTGCGCGCTCACGGCCATCTATCTGGCCCATATCTAATGCAACCATCCCTGTTTTTGAACACTCGAAAACAGGAATATCGGAAATGACTATAAACCACGGTCGATGTCCATTGCTTTGCATGGAGACCACAGATCTCCATACAAAGCATCGCCAGAGCTGGAGACACAGCAGAGCTCCTCTGATATCGGGTAGCAGCGTGATGACGTAATCGCGCTGCTGCAGGGAACCTCGAACGGCTCCAATATCAAGCCGTGTCCCCAGCTTGAGAGAGAAATAATTACTAATATAAACAAACAATTCATATTCTTACCATTTCCACAGGAGACACATGCCATAATGAAACAGTTCTTTCATCAGCCTCCTTATTGATAGAAACATACGAGGGCTGGTAAACCTTTGTAGGCTCCAAGACAAGAACCTAGAATACACAGAAAGATGAAATACTTGTTTTACAAATGTCAGGTGTTCAATTATTCAATAATGAAGGGTCAGTCCACTTTATACTACCAATTCAGTTACTTAGATTTGTTAAATTAATCCCGATTTTTTCAAGGCATGTGTGGCTGCTTAATGGACTATTCTTTACTCTTGGAGGCTCTGTCAATGGCCTCTTTCTTAAATAGCCCCTGGCCCCCAACCTTCTATTCCTTCTTTACAGAAGTGTTTCTATTGCTCCTCCTGCATTGCCCATATGGATACAACTGGGCACATGGTACAGGAAAACATAACTAGGAACTCAAGTACCTAGCTAACACCTGGGACCTTCAGATGATACGAAAACCATTAGGTTTATACAACTTTTCATTTTCAAGTAATTTTGGTATCATACATATTTTACAGGTTTAGGTTGTGAATGTAACCTAAGTGCTTGCATACAGTGCATATAATATTTGACAAACGCCCTAATGTTATTCTTAGGGCAAATGCCTAAGAAGCGATCAAGGACATGTCATGTTCGCCAGACTGCTGTGCTATTTTTGCTTTCAGTCATAGGAAGTAGGTGCAGTTTCCCAACAGCCATGCGATTCATCTCTTGACTCAGCATCAACGTTCTCCTGTGACGTGAAAAAGCAAAGACTGTTCACCCAACTTTTGTTTGACTGGGACAAGGGCTTGAAACCCTTTAAATGAAGAATAGCATAGTATATACGACTAAAAGAGCAACCTATTGTATGTCGATATTCCAAATGGCTAATTCATTACTTTTTCTTATGAGAACAATAAAAATAACTTTACCGGAAATCTCAGACCATTTGTAGACTCTTTTGTCGCTTCAACAATTATGTCCATCCAGAAATTCAGCCTCTCTTGTCTTGGGGAATGTTCTGTGTTGAGCTTTTTAAATTGTTGTATGAGAAGCAGATTCTGTACCACGGATCTCAGGTACCTGACGAGTAGAATGAACACTGTCCAGGTAAGACTCATTTCTTGACTAGCACAGGACTACTATGTTCATAAACAAAGCAATACAAAAATCCCACAATGATATGTATAGATGACTTCTAAACTCATTCTCTGAGCAGTTATCATTTCCTGTTGTAAAACAAATTAAATCCTGATATAATATACGGATTTTAATACGTTTTTATATTCTAAAAATATTGGCTACTAAACTTCAGATGGGACACTGGCAACATCCGGATAAGTCATCCTATGAGCACCAAACATTTTTATAATGCCGGAAAAAGCCTAGGGGTTGCACACCCTTACAGTAACGTATGTTAAGAATGGGATGACCTGGTACTTAGTAAACAACAAATGTATTGCCCTCCTTCAAGACTCAGGAGATCAAATTTATAGATGTAATGGATAAAACACTATTTATCTCCCATTTTTGACACTCCTAGCATCCTATAGATGGATATTCCATTAAAACATTACCCTGTCTTTGACTGTCCTTGACTGGTGAATATCCCTCCCCTGTTCTAGTCCCCTTCTGATTCTAGTACCTACTGTTCCCAGTTATTTAATCCATCTTCCTGGTTTCCTTTTCTTGCCCCAGGATAATTTTTTGGGGTGATTGGCTTCCAGCCTGCTATAAGAGTGTAGTTAGCGTCTTTTATAACTGCAGGGTTACAGGGTCATTTTCATTTCATTGGTTTCCCCTTGTCCTTGTTTGGATCTTTTGATATATTCTATTGCCGATATAATTATACATGCAGATCTCTTTTGTATTGTGTGTGATTGTTACCCTTTTCTGTTTATTATTTGGTTAAAAATTTAATGAAAAATTAATTGAAAAGAACTGTTTTATAATGGTGTACCTACACTTAGATACTGGTACCCCATATATGCTGGTACAACAAAATCTTTAATGAGAAAGATATTTATTACACATACACATCTAAATGCGATCACCAGACTAATGTTACTGCTGTAACTTCTTACCAGACCGGAGGCTTCAGCTTAAAAAGTCGTTCAGCTGCTTGTACAGCTTTTCCAATGTCACTGGCAAGCATGCTCACAATGAAGAACTGCCCTACATCCCAGTAATTGTTCATTTTTTCCAAACTGCCCTTCCTTCCCAAAAGACTATTCAGACGAACACCTAAAATAAGGTAAATATTTGTTAATATGAGAATAAAATTTTACAAGTTGCTACGAATACTTTCTGAAACTGCAAATAGATCCACTTCATAAAGTGGTTGCATCAATTGAAGGTAAACATTAAACATGTTTACAAAATTTATTATGTATTGTATTACATGTATTACAAAATGATACTTAAACACAATTTAGATGTTATAACTTAAGTCCACAAGTTTTACCCAAGCTGAGAACAATCCCCTGTGGATATATCATAAAAGTAAAAAGAAGGATGTTCATTACAATTTACAGGTTCCCTAAACCTGTTGGTCCACGCCAGGTTGGAATAGTGGGAGGGGGGGGGGGGGGGGGGGGGGGGGGGGGGGGGGGGGGTGACACCCTGTGTTCTGCAGCCTCTCACAGAGGGAGGCTGCAAGCTCAGCCCCACACTATACCTACCCCTCCATGTAAGCCTAATTCAGCTGGGGCTAAAAAAAAATAGCTGACAGTGGTAATTTAGGGCTGGTGAAATATAAACAAGTGGCAGCGCCATATTGTGGACTTACTAAACTTTTATTGGAAATGGTGGAATTATCTTTTTGGAGAAGTCAATATCTCACTTTGTGAGTGAATTACAAAGCCCCTGAACATGTAATCATGTTCTATAACGCCGAAGACACGGGGCCGGAAAGGCTCTGTGTGCCTGCAGCTATGGAGAAATGCTGCAGGCTCACGGAGAGTCGGCGATTGCGCCCGATCCCAGCACGGGCGCAGTTTGGTTCACAATCAAACTGCGCCCATACTGGCTTTGGGCGTTACGCCCAGGAGGTTAATGCATGTATGAGGGTAGGAGTTGGGGGACATGGCTTCTCTTGGACACAGGCAAGGGGGGGCCTTAAGGAAAAAAGTATGGGAACCACTATCCTTAATAATAACTCCTCTGATACAAATAACTAAAAACCTTGAAAATTTACACCATCCTCTCTTTGCTTTTATTTTGGACAGAAGAGGGATCTTCTGGCGTGGTGGATAGTGTTGGGACAGAAGGCCCTGTGCTAAATGTAACCTTAGACACTGAGCAACAAGTAGCTCACACACTGGGCACCCAGCCAGCTCTGGGATCTGGCAGGCAAGCAGGCTGTCAGGGAAAGATAAATATTAGCAAAGAAAGTCCAATTGTGAATTTTGCTTGATTGATATTTTGAACTTTTGGATTGATATCTATTATGATACATATACTAATTGCTGGTGGATAAAACTAACTAATACATGTGTTGCCACAGAAATAACAGACCCCTGAACCTTCAAACATTAGTTTTTTATATACAGTATTCATGTTATAATTTTAATATGGCGCTGAACGCATTTTTATTTGTATAAAATACTGTATATGAATGTTTATATTTTCAGCTAATTATCTGAATGTTTTCAGTGCCCATATTGCTATTCCTATTATTTACAGATCTCCATAGCTGAAGCTGAAATTTACTCACAAAAATGACCATATTATGTGAAGGATAAGGCGCAAATTAGAGAAATGTTCACCTAAAACCATTACGTTTCTTTAGCAAGAGGAAATATATGCTATTGGACATATGAGTGAGTAGTTACTTTCATTTCCTTTAAATGGCTAAAACATGTCAAAACAGCAGACTGAAAATGCTGATTCAGCCAACGCAGATAAAATCCCTGGCGAAGAAATAATAAAAAAAAAAGTCAAACAAAGAAAAAAAAACACATGCCTTGTGTGTGTAAATAGGCTGTATGTATTCAGCTCATCTACCATACTTAAAGATTATTCTGAATACATAACCCTCTCTCCTTCAAACCCATTAGCATCAAAAGCACAAATGCTTATTAAGTCCAGTATTTACCTATCTTCCGCAGCTCTATAGAGGTTTCAAACTGCTGCCCGGCAACAATAAGTAAAACAGCCAGATTAATTCCAGAATACAGGGATGGCTGGAGGTCAAAACCTTTGCGATACCTAGTAGAAATAATGTTCTCATTCAGTAGTTTTATCTTAACACAAGCCTAGATCTGATCAGCATGGTTTACAGCAGAAAACATTACTAAACATTGCTAAAGCATTCCAACATAAAACTTGCCTCTCAAAGTAAATGTGAAAATGTACCAACTACTAGACACCTGCACGGCATAATACATCTAAAAACATGTGGTTACTCTATTGCAGTGGTTCCTGAACTAGGGGGGCACAGAGGTATTCCAGCTTGGGGGCTGAGGCAGTGACAAGCAGGAAGCCAACCATGGAGGAACTAGCTGTGCATGTAATGTGTGCCTCTGTGCTTCTCTGTGTGTGTGTTTGTCTATATGTGAATGATGAATGTTTCTGTATGATTGGTGTGTGTACATATGATGCATGTCTTTGCATGATTAGTGTGAAAAAACTAAAATAAAGTTTGAGGACCATTTCACTCTAGTGCTAGTACATGAAAGTAGTAGGAAATTGCCTTCAATCTGAACCTGTGTAGCTTGTATTGGGTTGGCGCAAAAATGTTCCTATATAGAGAAGAATGGCCTTGCACGGAAACTTTGGGAAGCTCGTCTATTGGGTTACAAGGCCCCTGTCCTAAAGCAGTTAACAAAAGAGTTAATGGGGTAATACATTTCCAAATGATACTAGAATACTTATAACAAAAACACGTGTGTATACAATAAAATACAGAAGTATTGCATAGAAGTATTGCACAGAATTCTATATTTCAGCATTGTATAGACAGAAATACAGATCAAATTTTTGGGGGGTGATGTGCAATATTATGATTTATTGAAGGGGTACAGAAATTCAAATTTTCTATATTTGCCATGAAATTTGCCATGAAATTCAAGAATAACTGCTCCATGTCAACACATATATTTAACCTCCCTAGCGCTCTTGCAAGGTCCAGGTTTCTGTACCAAAAGTGCACCGTAGACTCTAATGGAATTTGTTTTTTGTGTTGCAGGCCTGTAACTTCCAAAAATATGTCCGTATAAGGGTCTAATAGACATCCTGAATATAATAATGTTTGAAACACACAATTATTCTTAAAAAAAAAATTGCATATGAATGTCCCGCGGCCCCCCGCCCCCCCCACGGGGCCTAAGGGGGAGGGGGCGTGGGACATTCATATGCAAATGGAGCTGGGAGAGTGGGGACATCGCCAGCTTGCTAAAAAGCAAGCTTCAGATCCCCTGGACAGAACAGAGCAGAATGTGGTGCTGCGGGGATCTAAGCCTAGCTGGACGGCTCCATCTCATTAACTGCAATACTGCATAAGAAAGTGCAGGACGAGATGGTGCCGTCAGAAGTGCTAGGGGGGTAAACTTTTAAAACTCCTTGAAAAAGAGTATTCGCCTTGATCTTTAAATTAAAATCTTGTACTACTAATAATAATGCATATTTAAATAAATGTTTTTACTACAGGTTACTAGTTTACGGGTATCTAGGATGCTTCCCTCCACCAAATACATAGATACAAAGGCCTCAAAAGAATCCCCAAAAATCCTCTTACCATTCAATAGCACTGTCTCTGCTCTTCATATCCTTACAGTCAGAATCCAGAAACATGTCCTTGTATATCCTCCCACAAAGACAGAACATGTCAGGGGCTGGGTGGTCACAAACCTGGAGAACCTGAAGCATCACATTTAGAGCTTTTTCACGATCTCCTGAGTTATTCCTCCTGTAAACACAACAACAAGCAATGTTACAACATAATATACCAAGATGGACAGTTTTTCCTATTAGAAGACACCTGTAAGTAGAGTAGAATGGATAGCTTTGTGTTTCAAAGTTTACAGCATATGCAACATATGGGGGAACAGTTTTCCCTGAGCCAGTTTTGGGATCACATATATTTCATGAGGAAAAGCATAAAAAAAATACTGCAATCAGCACTCTCTTGAAATGTGGTGCAATGTGGCCAGTTCAATGTCAAAACACTGCCAGTAATATATAGAAAGTAATTGGGAATGTAAAAATAAAGGTTTTCAGTGAAAAAAAGAAGGTACAATCCAGGTCACGTCGCCTCTATCCTCAAAATTTTTAAGATATAAGTACATAATAGTCAAGTAACAGGCACTGGGGACTAAAGCTATAATCTGGAAGATGGCAAAATTGAATCAGTGATGACCACAACCTTATTTTACTAAAGAACTGTAGACATCAAACGACCTTCAGCCACAGCAGCAAATTGAGATTGAGGAGAAGTGCATGGAAGTAACAGTTTCAATTAAGACAGGGCTGAAGTCATGTAAAGCCAGAAAAATGCTCTTCTTCAGTGAGAAGCAAATAAGTCAGGCTGAGGTTTACTAAAGACCACAGGCATTGGGCTGTAGACTTTCAGCTTTGCCGAATACTAAAGCTAGACACACATGGGTAAATCTGTAAAAAGATTTGAGTACAATCAATCAACGTGTGCGGTGTACTCTAATCTGTTTACAAATCTACCCGTGTGTGCCTTCCTTCAAGCAGGATCGAAGAGCCCGCTCGAAGAAACTCGATTAAAAGGGGTTCCAACATGTTGGAAAACCCCGTTCAATCTCCATTACTTTGCATGAAGACATTAATCTTCATGTAAATTATTGGATGTCACCGGCTCCTGCCTTCTTTCTCCACAGCCGTCCGCTGTCAGTGTGAAGGGAGCGGAGCCAGCACTCCTCACACTGAAGCTGGCTCCTGTGAGGAGAGAGGCAGGCTGGATGGATTTCTTCCCAGCTTGTAGCATGTTCTGATTCACCCGCTACAAGCTGGGGAGGACGGGTCCCCGGATTCCCCATTGAATGGGAATGCCCATGTGGTGCACATTAATTTTTGTTCAATTGATCCCTGATCAAATCACAGCGTGCTGACGTCACTCTGTGATTGATCGGGGATCGATTGCACTGGAATTTACCCGTGTGTGCCTAGCTTTAGTAATCATGACGTTAGATGGTGACCTGGACAACCCATAATGTATCCCTCCTACTGTACAATATGGAGAAGGATCAGTGATGATCTGGAGGTGTTTGAGAAAGGCCACAATCGGGCAGATAAGTCTTTACAAAAGAAGCATAAATTAAGCCACACAAAAGGTTATCCCTTAAAATCCTTCTGCTAACACTATGTTCCCTAACCTCCACAGGCAGGGGAGACAAGGTGTAGATGGAGGACCACTAAATCAAGAGTCTGAGTTTTCAAGAACATCCAGATCTAAAAACCTCTAGTATAAAATCAATAGGAAGATAGATCTAAAATCCTCTAGTATAAAATCAATAGGAAGATAGATTGTCAGAAACCATCAATCAAGGCTAAACTGTATGATTTGTTTACAAAAAGCGTAGTATGAAAAAACTCAATGACGGAAAACCATGACATATATCCAATGGGCTATGTTCACGTATATTAATATGTTTTGTAATTTTGCGGCTATAGGGTGCCCCCCAGTATAAGAGGCACCTCTCTACGGCCACTGTGATTGCTTAGCAGCCTGCAGGGAAATGCGAGCGGCCAAGCATGACTTCCAAAGTGAGACAGAGGGAAGAACAACCCATAGCCAGATCTTCCGCTTAAAGGCTCCCATACACGGGTAGATTTTTGACCGATCGATCACCGCGCGCGTGCACCCTTAATGATCAACACCCAAAAATTGGATCGGACATTGAAGCAACATGTTGTTTTTTTTTGGGCCGATGATTTGGCAACTGAACTGGTGGACCCATAGCTCCGTATGCAGCAGCCTTTCCGATCGATGGAGTTTGTGGAATTGGCCATTTTGGAGATCGGCTCATGTCCAAATCGACCACAAATCGGATTCCCAAGGTGGTGCTCCATCGACTCGCAATCCAATCAATCGCCAATTCCACGATCGCTTGGAATGATCGAATCGGGAATCGATCGGTGACAAATCGAACCGTGTATGGCTACCTTAACAGCTTCCCTGCCGCCTGGAACTCAAACCCCACTGAGCTTGAATTCCAAGAGGCAGAATTACCCTTAAGCAAATCTTCCCTGCCTTTACACCGGTCTTTGCTGCCCAAGCTCAGTGCTTGCCCCATTGGATGGGTGATTGCAAAGGTGCCACCACCAAAGATTTGGCTGCGGATGGTCATGACTTTGCTCTATAAGACATACACACATTTACCTCCCAATTTTGAGGGGAAAAATAAAGTACATTGAAACAGCAAGGTGTTAACCAGGTCTCAAAGATGTGATTACAAAATAGATTTTTTTTCACCAAATACTGATTTCTGATCATTCTTTACCCAAAGCATTATTGCATTATTGTTTAAGAGTGAACAGGGAATTGCTTTCTTTAAGTCATTCACGTTCTGAAAACACTGCATCATTTCCTTATGTTGATGCATTGTCATTTCCTGAAAATGAAATGCAAAAATTATCCTCTAAAAAAAGAATACTTCTATTTGGATTTTAGGAAATATTGTCAGCAGATCTTAAATCCTAAAGCCCCCATACATTTAGATCACTCCATACAATTTCCTTTAGATCTACCAACAACTATGTAGTGCCAGGTCCTCACTGATGGAATACATAGTGATTGGAAGGTTTAGAAAGGTCCTCATATTACATGGTATTGACAGGAGAAAAGTTAATCGTACAGAAATTGTATGGTAAGATTGTAAGGTGTATGGGGGCCTAAAGGCAATAATTACACCTATAAAAGATAAAACCTCCTGAGTTTTGCACTGGTCTTTTATCCTATAGTATAAATAAAAATGTATATATATATCCATCTATTACCTTTGAAAATGACTGTATTATTCTTACTCACCTCCCAATTTATTAAAATTAAAATCTTTGTTGAAAAGAGCAAACAGAGTGGCACAAAGGATAAAAAAGCTTAGTCAGCTGTGAACGTGGAATATGTGAGCTGCTAATGCACTGCTCTTCCTAACGTTAAAAGGTGCTGCATGTTTGAGAAGAATAGAGTCAGCATCATTAGGTGTTGTCACGGGGCGGTTTTACCATGATAACCCGGCTTCTGCATTTACAAACAGATAAAATGAGTATTTACCTCATCGTCTGCATTAATTAAAACTTCCTCCACGCCAGCTACATGAAAAGGTCACAGTACAGTGAATGGAGGAGAAAGGATTTGTAAGCGAAAAGCAAACACATCTTCTAAGCTTAAAAGCCACTTGGAAGGCGTGCTGGTAATCAGCACAGGATTTGGAAAGTTTACCGATCAGTTTTCAGATCGGATTACGATTCTTTTTTTTTCATCCCGCGGCACCCAGGAACAGGCTAATGTACAGTAGGAGGAATTGGTGTATTTGTTCTGTAAGCAATGCTAGTCATAGCCAGCTGCTTCCAGTAAAGTCTGTGTTATACATACTGCCAGGCATAACATGTCATAAGACTTACGCAATCCAAAACTTTCAAAGCACTGTGACCTTCCATAATATGCATCAACTAATGCAGTGCTTCCCAAACTTTCCCTGAAGGGTCCCCCCCCTTTTCTAGATTATATAACCCCCCCACCCTATTCTCTACACAATTTCAGTTTGAGGGTCATTTCATACTAGCCGTGTTTGTGTTGCAATATCGTGTACTAGTGTGAAATGACCCTCAAACTTTATTTGAAATACAACTCATACATCTTTATTTGGTTTCCACACCAATCATATAGAAAAATGAGAGACACATTACATACACACTACTTACAGTCTGCAGCTACTTCCTCCATAGTTGTCTTCCTGCTGTACCTCCCTCAGTACCCTAGCTGCACCTTGCCTAGAATACAGACCCCCCAGTTTGGGAACCACTGAACAAATGAGACATGATTTGAATTTGAAAGGTTATGAGTTATATGCTACAGCAGTTAGGGATAAATGTTAAGGGTAAATTTATAGTTGGCTTTAGGCCCGGTGAACATCTGTTGACATGTGTTTTTATGTGAACAAACCTATAGGATATAATGTGCACTTCAGTCTGTGTTAACATGAATTGCTCAACATCTATTAAAATGGATAGGTGTGAACTAAGCTTTTGTGTAAAATGGTTGGGAATTTGTTTTTGCTTTTTCTTACCCAAAGCGTTATGGTAAATGCAAAGAGCTCACCATATAATCTGTATTTCCCCCTGACATTGCTGGCAATCTGTATTACCTGCTTGCACAATCCTGGCATCATCAACCAAGGCCAGAGAGGCAAGTGCCCGAAATGCCTATCCCTGTTATAAAATACAGGCATATGGCGAGGGCATCCCCCCCCCCCCTGTCATCGCTGACATCAGGGTGTGGGATCCAATATCAAGTCCGCAGGATGCTGACATTGCAGAGCAACGCGGGCACATCTGCAGCAGGTAAGCAATCTCAAGTGTGCCTCAAGGTTTACCCACTTGGGTGATAAAAACCTACCCGAGCCACACTCCGAATAACCCTAGGCAGGTAAAGCTTGAAATAACACGTTTTAGTGCACATTGAGCAAAATATTACCAGTTAGGACTTACAGTTGATAAGATTTCTGACAGACCAAGTCCACACTAAAGCAGGGTACAGACGTGGAGATATGGGTCAAATCGATGGCCGTTTCGAGCGCCGTGCGCGCTCACAGCCATCTATCTGACCCATATTATCTGCGCCCACCGCTGTCTTCAAAAACAGCTTTATCGGACGTGACCGTAATCACGGCCGATGTCCGATGCTTTGCCTAGAGACCGCTGGTCTCCAAGCAAAGCTTCAGCTGAGCCGGGGAGAGAGCAGAGCCGTCTCTCCCCAGCTCCACCAATATCTGACAGCAGCGTGATGGCGTGATCACACTGCTGCAGGGTACATCGGACGGTTCGAATATCGAGCCGTCTGTACCCGGCTTTACTATTCAGCTGTCTATTGGGTGATGAGTCGAAGTATTAAGGTCATATTCTGTATTTTCTTTTTAGTTAGGTAACAATGGAATTCCACACAAGCAGCCTTATATTTTATATTACATTTTATAAATACATACAGTATATAGAAACTGAAAAGTCTATTTCGTTTTTAGATTTACAAAGCCCTGCTCGGCACAACAGCCTTGCAAGTGAAACAGATTATTGGCCTATTTTACACCAATCAGCAGGCTCATTGGATATAATGTACACTTGGATATGCCCAATAACCTTAAAAGTGAATATGTGTGAGCCATGGCTTGTTCTGCAGCAACTGGGTAAAGCGGTCTACCACCAGCATCTGACTAGGCCAGGCATGGGCAAACTAAAGCCCGGGGGCCAGATCCGGTCCGTTAAGCTATGTAATCTGGCATCTTGGTGAAAAGACACTCTGGATCCCCTCTGCTGGTTCCCTTCAAGGAGTATACATAAAGCCACAAGAGTCTAAACATTGTCATGTCATCCTTAAAACTCCCTGGCAGTATGATAAAAAAATTTGTAGAAAGTGTTACAAAAAAATAAAAAAAAGAAGAAGAAGACTACAATATCCATGTCCCAGGTCCTCAACATCATCAATGATGAGGGGACACAAGGACACCTATGCCTTGCAGCCCAGGCTCTGGGCCCCTTTGTCAAATTTAGGAACCCATTGTGGTCCACAAGTCAGAAAGTTTAAGATGCAAAACATATATGTATATCATATTTGCTAACTTTAGCTATTTCCAGTCATCACTCTCTTCTTAGTTCATAAAATGAAAACTTAACGCTTTCCAAGAAATCTCCCAAATCAGGGACACGGGGACTTTTAAGGCATGAATATCACAAATATTCTTTTATTAAAAGCAACTGCAAAAAGATGTTGCAATCTTTTCATTTTATGAAAGCATTTCTATATCACATGTAGATACACATATTTGTTTCAATACAATATACATTGCATGTCCCAATGCGTTTTGCGGCAATCACGCTTCCTCAGGGGCTTCATAGTGCAAAATATAGTATTTGTACAAAAATGTATAATTGTATCCAAATTTGGCAAAATCCCAAGCGTCAAACAAGGCAACGGATGTATTTGTAAACAGGAGAACGGGAGGAAAAACGCCTGTCCTTTCACAAGTGTTGAGTCCATTAAAAGTTACTTTTAATAAAAGAATATTTGTGATATTGGTGCCTTAAAAGTCCCTGTGTCTCTGATTTGAGAGATTTCTTGGAAACAGTTAAAGCTGACCTACCACCAGGAATCTATGTTTTCATGAATGGCACTAGAAGTGCTAATAGGGAGGAATGCAGTGGAAAAACCCAAAAACTTACCTGTAATGAGCAATTTAAGAAGATAATTCGGCAGCTCTTCTCACTTCCTGGTTCATTGTAGGCAGAAATAGGCAGCACGTCACAGGAAGCAGTGATCGGCTTTGAAAATTCCCATAGAAGATCACTGAACGCCCCCCAGTGGCCACCCGCGATATTGCAACCCCAGTTTCATGTGTTGCCTTCAGCGAACCAGGAAGTGAGGGGAGCTGTGTGGTAATCTTGTTAAAATGGTAACAGTAACGAGTTTTATTTTTACTGCATTCCTCCCTATTATTGGCACTTCTAGTGACATAGATTTCTGGTGGTAGGTCCACTTTAAGTTTTCATTTTTTGACATATTTAATTGGGATGTGGCACATTTTGAGATGGATAATCATATTTGGAAATATATCTTCTTAGTCTTGTATTATAGTCACCCTGATATCTGAGCTCTACTGTAAAGGCAATTACAAAAGGCTGACACCAAAAAGCAGGATAATTACATTTTTTGCAATAACAACCTTTTGTCCATAAATAACATAACTACATCATGAACTGCATTTATGTTTGGGTTTCTTTTAGATTTTAGGGTCTCTGGTAAGATTAGTTCAGGGCATGGTTAAAAAAGGTGTATATTTTATCCCTCATAGTAATTTTGCATTTCTTTATGTATAAAACTTTTTGTTGAACTGAAACACATTTATGTACAGTATGTGCTAGTTTTGATCTACAGTCAAATTATTCTTTAAAAATAAATGCTTTTGTAGCAGGCAAGAAAAATGTAAGCACAGTGAAAACAGAATGTTCCCATATTGTATTCAATAACAGGATTAATTACATGGCTTAAGGCACAATGTTTATTCCACTAAGTAGGACTCGAGTTTAATTATTACTACCTGAGAATAAATTATGCTTTAAAAAAAAAACTGGAAAGTAGTTTAAATAGCTTTGTATGTTGTAATAAACTTTTAGCCTCAGAACATTTGCCCTGCTGGGTATTTGTCTAAGAAAAATGTTTCAGGTGCCCATACATGTGCAGACTACCTCCAGGAAAAGGGTATTTCAAAGTTTCTACCATTCAGACATGTTAATGAGTTTCCACTAACTTTCCCACCAATAGCTAGTTCCTCAGATCTGAATTATACATATCTGCCTGAAGGACTGGAGATTGCTTTTCCTACCTCTTGAATAAAAAGATGTTAAATGTTAGGATAAAAAAAAACATTTTATTGTACCTTGAAGATGGGACTATAAGAAGCCTTTTTAGAGTAGTTACCGTATTTTTTGTCCTATAAGACTGGTTCACAAGACACACCCCATAGTTTTGGAAAAAAAACATGTCAGAGGCACAGCCATATATAAAGTGAATATACAGCATGTTCAAGTAAAGTAGGCAGTGTGAAGCTATGTAGTATTCACTCTATATTCTTCCAGCCACACCAAAAGGCCAGTGCCAGGAGGCAGAGCTTAGTACTAGCAATGTTTGCTGAAACTTTAGCATGTGTCTATACACTAGCAGTACCCATTCTCTGAGCCCACTGACCAACTTATGGAGAGACACATTTTACTATCTGGCACTAACAACTTACCCATGAGCAGCTATTTACATACGGGAGGAGGGACAAGTCTGTGCCGCATATTTGTTTTATTACAATGCAGAATGTAAATACTCATCCCATGCTACAATTCACTCAGCTGATTGGTCGGTGTGTTTTGAGAATAGGTACTGCTAATGCTAATTTAGCTAAAATCTCTCTTGGCATGGAGGGAATGGAACAAAGTCCAACTTCCTGGGATGGATATTTTATTTCACATATTCAGAACATAAGAGACACAGGCATTTTACAGTTGATTTTGATGGTAAACAAATGCATCTTCTAACCAAAAAACTATGATAATTACTTTACACTAAAGTAATCCAATCAGCCACCCCATAACAAATATTAAATCTATCTATACCCTAAAACATTTATTTTCTTTTAGAGAGAATGGCATAGGATTAGGATTCTTCTCAGGATTGCCTGCCTAGAGAGGCTCTAAAAAGGGGCTATATATATATACATTAAGCTTATACATCCATTTCCTTTATTCCTGCTGAAGACACTCCATTGAAGATGCACTGATTTTACACGGATAGCACAAGTAGTTCACTATAATGGAAACCATGTATTCTACCACTTCTCTCTATATCCTTCCTGCTTTACAAAGTCAGTCTGAATTTACAAATAGCATTCTTTAAATGTAAACTAGTATCTCTGTGGGGGATGCCATGTCTATAAATCATACTTGATTTGCTAGCATGGCCCAGTGGATGAAATGTGTATTGTAATTATAGGTTGTTCTGCCTCCTGATTTCAGTATGATGACAATACTGTGGTGTGCAGCAGGTGTTTGGATGCTGCCTTTGTTTTCTCATACACAAGCATCTGTTGTAAAAGCTTACGTCATTACAGGTATTATCCTCTTAATGTAATTTCCTGATAAATGTGATACTAGGCAGGTGTCATCCCTAGGACTATCACATGCACTTCATTTCATGCAGCACTCATGACATGGTGTTCAGCCTGATCCAATAGAGAGGTTCAAGAAGGTCTCTACAAATAAATATGCAAAAGCAGCAGAAAGATTAAACCAGGAGAGCTTCCGTGCCCTCACGTAGTATTTACGCAGTTTGTTTTATAGCGACTGATGCTCCGCAGCAGCAAACTTCTGCTATGTGCCACTGTTGCACACATTGTGTGGGCAGTAACTGACAATTGCCCCCATGTTATCCCTATGGGCAACCATAACGGTAATTGATTTCAACTAAATGTACTGAATTACTCACACACGTGACACTAGTTGTGTACTGTAGATCAACATCCATGTACAGATTCAGTCTAATTCCAAATGTTCCTTTGTAATTGGTCAGCTGCCAGTAGCACGATGACGTTATCGCGCTACAGCCCGGCTTCACCGATATCGGGAACTTTGAATGGGGAACCGCAGGTCCCTTTTCAAAGTATAGCATGCTGGTAACCTGTTTGGCCGAGCGAGATCAATAGAAAAAACGGCATGCATGGGTTTTTTCCCAGATTTCTGCACAGCTCAGTGCCATGAAGGCGCATGGCGCTCAGCTGTGCAGAAATCTGAGAAAAAAATTGTCCGGTGTATTCCCAGCTTAAGCCGTGCTTCCTGCAATATAAAGATTGATAATCCCAGTCAGATTAACTGGTGTGTCTTATAATATCTGGTGTTGAGTGGTCCGGGTCACTGAAGATAAGAAAGAGCCTTTTGTACTAAATATTGTATGTGCATTTATTTCGCCAAACTATTTATTTCTGCAATTACAACCAATAAAGGATCTGTATTTGGAGGTAGATAAAATACTTCATACTGTAATGTTCATTATAGCTGCCAGTGTAAGGCAACCTTTATCAAGATGAAAGAATGAAAAGGTCCCAACAAAGTGATTTGGATAGAGTGGTGAGGGCTGCGTGATCTGTCAATCATTAAGGGAGCAAGAACTTAAAGTTACTTAGAATTGTGAATTGGCTTACTGTAATGCCTAGGGCAGACAATGGTCAGGTCAACCCATAACCCACTGACTATAAGGCAAATGTATGTAGAAACTTTAACTTTAGCAGATGCAAAACGCTCTCCTTATACACCTTGGCAAGCTGGAGTTGCTTTGCGGCTGTAAAGTTTTGGTGTGCAATGATAATTAGTTCATGCAATAAATAGCAGGAGAAGCAACTTATGCTGCTGACTCCTTCGTTAAATCAAGTCAATGCCTTAGTGACAAAAATAGTTTTTTACTTTTACTAAAATTCTTCTACCTTAAAACAAAAAAAAGCTAAGAAAACGATACTTTAACTGCTGCATTGTGTGAGCCCTAAATCAGAAAACCTTATCTGCATGTCTGGTCTTACATTTACTGTCATCACAAGCAAGGAAATTGTGTTAATTAGCTGTTTCACCAAGTCAAATATTGTTATCAGTAATAATAAAAATATGCAATGATCTCAAAATCATAAAAAGCTTTTAACTGGCAACTATTGTAACACATGGAAATTCTCAGTATATATATATAACTACACCAAGTAAAACATGCAATAAAAAGGGAATATATACAATGTCATAATCATACTAATCTAATTGGGACATATGAATATATGTATGTATTTTTATATATGTATTTATAAAGCAACAACATATGACACAGTTATGTAGATAAAATAAAGGTTTAAAGACATACAAACTTTGGCAAAGGAATAGACCCTACCCAATTATGCTTACAATTTCAGAGGTTGGGGAACAGAGAATACAATACTGTACTAGTCTCTTATTAGGAACCCTGCCTCTTAGGAAAATCTGTAATTACTGCTAACAACTTCCAAAAGTCTACTCGTATTTATTCAATCAAATCTGTCTGCTTCCATATCTCTGTCCTCATACATCTTGTCAGGTGTGACTGGCAAAAACTGGTCAGGAGCTACCTCGTGTTTCAAGTATCCCACGAAGACATGCATGGAGGGTTAACAGATGAGTAATCACAGGGAATTGTCATTAACTTTCAGTGTGGACCATGATCTATATGATTTCTGGTTAGACCATTAACTAGAACTGGCAAACGGAAAAAGGCAATACTGGACTGTGACTGTACTAGAAGCTGGAGACAGTAATATCGTGATTTCTTACCCAAAAAATCACTTGGGTTTGAGCACAAACAGATACTATTATAGAACAAAACATAAATACACCAGAGGTGCCGTATCTGGTTAAAAGTGTGAAAATCCAGCAACGCTCCGTCTCCCAGTGGCGTCTCCCAGTGGCGTCTCCCAGTGGCGTCCCGCAGCTCCGGGCTCCGGGCACAAGAGAACTTGGGACAGCAGTGACATCTACTCTCCCAAGCCCCTTTTCGCCCAGCAGCCAGCCGCATCTGAATCCAGTGACACTGGAGGGACGGTTTCAGATGGGGATTGATGAAGAGTCTCGCTCCTCCATCTTGCAGCCTGGAGAACCGGACACTCTAGGCATGGCAGTGATGGAGCGCACAGGCGGGAAAGGTAAGTATTTATTTTTTATCTTTAGGGATCGCTGTCCCTGGATGAATATTGGAAATAGGCGAGTTATGTGTAGATGTGTTTTTTATTATTATTCACCCTACACAACAATTACAGGTGTTTAAGAACCTGATTTATGGAACTCTATGAACGGAGATATTGATATGGGTTAATGGGCAGAATACACACCCTTGATAATGTACATTTACTGTATGTCTCTGAAATTCATTTAAAATACAATATAACTACGTCTCTGCAGTTTCAAACTGCTATTCTGGCTTGTTAATATCGATTGTCGACACAAAATTCACCCAGTAACATATATTCACGCAAGCAGTCCTTACCGATTGAGGGCAAAGGCATAATGAAACTTTATATTGTGCTGATCTGCCAAGTCACAGGTTGGCAGCATCTCTAGTGTTTCTACAAGTCTGACCATGGCATCATAATCCTAAAATACAAAATACATATTCATGTTCAGAGACCACATTTAACAACAAGGAATAAACATTAGCATGAGACCATTCAATGTCCCGGTGAACCCAAGATTATCATAAATATCCAATCTAGTTAAAGCAAACACATCACAAATTCTGGAAGTTTAAAATAGATTATTATATTCTTGACATTTTAGATCTTTCCTCCTAAATTTTAGGCTACCCTAGAACAAAATATTGGAAATAGGTGAGTTATGTGTAGATGTGTTTTTTTTTCTTTTCATGGTATACACCAGTGGTGGGCAACTGAGCTGATATGGAGGGCCACAAATGCAGCCCTCAGCATCACTAAAAGGCCACACATAACATTTAAAATCTATACTGACTTGCATAAGGATTTTTTATGTGACAGCATGCATAGCTAGAAGACATTATTTTTCATTTTTAAATAACAAAACTTATTTTAAATGATACTCCAAGCATTGGGTAGCACTGTAGTATGGTGATGCACATTTTGATTCAGAGGTTTTATGATGCAATATGAGTTTCTATGCCCTATGCATGAACAGTAAGGTTTCGGAGGGCCGCAAGTGGAGGACTGAGGAGGGCCACTGAAGAATGAAAGGGCTGCATGTGGCCCCCGGGCCGCAGGTTGGATACCTAGGGTATACACGCTTTAACTTTATATTTAAAATAATCACAATTGAACAATATCATTGTATTAGGACCTTATAAAACAAGGAACACCATACACAAAAATACCAGTGTTTAAGAACCTGAATAATGAAACTCTATGAACTGAAATATTGATATGGGTTAATAGGCTGAATACATACAAAATCTAAATCTGAACATGTAAGTTCTGGGTAAAAATGTTTCCTTTAATAAAGTAAAAGCCTGAGCAATGTGTGAATAGCTTTTTTTTTTACATATATAATATAAAGGCCAGAGGTATATAGTAACAGTAATTTTTGTGCCACACCCCGAAAATTCTGTAGAACAACAATTTCCAGTATGCTGCTAATCAGAAGGGCTCTCTGAGCACATCTCCATTGTTGTTCACTTGAAAGTTTCTTTCCTACTAGGAAGCTTCTCCACTTTCACCTTTGGGGAAAACTCTTAGTTCCAGGGAGATCCCCCCACTCTTCATCGGTTTTCCTACTATCTCCTTGGGGTAGTCCGGATATTACTCCCGGCTGCACTCTCTCACTGGGTTTCACATGCTGGTCTGTGTGCCGTGGCCAGGAGCGTCTCTCGATGACCGGTGGGACACCCTCAAGCTAGAAACACCCCGGGCGTGAGAAACCCTCTACACCACAGGCCTACCTGAAGTTTGGGAAAAACTACCTATTGTGTATCCTGAAGAAGCCCATAAATCGGGTGAAACATGTTGGTACAAGAATTTCAAGACAAGTATGGTGTTGTGTTTTCCAATAATGTGATTGACATAGTTATGTATGTATCATAGATCAACCTGGTTGGTACAGGTTGGCCTCTTTTTGTTTAATAAATGTTTGATTGCTTACTTCAAAATGAGTCCAGTGCCTTAAAAGCCCATTACTTTCTGGTATAAGAAATTGTTGTTCAATGTGTGAATAGCAATAATGAATAGCAGCCAGATAACACTTAAGTATAAACCCAGTGTATTGCCAAATGTGTTACTTCTCTTTTTTGAAAGCTACAGAATATTTGGCTGATTATTATGTAATGTCTAAATAAATCATATCTTTACAAATGTTGTCAAAGACATTATTGATTAGGAATAAATTTAGAATTAGTAAAGTAGTCAAAATATTTTCTCTATAAACATTGCAGTTTTAATCTTCCTAGCAGATAGAATGAAGGAAATCAAAGTTTCACTTAGAAAGTCTTTACCTAATCTGTGTATAAAAGCCCATAAATATTAGTACCAGTTATTAGACATTGAGTCAACGTGATTTGTTTTCTGTGGTTCCTCTAAATTAGATTGCATTAATGGTTATCTGCTTTGAGGGTTTGTTTCTTTCTTTTGCCAATATTGTGTTCGAGATCTAGTAGGCAATTAAGGCAGATTAAACATTTTCCCTTGTGAATACACTGTCTCACTCACCATCTTTTTACCCTCTATGCTACAAATAGTTTAATACAAATTATCCAATACAGCAGGTTTATTAGGTTCATATGACAAGAAAAATGAGGAGTTTGATTTGTAATGTTGCCATAATAGAACGACTGTAACCATGCGGCAAGCTATCATTATATCTACAATAAGGAATCAAGGCTGTAAAACCTATACATTTTTTTACACATTGGTTAAGGCATTGGTTGAGGATTTCCAGTTTAGATTGCATCCAATGAACCTGGTGGGAATCAGGCCTATGATGTCTAAAGCTAGGCACACACGGGTAGATTCCCGTGCAATCGACCCCCGATCAATCACAGCGTGGTGACATCACCACGCTGTGATTGATTGGGGATCAATTGAACGAAAATCAATGTGCACCACGTGGACACATCGATTCCTGTTCAATGGGGACCCTGGGAACACATTCTCCCCAGCTCGCAGCACGTGTAAATCACAATACGGGCTGCAAGATGGAAAGAGAGGCAGGCAGCCTCACAGCTTCATAGAGAGAAGTGCTGACCCCGCTCCCTTCACACTGACAGGGGGTCCAGGCTGCAGCAGCTGCTCCAATACTTTGCATGTAGACTCATGTCTCTATTCAAAGTAATGGAGATTGAGACGGGTTTTCCAACATGTTGGAACCCCGTTCAATCAAGTTTCCCGTAGTCTCCATGCAAAGCATATCTGACTGCAGGGAACCTCGAACGGCTCCAATATCGATCCCTGCTGTAGACATTATTGTTTAGAAAGTCCCTCATATTACATGCCTTTGGTAAAACAAAAAGTGATCTAAAGGAAATCTAAAGGTGTAAGCTAGGCACACATGGGTAGTTTTGTAAACAGATTAGAGTTCAATCCAGCACAGTGACCGCGCACGTTGATTGATTGTATTCGAATCTTTTTACATATACATTACATTTACAAGCACAGGGGAGCATGTTTTAATCAAGGTGATAAAGGGCCGGAAAAGAAAGCTGGATCCGGCCCCCATGCCTTTGTTTGCCCACTGCTGCCATAGATGCACTGGGTCACACTGTACATAACCTGTGTACCTTTTATTTGTGTGCAAATGTAATAAAAAAAATTGGATTATTGATAATTATGATAATCTGTTTAACTTACAGAAAATGTTTTGTAGCATACATTTGATTTCAAATTTAGTCACACCACTATACCAAGGCCCTTTTGTAAAGTATAGTGTGGTCACTTACTCTAGTGTTATACTTATCATACATAGTACATAAAAATCTAAAGACAATTCATTTAAATTATTATTAACTCATATCAAGTAATTTAGCTGAATAGAAAACCTATAGCTTACTAGAAGAAACTATTTGCAGCAAGCATTAAATGGCCTTCTTAGGACCCTTTATTCCCTAAATAAATGATGCAGTTGCATGAGAGCTGCGCATCCGGGGTGGGGGGGCGACGACAGGGGGTGAGACGCTAGTCTATAGACAAGCACCTCTCATCAATGCCAGTGGGAATGATGTTGGATCCCTTACCGAAAATCCCGCAGATATGACACTGACGATCCCAGGGGACTGGGCAGGTGCCACGTCATAGAGCTGCAAGGGCACTTACACAGTGAGAGGTGTGATCATGGGAAAATCGCCCCTCCTGAAATGTTTTTTATTTTGGGGCAGCAGTTTGGAGCGGCTGCTGGTAGTGCAAAGTGACCTGCGATGTGGTAGGTCCATTTTAATGTATCCACTTCTTTTTATTTCTAATAAAGTCCTAACTCTATATTAGAAATGTAACTGTTGATAGGGTAGGAGGCATACTACACAGCCATGAAACAAAACAGTAATCTAAACACTATAATTATTTACATTGTGACATTCACATTTTCTTGGCAGTAATATCGTCTTCATTACCATAAATCTGCACACTTTGCTTTGCTCTGAAGGAAATTTGGAAAGCCCATAAACTTGGAAAATCATGTAAAGTCATTAAATATAAACTGTCAGGATTTAAAGCATAATGACTTGACTAATGACTATCTTCTTATGCTCTAACCTGGATGTCTCTGTATGAGAGGAGAAGGTTGATGACAATATCCGAAGTCAGCACTTCAGTGTTATCCATGCGTAATTTGATACGGGACAGCTCTTTGGCAAGTTCATCTCCTTGGTACTTTTCTCTGGCCTTTCTGATGTCATTCAGCAGCGTTTCCTTGTAGTATGCACTAAAAAATAAAGAGTTGCACAATGCATTTTGTAAGGTAAAACAAAATACAAGTTTTTGGGGGTTTGTTAGTTGAATTACTAAATGTGAACTTTGAACAATTGTACAAGGAGCCAAGTGGACCTATGCAAAAATAATAGGGTACAGTAAGATACTACCATTCTGAATGGTTTGCATCATTTGTTCCTCCTAAACTGGTGTATAGTAAACCAAGTTATGTAGATAAGCTCCTTTTTGGACTGTGTATTTTACTTACCATGATGTAACATGTATGTCTTTCAGCAGGCTAATGAATTTATCAATCAGAGGTGCACATAATGGTCCTAAGAGGTTGTCCCAGTTGGGCTGCATGTACTCGGAAGCTCTCCGCTGGGCATCACTCTCACAGCAGAAGTAGTCTCCACAGGGTGTTACAATATATGAAATGAAGTAATAGTTACCACTAGAAGCCTAAATTAGAAAAGATAATTAATATTAAGAATGATATTTTTTTGGATTTTGAATCTTTATTGACAAACGTGAGGAAAAATGTGCATTACATAAATTGTGCACTATGAACCATACTATGAATACTACCTAAAGACATTAGTCTGCCACTGGCCCATACTGTCTTCAGGTTACACATTTGGCCAACAAGACAGCTGTAATTTCGTTATCGACAAAAAAATAACCATAAACTACACAAAATTATAGTTAAAAGGAGCATTACACAAGAGGCCAAGAGTCATTTAAGTCATTAAACTGCAAAGAAACCTAGTAGCTAACTTGAGAAAAAGCTTTGCAGCAAGCATGAAATGCCCTTCTTAAGATCCTTCATTCATTAAATAAATGACACGAGCATGAGGCGAAGCAGAAACCTGGGTCGTGAGAAATAGTGTGGTTTCTCTGGTTACCTTCTTCAGTCCAATTAACCGTGTTATGCAACCATTTTCAAAACAGCCTTCGTTAGATTGTTCCAACACAGACCTCGGTCATACTTTGATGGTACTTTGAAGTACTGGAGCATGATTTTGCTATTTGTAAAGCTCTTTACTAAAAATAAACCGTTCTCAGGAGTTGTAGTTTTCCCTAGAGAGAATGCATCCAAAAAAATTGTGTAATACAGGGTCAACTAAAATTCTCTGTTTATATTGCCATACAGATCAAGTTCAGTCTTAACAATTATATTACTTTCAATTATACAGTACTGATCGAAGGTTTAAGACCACTTGAAAAATAGAAAAGAATCATATTTTACATTGATGGATCTTAACAAGGTTCCAAGTAGAGCTTCAACACGCAACAAGAAGAAATGGGAGTGAGACAGAACATTGTTAAGCATTCAATTAAATGAAAACAACAAATAAACGTAAACAGGCTGTTTTACAGCTGATCAAAAGTTTAGGACCACATGCTTTTAAAAGGCCAAATCTGTGCAAAGATGTGGATTCGTTGTCATTTTCTGTCAGGTAGTCACACGTTGAGATGGCAAAGGCAAAAAAACTCTCCCTTTATGAACATGGTCGGGTTGTTGAACTGCATAAGCAGGGTCTCTCACAGTGCACAAGGTGGGACGCAGTAAGACACTCATTTAGAATTTCTTAAATGATCCTGAGGGTTATGGAACAAAAAGTCAAGTGGAAGACCACAAAAATTTCACCAGCACTGAGCTGGAACATCCAATTGGCTGTTCGTCAACACACTGGACGATCCTCGATCCAAATTAAGGCCCTTACTGGTGCTGACTGCAGCCCCATAACCATCAGACGGCATCTGAGAACTGCTCGTTTGGACTTTGCAAGAGAGCACCAAACATGGGACAAAGGTGGAAGAAAGTTTTATTCTCTGATGAGAAAAAATTTAACCTTGATGGTCCTGATGGTTTCCAATGGTACTGGCATGACAAGCAGACCCCACCTCAGATGTTTTCTACGCGTCACAGTGGAGTGGGCGCCATAATGGTCTGGGGTGCTTTTTTCTTCAGTGGAACAATGGAGCTTCAGAAAGTGCAGGGGCGTCAAACGGCCGCTGGCTATGTCCAGATGTTGCACAGAGCATTCCTCATGACTGATGTGTGCTAACGACTGGGTTTTTCAACCGGACAACACAATACAGTACACAATGCCCGCAGGACAAGGGACTTCTTCCAGGAGAATAACATCACTCTGCAAGGCCCATCCTATGTGTTACCCTGATTTAAATCCAATTGAGAACCTTTGGGGATGGATGGCAAGGGAAGTTTACAAAAATGGACAACAGTTCCAGACAGTAGATGGCCTTCGTGCGGCCGTCTTCACCACTTGGAGAAATGTTCCCACTCACCTCATGGAAACGCTTGCATCAAGCATGCCGAAACAAATTTTTGAAGTGATCAACAATAACGGCAGAGCTACTTAGTACTGAGTTCACGTTTGGAAGTTTGATTTCTGTTTGGGGGGGGGGTGGTTTTTTTTGGAGGTGTGGTCCTAAACTTTTGATCAGCTGTAAAACAGCCTGTTTATGTTTATTTGTTATTTTCATTAAATTGAATGCTCAAAAAATGTTTTGTCTCACTGCCATTATTTCTTGTTGCATGTTAAAGTTCTACTTGGAATCTTGTTAAGATCCAACAATGTAAAATATCATTCTTTGAAGTACACTGATGAAATTGTCCATAGAAGACTAGTCCATAGTCTTGTCCATAGAAGACAAGTCCATAGTCTTGTCCATAGAGACTAGTCCCGATATCTTCCGGTATGCTAACGTGATGACGTCATCACTTTAGCACCCCGTTGCATTATAGGGCCCCTTCAGTCGGCCGGGCACCCTTTGTGTGCCGGCCATACGCTTCAATGAAGACGCCATCTTCATTGCAGCTTATGGCATCGGCTTGCATCGGCCAGAGAAGATCGGACATGTCCGTTCTCTGGCCGGCCGAGCAGTGGGGCGACAGGGATCTGTCGCCCCATGTGGGCACATGGCGATTAGCGGCCGATTTTTAACCTGACCGACGGCGCGAGCGCGCACGCCCGTCGGTCAGATTAAAAATCGGCCGCTTATCGGCATGTGTATGGCTAGCATTACTCACAACATAAGGCTGGAGCTGGGGAGAACGGGTCCCCATTGAACGGGAATGGATGGGCCCATGTGGTGCACATTGATTTCCGTTCAATTGATCCCCGATCAATCACAGCGTGGTGACGTCCGAACACTGGGAATGATCGGGGTCGATTGCATGGGAATCTACCAGTGTGTGCCCAGCTTAACTTTCAAGGTTTCATCAGTGAAGGACATAAGGTAACAATCCCACCTTATCTAAAACCCCCCAAAAAAGTTTTTGGGTTGCCATATGGTTTAAAGAAATGTGCCCATTGTTTATAATGGGCAGCTTATGTACCTCTAGGCATAGGCATTTCAGCACAGTGGACCAATCACAAAAGGTTATATTCTCATTTGAAGAATATAGTAAGTAACCAATTACAATATCTTTATATTCTCAGCTGAAGAATGTATACATAAGTGAGAGATTCGAGGGCAGCTGACAAGGTCATTGTACTCCCCCAGACCAAGTAATTACACGTACGTTTTTTAATTTACTGAGACCTTGTTGAGCTTATAACATGAACACTGAGATTTATGAAGCCACTAGGAGTTCTATTTTATTGGCAGAAAATTGTTACGTGCAGTGATGCGTGATTTTAAAGTGTTTATTCAATGTTAATACAGTAAATGCTTTCTATACTAGGTTGTGCAAATCCTTATACCAGCTCACTAGTATCATTTAAAATGATTGACTGTTATCCTGCTAATGGAAGTGTGTAGAGTCTTGGGAGGCCTAGCTGTAGCCAGTATTTATATATTACAGAGCCTGTAATAAAATCTGATATGTGCAGTTTTCTCAAGGTCCCAACATTACTATTCATGTACCAATTTGCACAAATGGACTTGAATAAAGGGCAATTACCACTGTCCTAGTGTAGTTGAAATTCCATAAATTACCAGCTTCTCACATACTGTGTTTAAATGCAGGAAGAAAGACTCACGGCACTCACTGCAAATGAATTCAAGTAAACAATCTCCACTGGAAGAAAAGGAAGATGGATCTGACCCCAGAACCATACAATCGACAATAAAATGTTAGCTCTGCACCCCAAAATACACCATTCACTTTCCATTATCCATAAGACTGTAGAGATCTGCCCTCCAACACACAGCTTACTTTCTGGTATCAATGTTATCAGTAAGAGCTGTCCTCCAGCACACATTGCTCACTATCTATACTACCCATAATATCCATATTACAAATGAGATCTGCACTACAGTATACAAGCTTACTACCTAGTGTTGCCACAGACAGAAATGTATTGGTGTAGTGGTGGACCCAAACATGAGTAGTAGTCTTCAATTCTGCGAGAAAACAGCAGCTCTTTTATAGGCCAGAGATAGTCAATACAAATTTGTTGCCACCCAGGAAACCCCAGCAGTTTTCACATTACAGTTTCCAAATGCACGTGTGAATGGGACCAATTACTATAAATTTGTCGCTCTATAATACTCCCTACCCCCCCCCAAATCAAGGGGGAAAAGGTCTGCCAACTATAAAGTTCTCCCTGTTCTCTGGACTCACCCCTGGCGTTGCCTGCTTCTCCACATTCCACTATGGTACCATACTCAATGTGAGTATTTGATTCTTATACCTTACCTCGAATACCTATCTAGTACCCTTATCTTGAATATTTTTCATTTTCTCATGCCCACCAGAAATACCCTTCATTCATTTGTTACCCCCTGATGAAGTCAAATTAGACGAAACGTACGTTGGGGTGGCTTGACGTGTAACTGTGACATCTACTCCATCACCACCAGCTTCACCATCTTTATGGCCAGGTTTTTGAGGACAATCCCTGGCGATCCAGTAGGCCTCATATCAATACTTATCACCGTACCTAAATTGGAATACTACCATTGTTTTTATGGACATTAAACAACTTATACATCTTTTTTAATTATGATCATGATTTCTGCTATTTCTATGTGACTGATCTACATTGAAACTGTGAAAGTCCCCTAGCCTCTGCTAACACCAGAGGATATTCTCGCTCAGGGGTGGTGTTTTATCTCTACACCCTGGGTATTTTTTTATATTTGATTCTGGGATGTTGGGTTCCTACAAAAGTGCTGGAAGCATATTTATTATTTCAACTATAAAGTAAATATCAAGATGTCCGAACACAGTATTCAGGGGGATGACAGCCCGCAGAGACAAAAACTCACTTTGAGTTGAGATGTTAGTATGCCCCTCCTCATTCCCCCTGCTAGGGCTGCCGATACCCCGGAGTGATACAAGTTGTGAGGAATTGAGGTTTTTGAACTCTTGACACTAGTGATGATGAATTATTGGGGATTTCAGTACAAGAATTTTAATGTTGATATAATATTCTGAATGTTTTATTAAATATTAAAGTATAGTATATAATTTTCCTTTTCAAAACCTATCTGCATCTTATGGTCAGGTGTATCTTATAGTGACAAAATATGGTAAACTTACAAAGACCAAGTGAGCAGAGACCAAGGTTGTTCTTCCAATTGGCTAGAGGTCCCCCGATATTGCATATATGGCATTTATTATAAAGTTGAAGGATCCCCTTCATCATTGTCCTCTCTTAGGATGAACACATTGAAAATTGTTGAAACAATAATGTGTGGAATAAAACTTTTCTATCCAAACCATAATAACAACTTGAATTTAGGGAGATATTCAGATCTAATTCCTAACATATCTATCAGTATAATGCTTATCCATACTTTGTGTGGGCAGAAACATATAGCCAGTGTAACCATCTACAAAACATCCATAAAATATATTTATTAGAACATTGTGACATTTCCCATGGGCTTTTTTTATGTACTAGCATGAAAACTCCCAATGTATGGATGTAAACAAAATCAGAAGCTATATAAATTATCCATCATCAGCTCTCCGAAATCGGAAAAAGCCTGGGAAAAACCTCTCTTTTGCCAAAGAAAATGAGTTCACGGTGCACATGCCGTGTCATGTATGGCTATATCCTGCATCTTTAAGATGCATATAATAGAAATAGGCACCTAGAACAATATACATTTAATATGCCAAAATGGATCATAATGGAATACAGAGGTTGAGGTGGTCAGAATCAATTATCTTTAAATAAAATATTTATGTTTTTTCATAAAAATCCCATGGTCTTGAGTGTGAAGGATGGTTAAGTGTTCATATGGTAACATAACACAAGGCTTAGCGGTAGCTGTGGGCCATGCCTTCACTTTCCTTGCTTTACAGTTAATGTATTAGCCAATAGCTTTCCATTATTGTTATTTGTTATCTGCAAGGATAGCTAGGAAAGGTCAGTGCTAATGTTTTAATAAGTGCAAGCTCCAGGGCGATCTGGTGTATATTTCTTTCACGCTTTTGTGATTCACATACAGAGCTGAAACATTATTGTAAATGACTTCACATACAGAATGAAAATGTAGGGAATGCTTGTCTTATGCATCATACCATTCTATTTCATGGATATTCTCAAAATGTTCACACAGTTAAGCTGGGCATACACGGCTAGATTCCTGTGCAAACGACCCGCGATCAATCACAGCATGGTGATGTCACCACGCTGAGATTGATCGTGGGTCAGTCAAAAGGTAATGTGGTCGCAGCTTAGCTGTGGAGGAGCTGTCAGATGGTAGGTCCGCCAACGCCAAATCTACCCTCTATACTTTATTGTTTATATCGGAAAAGCCCTGCTGATATAAGTAATAAAGGGCAGGGAGATAGACAAAAAACCATGTGATCTCTTCCATCTATCTCTCCCTCTGTGTGGGAGCTGCACTCATGCTGCAGCTTTCCCACTCACAGACACAGCTGTAGAGGAGAGATGAGGAGACATATGCAGTCTTTTCCCCCCTCTTCCCTATGTGTGAGGAAAATTACGTGATGAGTCCTGAAGTGCTGCTAGTGACATCTAGTGGCTGAAATTTGGTATTGCATTGATTTGATCCATTACTTTGATCCAATTGATTTGATCACTTGAAAAAAAAATTCTGCTTTCCTGCTAAAAACTTGCATCTTATGTCAGGTGTGTCTTATAGTGTGAAAAATACGGTAGGTAATTTCATTCAGTAGGTCTGAAGGTGAATTTGATGGCTATGATTAGGTAAGTGACATGGATTGTTGGCTTTTTATTCAGTTGAACATACAGTATATTTGAGGGTTGAAAGACAAATATGATCACGTTATTCAAAATGATTTATAAATATGACTATCAAAGTATTTTGTCTAGCTAGATAGTGTCTGTGTGTTAGATTTAACAAAGGTAACATGTTATTGTGCTTCAACCAGACCTTTATTGCTGAAAGTAGTGCTAGTTATTACAGATATATATTATACATACAAATGTATAAACACAGACTTTACACAGACAAAACAGGAAACATAAGGCATAACCGAGTTGTAATACTCACAGTGTTCTTCTGAGCCACCATATCCTACAAGGAAATAAAGTAAAACATTCATTAAAAAGTTCAAACTTTTATATTTTGTTCTATGTCATCAAACTCTAAAGGGCATCAATTTAATTATTGCCAAGTGCAGATGTCTTTTTTATACAAGTTCTCATAAAAGTAATAAGCCATTAAAAATGATTTTTTCTACTTTGTCTCAAGAAAATAAGAAAGCAATTGTCACAAATTTTGATTTTATGTTCCACCATTTCCGGTAGAAAGAAGTGCAGGGCTCATATCTGTCAAGCTTCCCGTTTTGGCCCGGAAAGTCATGTTGTTTATGGGATTTAATTTTATTAAATCAGGGATATTTACCAGGATTTTGAAATTGGATTACTTAGTAGGGAGGGGTGTTGCTCTTTTCTAAAAAAAAATGCAGAATTATTTGCAATTTGGTGGTGTAGAACATTTTCCTTTTTACTTTAAGAAAGGCCATAGTTCTTCTTTGAATCCCAAACCCACAGTTCTCTGAACATATCCTTTATTATTTTTTTATTATACATAGTCTGTATACAATTCTACTTTTTACAATTATTGGAATGCTTGGCCCTTTAATTCCTCTTTCAGATGACCCTTCATGTTACAAAGAGGAGCGACCATGTAGCTATATATGACCACCATCCTTCGTCATATATAACCACCAGAATTGGAAGAACAGACCAGCATGATGATATCACAAGAAGATGGCTAAATACTGGTGGAGTCGATCTTCTGCTTCACAACTTCTTCAAATGTGTACTTAGATTTTAAATTATCAAAACATAATAAATGAAACAGTAACAAGACCCAGCAAAAATAAGACTCAATAGTTTTATTTTGGAGGGGGTTCACACCTACCCATGTAATGAGTGTGGACATGCTTTTTTAGGTTAATCAAGCTGAAATAAAACTATAAAAGCAGGTATCTGCCCACACCTCTTTGTTATCCTGGAAGCCAATGAATTAGGAATATAAAACAAATATTGATTCCAAGCTCTGCAGCCAAAGCTCTGGCTGGCTCTTTCCTGTGTATTTCTCCGTGATGTTTGTCTGCATTACACAAGGTATTACACAAATGCATATGAAAAGTCAACCTTCCCTCACAGCTTGTGGTTACATTATGTGCAGTAAGTCATTTCACAGCTTGGCTAGAAAGCCCTGGGACACATGTTCAGGTGAGCTACATGGAACACAGAGGAAGAGACTTCTGTGCAATTACACTGGTAATCACCAACACAGACAGGGCCTAGTGTAATAACAAGGTGGAAAGGCAAAAGAAGATCTTGACAGAAGATTACCAACCTACACATGACGGAGGCTTGAAAGTCAATGGACGCATCAGACTGATGTAGGACTTGCATGCTCGGGGCTGTTAGTCATACATCGGTCAATTGATTTATGCGTTATCGGCTGCGCTATGTAGCGTGGCCAAAAACATGGTCCTAAACAGAGCTAATGGGGGTAGTTGCACTTGTCAAGACATGTCAGCGCATCCAAGCGCATAGTCTATCCCTAGTGTTGACAGATGCGACAGGTACCATATAGTATAGACCAGACATGAGCAAACTATGGTCAGGGGGCCAGATCCTGCACATTTAGACTTTTAATCCAGTCTGTTGTCAACTTGGTGTAAAGACGTTCTTGTTCCCTGCAATGAGTGTGCATAATGCCTATACAATTCTGAAAGTCATTGCAGTGAGCAAGCAGAGGAGATCTCTGAAATATGGCAGGTACAGCAAGACCACAATGTCCCTGTCACACACCCCTTGCATCATGAATGACGCCCAGAGACATGAGGAATTGGGACACCTATGCTGCATGGCCATTACAGGCTCTTGGTCTGGCCCTTCTGTCAAAGAACAAATTGTGGCCCATGAGTCAAAAAGTTTGCCCAACCCTGGCATAGGCTCTGGTTGAGCTGCCTTACAAGTGTCAGCTATTCCAAATCTCTGAACGAAAAATGGGGATGCATCGGAGTCACACAAGCGAAGTATGAATTACCTTCAGAGATAACGATGTATCAGGATCCGTATCATGATAAATTATGACATTATTCGCCATATCAAAACTTTCCCGAACTCCAAGATGGTAAAAAAGAGAGGGTTGTCTTCCTACATCGCTCATGTCCACCACAGCAACATCTATAGATAAACCAGATGAAAAAAAGTTTAAATCAAGAAAAAATTTGTAACATCAGGCCAAAAAAAAAAAAATGGGTTCATAAGAGTTTGAAATATTATTAACTCTTGAATGATGTATTATATTCATAGATATCCTAAGAGAGATCTTATCACATTTCATTCTGCTCTATATAGGGTTTGTAGCAGACCTCCAATGCTGCACCAACAACACTAATCATCCAATCTGAAAACAGAATATGCTCTGGGCATACCAGAATCCTATATACTACATTATCTGCAGTCTCTCAAATTAAATAGTCATTTGTTTTTATTATTAGCACACCGCTTTCATCTAAACAAGTGTACAAGAGCTGTAAACACACTAATTTGTGTTTCATTTTCCAATTGAAAGAAAGTATGGTAGTTCCAGTTATTAATACTTTTTACTTCCTCTGACGGGGATCCACACAAGTTGTACACATTCTGGCCTTCTTCTACTACAGAAGTATAGCTTGCACATTTAACCAAGTACATTTTACACATTTTTATTTTATTAACGATTTACTTATAGAGGAAGATTTTTGAACAAACATATAACAGTAAAAACACAAATAATGTGTAAGAACTTTGCTTACATTACATTTAATGAATGTGGTAAGAGCCCTGTGGTGACCTCAATCACTCTCTAGGCTTTGTTGAATAATCACTTTAAAGTACGCCTGCTGGGCTATTGCTTTAAATACATACTGCATTATGTAAATATATCACGTATTATTATTATTAGCTTTTATTTATATAGCGCCAACATATTACACAGCGCTGTACAATAAATTAGAGTCGAGACACAACACAGGATAACACACAGGAACAGGTTATGACACAGGAGGAACAGAGGACCCGGCCCGACCAGGCTTACAATCGAAGAGAAGATAAGGACTATTTTTCAGAAATTATACACATAAGGTGGGAATACACGTAAAGATTTCAAGAGAATCGATACCCGATTAAATTGAATTATGTCGAAAGTCGATTTGTTGAACCTCGATTTTTTATATAAATGTTCATCACAATGAGTAATCAATAGATCTCTGTTAATCATCGAATTGGAGTGGAAGTGCTGTAGTGGTAGGCATGCCTTGAATGCTTCCTCGGTCGGTTGGTAAAATTCATGTCTTGATTACACTGCAATTGATTAACATTTTCCAAAATGTCTGATACAGTTCCAATCAAGATTCAGTCCGATATCGATAACTTTTAGCTCGATCAAACTAATTACAAATATTCGATAAAGGTCCAATCAAGCATGAAAATCTATCTTTTTAGTCGATCTTATAAAAATACCAACACGTGTATTCCCAGCTATAGATGTGTGCTGTTGTAAAACTTTGTCTATAGATTAGAGATGCTCCGATCAGCATTTTTGGGGGGCGATCACCGATTACCGATCACCAAGATCATGATCTGCCGATTGCCGATCACTGCCG
>CM070033.1:147556125-147572237 GCA_036250615.1 Ptychadena robeensis
GAGCAGGCTTCCATGCAGCTCGGCATCAGGCCACGCCCCCCGTGATCGGCTTTTTTGCGCTCGCTGCCGATCATGCTATTTAAGCCAATATCGGCCAATCAATCGGAGCATCACTACTATAGATTAAAGCGGACCTACCACCAGGAATCTATGTTTTCATGAATGGCACTAGAAGTGCCAATAATAGGGAGGAATTCCCATAGAAGATCACTGAACGTCCCCCAGTGGCCACCCGCGATATTGCACCCCCCCCCCCCAGTTTCATGTGTTGCCTTTTTACTGCATTCCTCCCTATTATTGGCACTTCTAGTGCCATTCATAAAAACATAGATTTCTGGTGGTAGGTCCACTTTAACTGATAGTCAGACATCAGTTAGGGAAAAACAAGCATTTGTAAAATAATAGCACAAACCACAATCCAGTACAAATCATTGTTGAAAGAAACTGCTGAATGACCATTTGACTTTCTTCTGGTTTGTCAGTACACTATAAATAGATCCATTTCCCTGGAGGAAAATGCCTGTTATGTTTCCCAACAAATATTACAGACAGCATGGGAACAATGTGAATGAACAGGAATTTGTGAAGCTGCCACAGCCAACTCCTGGAAATCACAATTGCCTGGCTGGGATTGTGTCTCACTGGCTGAATTGTCTAAGTATGGACCATACACAGATAAAGAGTTATAACTCACTGGCTGAGTAAAATATTGAAAGCTCAGATGGATCAGCAAAAGCAGCCATATATATGTCAGTAAAGGTTTACTTAAGGGCCTATTAATGATTATTTATTATTAATTGGCCCTATAGAAGCCACACAAACATACCTATACTCAGCTATTGTGCTCCATGGCCCCAAAAGCCTCTCCCACCGCTCTATCCCCCTCTGATTACTCTTCTGTCATCCCTTCTCTGCAGGTGCCGAGAGACTCAGGAAGGGAAACATCACTGCCTCATTCCCTTCACAAGCCCAGGGAGATATCCATTCAGCATTAGTCATCCACATACTGCAGGAAGTATACATTAAAGCTGGCCATACATGGCTCGATATTTCAGTTCAATTGTTTTACTATCCACTGATCAATTGTTTAAAATTGATGCCTTTTTAGCTGAATCAAAAACCAAAAATGATCCAAACCAAACAAAAATCAACATGGCAGCGATTGGACATTTGGTAAATTTGAAGTGATTGGACATGTTGGTAAAAGAAAGTATCTGACAGGTTTTCTTGGCGTTTCATTGGTATTTACTAAGAAACCTGCGCACAGAACTAATGAAAGGAAACAATTGGTTGTGAATCAATCACATGCATCTCTAGCTCAAGACTGGCAACAGAGGAATCTGTAAAGCTAGCCATACACAGTCGGATTCCGGCGATCTCAGCGGGAATCGGAGGTCCGATCGATCGGCCAATTAAGTCCGTCCGATCGCGCCATACCACCTTGTCTGAATCGAATCAGAAAGACCAACATGTTGGTTCTCTGTCCGATCCGATTCTGGGCCCCCGAACGATCGGACGTGATCGGACGGACAAGGTGGGCTTCACGCGATTCCGGGACGATCGTTTCGCGTGCACGCGCCCGGAATCGATCGTCCCGGAATCCGATGGGAAACGGACCTGTGTATGGGGGCCTTAAGAGAACTGCAGAGCCCCTAGGGGACGGCTGTTTGGTATATTTTTTTGGGTTCTGGAGAACTTCTCTTCCATCGTGTTGGCTCGCCATAAAAATTTTATTCAATTAGGTTTGTGTTTCCAGAGGATTGCAACCCAATACATGTGTTCTCTATTAGATACTGTGTTACTAAATCTGCAAGTGTGTCTAAAGCCATACATGCTTAGATTTTCACCCGATTTTGTTTTTGCTCACGGTGGTCGTTTGGCCAAAAAATTGGGTGGAAAATCTAAATGTGTATGGGGGTGGGGCTTAAGGTTTTCTTGTTGAACAAGATCAGGATGTTTATGACACCTCTTATATGACCATTGTAGGACTTAAGTCTTTCTTCCATTGACAGTTTACACTTTTAATGCACTCACAAACATGCCAATGAATGCATTGTACCACAGAATCATTTACTCTGATATCAAGCAATTGTACACAAAATGTTCCATGTATAGCCATATTGAATGCAATATACACTTTTAGTATTTGCAATATGCACAATCTAGGTACGTACTTCTGAATTCATTATAGAACATTTGTGAGGGGACAATGTACTAAATGTCTACACAGCATGTACCACCCGTGTATTGTGTCTCCCACGCGTCGTCAGTGCATCGGAGTGTGAGGAATTCTAATACAGAGCGACTGCTCTGGAGCCGCTTGCTGTTACTTCCATATCAACTGATCATGTCTATGCTTGTAGACTATTCATCTGTTGTACTGTGTAGTCTTCTCTCATTTAGGGAATTTCACCAGAAGTGTCTTATTTAAACACAAGACCCAGCCCTACACAGGGGGAGAATACAATCATATATTGTGATTTAGAACAGTTTTGCTGCTTTAGCAATTTTAATTAAAAAACATCCCATGAGGCGAGTTAATAAGGATAGAACATCATCACACGAGGAACACATGTGCCCAACAATGAACAACTTTTATAAGTTCTCTGTAACATGAACAGTCACCATGGCAAGAAAGCAAGACATAGCTAATACCTTGAATTTTGTTTGTAAATTTAAGTGGACAACAGAAAGTGAGAAAAGCTTAAACCGTGGCAGCAAAGACACACAGAATAAGTCAACACTATACATTGTGGTTCACAAAAGAGCACATTGTCATTATTAAATAAGTATAACCAGGGGCACATCATTTTTTTAGTGAGCTCCTCAGATGAGTACCAGGAGATGGTGTTTGGTACTCACCCCATATGTAGGGTGGTCTTTCTCACTGTCTCCCTCACTGTCCTCTGCATCAGCTTCCTACATGGTAGATTCTGCTGCAGATGGACCTCCCTGTTCCTTATTGATCCTCTGTTTAGTCTCCATCCACAGGTCACCAGCTAGCTTTGGGTCACTTGAAACTCTCAAAGTAAAACACCGTGTTCTAGCGGTCAACATTTCAACAGTGCTTTTCTCTTGACAGATTTTACCCATGCCATGTGTATGCCTACTGTGACATTCAACCCCCAGATCTTCAACACCCTTAGAAGACCATTCATTTTGGATTAGTAATTTACATTCCCAATTTCACACCCACAACTGCCATCATTCATAGTTATTCAAGTTTCCCTGCAGTTATCCAACTGACATAAATTGCAAACATTTAACAATAAAAGTGAATTTTCCAATCTAAAAAAATTATCTTTTGCAGTAGTGTAAACATGATAAAGTGAAGTTGTTTGTACAGCTATTTAATGTGGGAGGGATGCCGATTGTGCTGCCGATTACTCCCCTCCATGGCAGACAGCCAGACACCTCAGGTGCACCAAACACAGAGTGCCTTCAAGTTGTTAGTACACATATGAGCTTTGTAACAATAATGTTAATAAACAAAGAGTACCACCCCTGAGTATAACTGTTAAACTACTCAGTGTGCTCTGGACTTGGCAACCCTTGGACATGCTAGTATCACCCATGTTAGCTCACTGGGGAAAAAAAAGTTTTGCTCTAGCACATGTTGTTTTTGCATAAATTAAGTTCAAAGTCTAAATTTTGACTTTTGAAAATGTAACTTTTTTTGTAGTGTACCCCCCAACCCTTCTCTACATCTTCAGCAAGTTTGGTGATGATACCATGTTCAGGGGCTTTGCAATCTCTAGTTAGCCCCCAGAGTAAGTGCAGCAACCTATTATATATTATACATGAATACACATTCAGCTTCTCTGCGGTTCGTCAGTAGAACAGATTAATAAACGCTGTGACACGTTTCGTGGTTGTACTGGAAATATATACACATAATTACATATCACTTAGATACACAGCAGGTTAAAAACATCACTCTGTCAAAGAAGCAATGGTGGTATTTCAGGATGTCCATGCATGCAGCTGTCAGGACTCATAACATAGAGTGTTTGCACCAAGGAGCGCGGGCACAAAGCCAGGGAAATGCCAGCAACTGGCACAGAGATACTCGCATATGATTCCGCTGTCCAGCTCAATGTATATATCCGTGCAGCAATGACATAAGGCTTTATTTATAACTAAACCAGGAGGACGCTGTGGGGGGCTGAAGTGTGAAGTTGGCAAGAAGTGTAACCAGGACTGAACGTAGCTATACACATCTTTGCATGGAGGTTCTGTTTGATTTGAATTTACAATAATTTGACAGAACATCAATCTCAATAGAATTTAAAGCTATACCACATTGGATCAGTGGCGGTTATAGATAGGGGCAATAGGGGTGGTTGACTAGAGTGGCATCATGCCAGGGGGCGTGGCATGTGGGCATCCAAATTTTTTCCCAATGGCCAGATGCCTTCCCCACCCCAGCTTGCAGCCGCCCGGGGAGAGAGAAGATAGTCTTTAGAGGAGTGCTGGTGAGTCACAGAGTCTGTAAGTCTCACCAGCACCATCCCCCCTCTCTGGCAGTGGCAAGAGGTGCTCACCCGGGGGGGCGGGCACCAGAGGGGGTGCTCACCCAGGTCACCAATCTCCCTAGGACTGCTCCTGCATTGGGTCTTCAACATTCACCAGATTTCAGAGAATAATTTTGAGCAATAATGGTTGCCATGATCAGTAAATAGTTCCATACAAATTAATTTGATCGCTTTCACCAGATCGATCAAAATTTATAGACATGTCCGATCACTTGATTGATTTCATGTTTAATGTCTAATTAGATCAAACCAGGTTAGGTGGCATCGATTTCCATTCAAATGAGTTAGAAATTAATCGATTTAAGTTGATCAAAAGGAAATATTTAAGTGTGTATGGCCACCTTTAGTAAAATCAATCACTAATCAATTCATCAACCACTCTGACAATACAAGGCTACAGAAACACACATGGAGGCCTTGGGTTTCAAATCTAACCACTGACTATGCATGTTATAGGATTTACTGGGGAACATTATATACACCATTGTATACAATCTTCCCATACAATTTCTGTAAATCAACTTTTGTCCTACCAAAACCATGTAATATGAGGACCTTTCTAATCCTTCCAATAATTATGTATTCTATCAGGGAGGACACTATACTACATAGTTGTTGGTAGATCTAATGTAAATTGTATGGAGTAATCTAAAGGTGTATGGGGGGCTTTACATTTCTCCTGAGAACAGTTTCACCAACGTCTGCATTAGTGAGATTACAAGCTGACACCCAGCAAGCCGAGGCATGCCCTTCTATATGTCAGAGCCCCACACAGCGCCAGGAATGTTCCCTTTATTCTAATCATCCCCAAACACGACTGGAAAACCACACTGTCTTCTAGGAAGCTCACACGCATGAATATTTCATGAAGGAGAAGAACATTGACTGTATACAAGGGTAACAAACCATAAATACAGACCCACCAGCAGATTGTTAAATTAGTAAAATAAAGTTTACAAAGGAGAATCATGTCAGTTTGTTAAATTCCTGTCAGTTTGTTAAATTTGAACAACTTAATTACGGCCTAATTTTCCCTCCCCAGCGTTCTGCCTGTACCATGCCATTCTCTGCTTAAAATTCCCACCCTCCCCCTGCCCACGTCGCTGGGAGTCAGACACCCCTCCATTTACATGGAGTTCTATGGCATGGCCCCCTCTCCTTCGGTGTCATCGGGGCGGGGGCGGAAACCCTGAAATGCTGGTGCGATAAAGAGAATCGCTGCAGCTGTGCGGGGTGTATGGGGTTTGCCCGATCCTGGCACCTTCGGTGCTAAGGGGGGTTCACTTTGCGACAATATACTGTAAAGGCCAACTAAATGTGGGTGTTCTTTCCTAACAACTTTTTCTCATGGATGGGGGCCCATTCTTCAATGCTAAACTAAAAAACAGTTGGGAGTAAAGAAAAGGTAGTCATAGACTTGGCGACTTTTTTCTAATCGGTTCCCGATGCAATCGGAAAATGCTACAATGTAATGACGCTCGATTGCAAGGTGATCACTTTACCTTGGGTAACAGATTTCTTAACGATTTTTTCTCCTAACCCATCACGGGCTCAAAAAAAAGGTAGATTCCTCAAATTCATTTGGCCGAGAAATTGACCACAAGAAAAACGACACAAGAAAGCGGAGTTTACACTAAATTTATAAGGTCTGATATTCCTGTTTGATCAATTTTAAGTCAATCGTTTTAAAATCCATTTCTTTTTAGCTGAGTCGTTTGGGGAAAAGTTAATGAAGGATCTTCTTGTTATTTTGATCGATTTCTATCCGATGGTAAAATTGGAGCATGCCGATGCCTGCACACAGAAGTAAGGGAAATAATCGATCGGTTGTGTTTTTTGCAAACAATGTTTTTACAAATTGATCAACCAGAAAAATGAACTGTGTAGTTTTTTTTAAGCATCATGGACATGACAGCGCTTTGTGTTCATGGAGCCCAAATGGACAGACTGCGTTTTGCCCTTTATTTAGGGCATTGTGTTACAATAACACGGCCATAACACACCCCCTTTACACCTATGGGCTTGGTGTGTGCAGGCAGGCACTGAAAACAATGGGCCAAGTCTCTCATGTGTTTTAAACTAGCCATAATCAGTGTTTGCACAATCAATCTTAGATTCAATCATGTTGTGCGATTTAAATATTGATCATCAGTGTGACATTGATGGATTGTGACACCACACAGTGCTATTCAAAACTGTTTCATTCCTTTCCTTAGTTCTGTGTGCGCATGCTCCCCCCCTACCATCAAATACAAATCGATTGAAGTACCTAGAAAACCTTGTACTATCTGCTGACATTTACCAACAAGTCTGATCACTGCTCATCGATCTTATGTTTGATTTCGATCACTTGGTCATCGTCATCTTGGTCATGATTGATCATACACGTTTAGACAAGGTGCATGCGGGCACAGCCTGTTATGCTATGATGTGCCCGTCTACACACTGGGTGTTATGACAAATAACACGTGTGCTTACCGTCCCTGGCACGGTAAGCACACTCGCGGCCTACAACGAGATGCTCGCAGGGCAGAGCGCAAATGGAGAAAGTCTGGTCAGAACAGCGACTTTCTCATCTACAAGGCCAAACGTCAGCAATTCAATGCTGAGCTTACTGCTGCCAAACAAACGTACTTCTCCTCCTTCATATCCTCACAAGCATCCAACCCTCACTGCCTCTTCTCCACCTTCCTCCCGATGACTTACTTAAGACCAATTCCACCACCCTTGCCCGGCACTGACTGAACTATTCAACCTCACCTCTCCTCTGGTATCTTCCCATGCATCTTTCAAACATGCCACCAATCCTCCTCATACGAAGAAGCCATCACTTGTCCCCTCTCTTCCCTCCAACTACCGACGATATCTCTTATTCCTTTGCTTCCAAACTGCGTGAACGCCTTGTATACACAAGACCCCTCTCTCACCTGGACTATCTGACTGTGAATTACCTCCTTGACCCCTCCAATCTGGCCTCCGGCCTTCTTCATTCCACTGAGAAGCAATCACTAAAGTGCCAATGACCTGCTCAATGCCAAGGGCCAAAGCAAACTTTTCTCTGCTTCTTCTGTTGGATCTCTCTTTGCCTTTGGACACTTGTTGACACCCTCTTCTTTCTACAGACCCTGCACTCTATTTGGGACCGTGACACTGCACTATCTGGTTATCCTCCTAATTGACTGACCGATCCTTCCAAACCTCTTTCAATGGCATCCTCTTCTTCACCACACCCCCCTCCCTGTTGGGTCCCACAAAGGCTCAGTCCTGCCCGGTCCTTTTCTCCCTCTATACCTCCTCTCTTGGCAAAACTCTCTCATCCTTTGGTCTGCAATACCCATCATACTGCTGCTGAACCAAATCTATCTTTCTACCCCGGCTTCACTCCCTCTGTCCTTGATCAACATCTCTCACTGCCTAGCGGAAAACTCTTCATGGATGGCTGACAGATTCCTTAAACTCACATCTGAGCAAAACTGGGAAACTCATCCATCTTTCCCCCATCACCTTCCAAGCCTCCCCCCAACATCTCACTTTTACAGTTAATAACACCATCATATCCCATTCCACAAGATCGCTGCCTTGGTGTCACCCTCGGGACTCTGCGCTCTCCTTTACATTCCCCACATTCAGAACATCGCTAGATCCTGCCACTTTATAATCTCTGCAACATTCCAAAATCCGCCCCTTCCTATCACCAGTAGACCACCAAACTCCTGGTACACGCTTTCTCATCATCTCTTAGTCTGGACACTGCAAACATCTCCTCTCTGGTCTCCCTCTCAATAGTACTTTCGCCTCTTCAGTCCTCATGAATTGCTGCTGTAACTCATCTTACTCTCAAACCGCTCCTATCTGGTGCTCCTCTCTGACAAATTTTTACACTGGCCTTCCATGTCCAGAGAATTAAATTCAAAGGTCCTGTGCCCTTGCTTTTAATCACTCCACACCTCCTATCTCCTTACATTCGCCTAAACCTGCCGTACACAAATACACCCCTAACCGCCCCCTCCGCTCCTCCAGTGACCTACTCAATGACTCCCCACTCATAACCTCATTACAGCACGGCATCCAAGACTTTCTCTAGGGCCGCTCCTACTCTCTGGAACTCCCTCCTCGCCCCATCAGAATTGCTACTCCTTTGGGGCCACCTTCAAAAAGCTCTAAAAACGAGCCTCTCCTACCAACTCTTCTCATTCCTAAACATCACCACCATGCCAGTCCCATTCCCCCCCACTCGTGTATACCTTGTCCCCAACCTATTAGGACTTCTAAGCACGCCGGGGCAGGGTCCTTCTATTCCTCATGGGTAATTACCTGTACTGTGAGTTCTACTGTGTTGTATCTCCCACTTCTCTCTAATGTATTGTACAGCGCTGCGTAATATGCTGGCGTATATAAAAATGTCATATAATAATAAGACTCAGCAGATATGTCAGGGAAAATGTGCATATATTTGTAACTTTTGTTTCTAAAAATTTTATTTTATAAGTGTTTAAGAAGAAGGAGGTGTTGTACACAAACCACATCGGGGTGTGTATGGCAGCCTAGTTGAAGGGAATGGGTGCCAATAGTGTCAAGGTAGACTGAACCGTAAAGCATTTGAATAACCGCTGTCAATCGCTGAGGCGACCATATACTTAGATTGTTAGCTTCAACTTTAATCATGACTCTGGGATTACAGGGCAAATTCATGAATCATGTGTGTGAAGTGGCACCTTGTGCTCCTGCCTCTTTGGAGCCTCCACTGCCCTATCTTCAGCAGAAGATCAGAACAACTAAAAGCTTGGCACAACACGGGTAGATCTGAACAAGATTTGTGTACAATGCACGGTAAATTGAATTGTACTCTATCTGTTTATCAAACCTACCCGGTGTGTGCCTTCCTTCAGGCGGGATCAATAGAAGCCGGCTCAAAGGAAATGTGATTGAACGGGGTTCCAACATGTTGAAAGACCCCCTATCTTTTGCATGGAGACATGAGTCTTCATGGAAAGCAATTACTTAAACAGATGCGGCTCTTGCCTCCTACCACAGCCGTCGTCTGTGAGTGTGAAGGGACCAGGAGAACAGCACTCTTACTTGGGGAAATGGGTGAGACAGGCCTGCTTCCCAAGATTGTGGAGTGTTGGAATATACAACACACTGCAAGCTGGTGATAACGGGTTTCCCCATTGAACAAGGAATCCGATGTGCCCATGGGTGCACATAGATTGTCCTTCAATTGATCCCCGATAATCACGGTGGTTGCCTAGCTAAGGAAAAAGCAGCAGCACCCCATCTCTGCCTAACTCCCTTCTTGCCTTTTAATGGCCAGTACAGTGTGTTTCCTGGCCAGTAGTCTGTGGTTAATGTATGAGCCTTCCTTTCCTTCAATGGATGGCATCTACAATTACATTAGCATATTACATACAGAGGAGTCGGAGTCGAGGAGTCGGAGGAATCTGCCAAAAATGAGGAGTCGGAATAGGAGTCGGGGAATTTGATAGACCGACGCCACAGCCCTGATTGGAACTCAAAAAAATGCACCAAGCCAAGATAGTTATCACACGTGCTTACACATGGCAGCAAGGTCCCTGTTAGGAATTGTCTCATCTTCATTCTCTTTTCAAAAAGCACTGATCACAATCTACAAGAGAGGATCACCAAGATTGAAAGTGAGAGTTTTGAAGAATTGGTTTTTACGATCCGTATGTTGTCGCGACCATAAGACGCATTTATGGTCCTCGTGCGACCTGAATGTGCGACCACCGCGGCGGCCGCCGGTGGTCGCCCGGGAGGAGAGACCCGGGAGGCACGAGATGCGGGCAGCTTCATTGCCCGATGTCGCTATTCCCATCCTAAAGGCAGCATCCCTGTCATCCCCACCAACGAGCACCAGAGGAGAGCTGTGCACTGTGTTCACTGTCGGCTCTGGATGGCTCGGCCGGGGAGCAGGGATGCAGAAATGCTGGGCTAAAACACCAGAACACGAACAGTATCCCGTTTGTAGTGTGACGTGTGGCTGACAGTGTACTGCTGCTAGTGACACCTGTGGTCTGAATTGAAATGCGAGGCATTTAAATTCATTGCATTATCCCAATTGATTTGTGAAAACGTATTAAATCTTTTGTTTTCTGGATTTTCGCCCTAAAAACTGGGTGCGTCTTATGGGTCCGGTGCGTCTTATAGTCCGAAAAAGACGGTATATAAAAAAGGTAACCCACTACTTTTCTATCAAGACACGTATTATTTTTTTATACACGTACAAAGAGAGGGTCCCGAAGAAAATACCAACATGTTCAGATTTTCGCTCAAGGTGGCCAGCATTTTGGACTCACAAGGATCGTTCGCCGCGACACATGCACTTGCTGTTGAATTGTGTAGAATCGAACGCAAAAATCGATCTGTTTTTGTATGACTGGCTGTAGTATGAGTTTAGGGAAATGAGTGCCTGATTCAGCGGCCCTTTCCACACTATACTCATGCGGTTTATAAACGTGTGACGAATTTTTACAGACTGCGTTTTTCTTATAGACAATCCAATGTTACATTCACACTGCATGTGTTTTTTTTTTGTTAAGTGGTTCCGCATGCGGTTTTTTTAATCCCCTTTGATGCATTTCCTCATAGCTTTCTTTTAAAAAAATGCAAAGTGCCAAAACACATAGTTTAAAAAGGGCTGCTTTGGATGGCATGCTTATTTTTGTAATTACCATTGTATTCAGTACAAAGCTCTTACGCATGATTTTGTGCGGTGATCCCCCTAGATCAGAACCCCAGAATTCTGCTTTTTTGCTTTTCTACGCTGTGTGCAAGTATCTGAAATAAGAATCCCCAAAACATATTTCTCCTCAAAATGACAAAATCCTTCCTTAGAAACATGTGACAGTGGAAAATTCACAGTTGTGCAGAGCGGCCAGCTTTTTCTCTGTATTTTTAATTCTAAGCAAAACTATTTACGTGTAAGTGATGTGTGCATGGTGCTTAGAAAATACAGGCTTAGAATGAAAAAAATACAGAGAAAAGAAAAAGTGGCGGCTCTGACACAACTGTGAATTCAATGGACACATGTTTAAGGAAGGGAGTTGTTCAGTTGAGGAGAATATATTTGGGGATTTGCTTATTTCAGATGACGCTACACAAGCTTGTAGAAAAGCAAGCAGAATTCTGGGGTGCTGATTCTAGGGGGACAACAGCAGCAAAATCATGAGGTAAAGTAGCTTTGTACTGAATAAAAGGGTATTAAAAAAAATAAATGCACATTAACAAGACCCTTTTAAAAACTATGTGTTTGCATTTGCATTTTTTAAAGAAAAGCTATTGGAAAATGCATCAAAGGGAGTAAAAACAAAAAAAACGCAGCGGAGGAAACACATAAAAAAAAAAAAACACATGGCAGTGTGAATGGTAACATGGGATTTCTATTAGACAGAAAAGACTAAGTAGTTCAGTCAATTATAGTAACTGTAAATAATGCGTGCACACGTTTGAGATAAACGCATAGAGTATAGAATGGTGAAAAGGGCCTGAATCCAGGCATAAATATTTCCTAAAAAATATACTAAAGCCAGGTCATACACAGATCGATTTTGGGTTCGATGCCTAAAAACATTCAACAAGCAGTGCATGTGCGCGGCGAACGATCATTTGTGAGTCAAAAGTGGCTGGCCACCTTGAGCGATATTGACATGTTGGTATTTTCTTCGGGACCTCTATTGTGCTGGTATAAAAAAAGAAAAAAAAAAACTAATGTCTTGATAGAAAATGTAGGGTTACCTTTTTTATTATATACCGTATTTTTCGGGACTATAAAGAGCACGGACAATAAGACGCACCCAGTTTTTTTAGGGCAGAAGAAAATCCAGAAAGAACAAAAGATTTAATAGTTTTCAAATCAATTGGGATAATGCAATGATTTAATGCAGCAATATCAATTGAGGCAACAGGGTAACTAGCAGCAAGTACACTTGTCAGCTAAACACGTCAAACTACAAAGATCTGTTCAGTGTTCTTGTGTTTAGCCCAGGCATTTCTGCATCCCTGGCTCCCCAGGGGCGAGCATCCATAGCCCGAACTGAACACAGTGCCACAGCTCTCCTCTGTGTTCTATGTGGTGGGGATGCAGGGGAGGTGCGGCATTTAGATGGAAGAGCAAATCGCAAATGACAGCTGCCGCAGCTCTGCTCCTCGCTTCCTCCGGTGCGACCACCGGCGGCCCGCCGCCGTGTGGTCGCACATTCGGTCGCACAGGACCATTAAAGTGCGTCTTATGGTCCGAAAAATACGGGTATACTAAAACCAATTCTTCAAAACTCTCACGTTCAATCTTGGTGATATTGTGATCAGTGCTTTTATGAGGATGAATTTTCCTAACAGGGACAATTGCTGACATGTGTAAGCATCGATGTGAGTTACTATCTTGGTGTGGGATGCATTTTTTTGGAGTTCCAATCAGGGCTGTGAGTCGGTCGATAAATTCCCCGACTCCGATTCCGACTCCTCAGTTTCAGATTCTCCGACTCCTCGACTCCGACTCCTCTGTATGTAATATGCCTAATGTTGATCCATCCATTGAAGGAAATAGGAAGGCATCATACATTAACCCACAGACTACTGGCCAGGAAACCAGCACTGTAATGGCCAATTAAAGCAGAGAAAGGAGTTAGGCAGAAGAAGATGCTGCTGCTTTTCCTTAAGCTAGGCCACCACGCTGTGATTGATCGGGGATCAAGTGAACGGAAAATCTAGGTGCACCACATGGGCACATCGATTCTGTTCAAGGGGGACCCGTTATCCCAGCTTGCAGGGGTGAATTTACAACACGCCACAAGTGGGGAGAGAGCAGCCTGTCTCACACAGTTTCCAAGGTAAAGAGTGCTGTCTCTGGTCCCCTCACACTCACAGACGACGGGCTGTGGAGGAGGCAAGAGCCGCAGCTGTTTTAATACTTTCCATGAAGGACTCATGTCTCCATGCAAAGTAGGGGGGGTCTTTTCAACAGTTGGAACCCCGTTCAATCAAAGTTCTTTGAGCCGGCTCTATTGATCCCGCGCTGAAGGAAGGCACACACGGGTAGGTTTGTAAACAGATTAGAGTACAATCATTTTTACCGTGCGATTGTACACCAAATCTTGTTACAAGATCTACCCGTGTGTGCCCAGCTTTAGTGTTCTGATTTCTGCTGAAGATAGGGCAGTGGAAGGCCCAAGAAGAGGCAGGGAAGAAGGGGCACTTCAAAACATGATTCATGATTTCCCGGAATCCCAGAGTCATGATAAAGTTGAAGCTAACAATCTAAGTATTGTCGCCTAGCTGATTGACAGCGGTTTTCCAAATGCTGTTACGTTCAGTCCTGAAATTTGGCAACCCATTCCCTTCACTTAAGCTGACATACACACCCCGATGGTTGTGTACACACCTCCTTCTTCTTAAACATTTAAAAATAAAAATTTAGAAGAAAAACGTTACAAAATATATGCACATTTTCCCTGACATATCTGCAGGAGTCTTATTATTATTATTAACATTTATTTATATAGCGCCAGCATATTACGCAGCGCTGTACATACATTAGGAGTGGGAGATACAACCAGTATAACTCACAGGTACAGGTAATTACCACAGGGGAATAGAGGACCCTGCCCGGACGGGCTTACAGTCTAATAGGTGGGGAACAAGGTATACAAACAGGTGGGGGGGATGGGACTGGCATGGTGGTGATGTTAGGAATGAGAAGATGGGTAGGAGAGGCGGGTTTTAGAGCTTTTTTGAAGGTGGCAAAAGTTAGGAGCAAGTCTGATGGGGCGAGGGAGGGAGGTTCCAGAGAGTAGGAGCGGCCCTAGAGAAGTCTTGGAGCCGTGCATGTAATGAGGTTATGAGTGGGGGATGTCATTTAGTAGGTCACTGGAGGAGCGGAGGGGGCGGTTAGGGGTGTAGTGTGTACCAGGTTGGAGATGTAAGGAGGATAGGAGGTGTGGAGTGATTTAAAAGCAAGGCACAGGACTTGAATTTAATTCTCTGGACAATGGGAAGCCAGTGTAAAAAATTTGCAGAGAGAGCAGCAGCAGATGAGGAGCGGTTGAGGAGTAGATGAGTCTAGCAGCAGCATTCATGATGGACGTGAAGAGGCAAAAGTCTAGTGAGAGGGAGAGACCGAGAGGATGATGTTGCAGTAGTCCAGACGAGAGATGACTTGAGAGGTTGTACCAGGAGTTTGGTGGTCTCTGGGGATAGGAAGGGGCGCGATTTTGGAGATGTTGCATGCAGAGAGGAAGTGGCAGGATCTAGCTCTAGGTGGTCGGATGTGGGGGAGTAAAGGAGAGCGCCAGAGTCGAAGGTGACACCAAGGCAGCGAAGCTTGTGGAATGGGGGATGATTGATGGTGTTATTAACTGTAAGTGAGAGATGTGGGGGAGGCTTGGAAGGTTGATGGGGGAAAGATGAGAGTTCAGTTGTGCTCAGATTGAGTTTAAGGAATCTGTCAGCCACTCCTGAGAGTTGCCGAAGGCAGTGAGAGATGTTGTCAAGGACAGAAGGGAGTGAAGGCCGGGGTAGAAAGATAGATTTGGTTGTTCATCAGCATATAGATGGTATGCAGACCAAAGGATGAGATGAGTAGTTGCCAAGAGAGGAGGTATAGAGGGAGAAAAGGACCGGGCCAAGGACTGAGCCTTGTGGGACGCCAACAGGAGAGGGGGGTGTGTGAAGAAAGGAGCCATTGAAAGAGGTTTGGAAGGATCGGTCAGTCAAGTAGGAGGAGAACAGGAGAGTGCATGCCGTGGTCACGGATACCAATAGAGTGCAGGGTCTGTAGAAGAAGAGGGGTGGTCAACAGTGTCAAAGGCAGAAGAAGAGAGATCCAACAGGAAGAAGCAAGAGAAAAGTTGCCTTGGCCTTGGCATGTGAGCAGGTCAGTTGCAACTTTAGTGATGGCTGTCTCAGTGGAATTGAGAAGGCCGGAAAGCAGATTGGAGGGGGTCAAGGAGGGAATTTTACCCCAGTCAGATAGTCGGTGAGGTCTTGTGATAACAAGGCGTTCAAGCAGTTTGGAAGCAAAAGGAAGAAGAGAGATCGGTCGGTAGTTGGAGGGAAGAGAGGGGGACAGTGATGGCTTCTTCAGTATGAGGAGGATTGTGGCATGTTGAAAGATGATGGGAAGATACCAGAGGAGAGGAGAGGGGTAGAGGTTGAATAGTTCGTCAAGTGCCGGGGCGGAAGGGTTGGTTGGAATGGGTCTTAAGTAAGTCAGGGTGTATAGGGTCGAGTGGGCAGGTGGGTGGAGGGAGAGGAACGAAGCAAAGGAGTGACTTCCTCCAGACTGGCAGGGGAAAGTGAGGTGAGGGAAGAGTTACAGGAGGATAGGATTGGAGGAATGGAGGGGGTGAGGGAAGAGATTACAGGGGGTGGGATTGGAGGAATGGGGTGAGGGTGTAAGTTACAGGAGGATGGGATTGGAGGAGAAGGGGTGGTGTGGGTGCGTTTGGAAGAAATATCAATTCGGATGGCTTCAATTTTGTCTTGAAAGCATGTGGCCAGGTCTTGGGCAGAGAAGGTGGCAGTGGGAGGAGGAGGTGTAGGAGTGAGGAGAGAGGTAAGTGG
>CM070033.1:147575100-147589452 GCA_036250615.1 Ptychadena robeensis
CTGTCAGGGGGAACTCTCACTATAAGTGGTTTCTCCACTTTGTAGTATCTTTTTTCATTACTAACTATTTATGTTCATATTGTTTTCCAGGCAAACAATGGTGCTATGGATATTAATAGCCTGGTCTTAGTCTCTGTGATGAAGGATTTGTCAGTGAAAACATCGAGTGAAGAATGCACTGTGTCACCTAAATCTGTGCCAGGACAGTTCTGCTTTATCCCATCTGACCAGACTGAACTCATACAATGTTGTGTAATGTACTGCCTTGGCAGGAGTTCAACGCTTTCAAATGATAGCTATTGATAATAGGAACAGGTACAAATTACACAGATGTAAAGTATTTTACAGACTTTTCTTCCACAGATTGGGCCATCAATGCCATACCATGCCTTGTTTATAATGGAAATGTTTTCCTGAACTCACAAACATGATACAACAGTGCATATGGCAATATGTATGCAAGGTACACAATAACTGCAACAAAATGATGGTGTGCAAACAGGGATGAATGAAATCCCATACAAGAACCTAAATCTAGGTACCTGACAAACTGCTAAAAACACAACACACAAAACCTAAAATCTGTGTCATCTGATTCCTCTACTCTCAGACCTTTGGTTCAGGCATCCCTGACAGGATTCACAATCATTCCTAGATATCCAAGCAAACCATTGAGCAATACTATGGCTCCTGAGCTGCGGCTCTACTCGCAAGCCTACTCCCCCCCCCCTCCCTCCAGTGCATACACGTTGGAAAGAGGGGAGAGCCTTCACAGATGTGGGCCAGCAGTGGAGGAATGGAGGGGCAAGAGCAAGGAGCCACAGCAGATCTTGGACTCGCTCTCTTCCTTCCAGCCTGTGGGATGAAGGGATGAAGGAAGGGAGGACAGAAGCCCAGATCTCCGACGTGTCTCCCTGCTTTCAAGGCCTTACCCCCTTCCTGATTATTCATTCTTTAGCTGGAAAAGGTCTAGAACAGCGGTTCTCAATGTTTTAAGAACCACAACCCTGGAAATTACATTGCAAAATACTATGAAAAACCCTAAGGTGAGACTAATCTCACCTTGGTCCCAATAATTAGGGACCGCTAAATTGGCATTGCGGGTACTGTAAGAATCAGCTGTATCAGAGGTTGATTAATATGATAAAAGGTCTTTAATCAATAAATAATAGGACCAGTGAATATTATAAAAAAGCACATTACAGCTCAACATAATCATGTTAAGGGTGATACATATCAAACAACTGATGTACAGTACATTTCATATAGGCGATACAAATACTTTTAGCCAGATGGTAGAGCAGGCATGGATAATAATGATCCGAGGTCTCCTCCGACGCGTTTCACCCACCTGGGCTTCCTCAGGGAGGTAGTCGGATCACTAGTCTACATAATGAAGTCACATGTTACAAGCCATAATTTGTACATACTTATATTTCAGGAATATACATGAATCACAGGAAAAAATGAATCTAGAACAGTGCTTCTAATCGTAAATGCTATCAAAGTCGTTGCACATATTTATACATATATAGCTCATTTCACATAACATTTCCCCACAGTGTGAAATGAGCTATATATATATATATATATAAATATGTGCAACGACTTTGATAGCATTTACGATTAGAAGCACTGTTACAAAAAATCTGAGGAATTAAATTTTCATCCCACACAAAGAGCAGTAAAGCAAGTCTTGTATGGTGGGCTGCCTTATGCACCATGGAAATAGTAAGACCTACATCAGGGGTGGGCAAACTTTTTGACTCATGGGCTAGAATGGGTTCTTACATTTGACAGAGAGGCCAGAACAAGAGCCTGTATTGGCTGCTTGGTATAGTGCTAGGCATACATGCTTGATGCCTGTACGATTGAGGGGCCCGTTCCTTGATATCGAGCCACAGCACTTCTGCATCATCGGGACCCTCAGCCCCCATCCATAGTAATGGAAATTGGACAGGAACTTACTAACATGTTGGTTTACTGTTCAACCAAGCTTTTTTTTAAGCAGGATTGATTGATCCCACTTAAATAAATTTTCAATAGATTTGATTACAATAGAGCGCCCTGAACACGCATGGAACTTGATTGTGCTCATACCTATTAAAGGAATCGAGCAGTGTATGCCTAGCTTAAAGTAGACCTACCACCAGAAATCTATGTTTTTATGAATGGCACTAGAAGTGCCAATAATAGGGAGGAATGCAGTAAAAAAAAAACTCAAAAACTTTCCTGTAATGAGCAATTTAACAAGATTACCACACAGCTCCCCTCACTTCCTGGTTCGCTGAAGGCAACACATGAAACTGGGGGTGCAATATCGCGGGTGGCCACTGGGGGGGGTGTTCAGTGATCTTGGGAATTTTCAAAGCAGATCACTGCTTTCTGTGACGTCCTGCCGATTTCTGCCGACAATGAACCAGGAAGTGAGAAGAGCTGCCGAATTATCTTCTTAAATTGCTCATTACAGGTAAGTTTTTGGGTTGTTTCACTGCATTCCTCCCTATTATTGGCACTTCTAGTGCCATTCATGAAAACATAGATTCCTGGTGGTAGGTCCGCTTCAAGTGTCCTAATTCCTTGCGAAGTTACATATATTAAACATTCACATGCCCAAAATATAATCCCTGAGAAAAGGTTTGAACAACAAAAAAGGACTAGACACATCCAAGCAAGTTTATCTAAAAGTATTGGTACTGATCATATTGGTGACCAGCCTTTCATTTTAAGGCTAATGTCATTGGGTACATGATATGACAGGATGGTTTTATTTGCCACTCCACGGACCAGGATCAAACACAAGTTGTTTGATCAATTCTTGTCCCCAAGCGAATTCATCTAATAAATCTGTGTAGCAGAGCCATCCGTCCATCTCATTTTATCAGCTGTAAAGATAGGTTTTTCTAATTTAATAATGGAAATAATTAGTTTCCATATGCATCACAGACTGTACATTTAATTGTGATAATCAGCATCATGCCAGGTTCAATTATCACACCAAGGCCAATTACTTATATAGCACTAAATCTAGCTGGATGTGTTTCTTTGTTCATCTGACAGTCTGCTTGTGTCATTATGAATTTGTATAGATCATATATGACATGGGAGATGTCCATACTGCTATTTTGGTTCCATCATAAGTGTCAGTGGAGGTAGATTTATAGCTGTTGCTATAGTGGGGAGAAGAAGGCCGACTTTGATCTGTTGGGAGTTGTTTAGATTGTACTATTAAGTGCCCTGACCTTGTTCGTGTCGTCTGTGTCTTTTTGTGAAGAGAAATCAACGTCCTTGACTGAAAGACACAAAGTTGTGTGTTCATTGCTAGACCTAAATTCTGCCATCTGCTGCAGAATTTTATTCCCTCATTTTTTATTCCTATATGACAAATAAAGACTGGCATGTTAATGCTCACACATGGCTTTGCTTTAGGTTCAAAACATGGTTATTGATAAATTATGTTAATTTGTTATAGTAAAGATCTATTATGCCCATACCTAGTATGGGCATACTAGATCTTAACTATAACAAATGAACACAATTTATCAATAACCATGTGTTGAACCTAAAGCAGAACTCCAGCCTTCCTTCTAGTCTTGCATAGTTGTACCAGATCTTCTTCTGTACTGACTTGTTTTTACTGCATAACATGAACTTTTCTCAGTGTGCATTAGGAAATAGGCAAGGCCCAAAATACTCAGCTACCTCACTGCCCAAACCACTTTATACTAAAGAAATGAAACATAAAACTTACACAGCCAAGTACCACAATGTCATTTGTGGTCTCATCTGCCCACATATTATTACAGTGCCCGGTAGGCATGTACAGTCAGTGGATGAAAACACAAAGCGCTGGTGTTGGGGCTATTCACAAATGATAACCGAAGAGGAGAAAGGTCTTTCTAGTTTAATAACTCTCACATAGCAGGAATAAAGACTGAAGGCTAACACAGCAATGTGTGGCTGTAGATTAGTAGAGTTATTGTGATCGGCAGACAGTTCACTCCTTTGCTGTCTGTAGTTCCACTTGCTTTATGTACACCCAGTTCCTATTAAAACCACACAAATAGCTAGGCAGTATTTGTTAAAGCTATTAGAATAAAACATGGCTGTTCCCACAGTTTCCATGTGTCTCCTTTTCTTTACTATTATTAACTCGCAAAAATATCCCAAATATCTAGAGAAGAGTGTTACCATTTTAAACAGATCAAGAATCAAATATAAACGTAAAGCGAACCTACCACCTCCGTTTCTGCCTTCTGTTATCGGCACCAGAGCTGCCCATAATAGGGCAGATCAGAGGTCAAAAGTAAGAAAAAGAAAAAAAAGTTAAAAGTACAGCGACACTTCACCTCCCCAGTGATGTCCCGCCAAGGCGGGGCAAGGGAACATGGGAAGATAGACATCACTTCTGATGTCTACCTTCTCATGTCCCCATTAGTTATGGGTGGCATAGGCAATATTCGAATTTACAATATTTTGCGAATAATTCTACTAATATTCGATTATATATTCGCGAATCTACATTTGTAATTATAATCGCCTTGTAATTACCTTTAAAATGAATGGTCACATGTGCTATTTTCGCATTGCGATTATATATCCGCAATCCATGCCCATAAGCATTCCAATGCAAAAATTCGAAATTGCGAATATCCGACATCATATTCGTGAAATTTGCGAATTCTCGAATAGCCGATATTCTCCGAATATGTTAGAAATTCGAATATTCGAGCTCAACACTAGTCTCCATGTGCCCGCAGCCAGCCACAACTGAATCCAGCGACGAACTGGTGGAGGGAGCGAAACCAGAAGAGTTTTGCTCCTCTATCTTGAAGCCTGGAGGGCCAGACACTCCAGGCATGGTGGCGCGGGAGCGAGCAGCCAGGAAAGGTATTTATTTTTTAAGGGGTCGCTGTCCCTGGATGAAAACTGGATTGTAGGTGAATTGTGTATACATGTTTATTTATATATATATATATTTTTTAGAATCTGCCTTAAAAAAAAAGATGTGTAGCCTTATTTAAAATGGCATACATTCAGATAAACAAAATTGAGTCAAGTTGTGCTATGCTCAGATCGAATCCAACCCGATAAGAGTTCAAACTAAAAAAAGGCGCTTCAACAAATAATTAATTAAACATAAACACTAATTCAACCAACTTATTGTTAGTATTTTAAGGTTTTTTTTTATTTGTTATTTAACTTTTTTCTACAGGTAATAGCGGTTAATAACGGTGGGAAAAGTTTTTAAATGGTTTATTGTGGTGTTATAATGCAAATAACTACTACTATCTCACTTGGGGTGTGGACACCTATATCTGTGATATTTAATATTACTAGTGAGCCAAATTACCCCCTAGGGTTGCTATATGCTATGGATAGGACCAGACCCCTCCTGCCATTATTCTACACTGTGCCGCTGTCTCCTGAGAGTTTTTAGGGGATTCTGTTCAGTGCTGTCTCAGCCTCTCCTGTTACAATTTCTATGATAACTACAGATGTGTGCATTCCCAGGAAATCAGATGCAGATTTACATTAGAAATTAGATTTTTTACACTATTCTACACTATTGGTCAATCAGGATGAACAAAGACATTGAACTTGATCGGGCAAAGATCGGGCATCAGCACCTGCGGCATTTCAACAAGAAATATGAAGAAAGTGACCTTTCGGGTGGCTTGCATCTTGTAAGGCGAGTGTGCCATGTTGATAGGTATATAATTCAAGTGTAGTTCACCTGGGTACACAATCTAACATCAGACATTCAGATAACAGACTGTATTGGGTAACCCAGAAAAAAGTAATGGGACATAACCAAAATATCAGTCCAAGTAAGATAAAGATGGATAAGTCAAGATACATGGACAGTCCAAGGTCAGGGCAGGCAGAGTTCAAACAACGTCAGAAATCAGGCCGGGTCATTGTTGGTAACCAGACACTTGCAGAAGTAAATCAAACACTGGAGCACAACTACTATACTACACTACTATACAGAGGCTGTAATGGGCAAATTATGCACATAACTGATTCTCTTTAAATGGTCAGATTGATTCACCTGGCGCATTGGATTGGTTACCAATTGACTGGTCAATCTCCTGCAGCCAAAAGGTTCATAGGAAATTCAGTGAACAAGTTTCACCCCCCCCCCCTCCCCCATGGGGCAGCAGGGCCCCTGGATTATAATGTGCACCCACAGGGACGCTGGGGATGCGGTTAAGCTAAACAGAATGGGGAGGCTTGCCTATATCATGCTGCTTACTGCAGGACAACATGGGATCAGCAGCGGGGTAAGTTGCTCTGCCTATACTGCTGCGGGTAAGTTGCTCTGCCTGCACAAGATGACAAAAGCCAACCACCACAACCCAGAATTTTGCTTTACCTTAAATGATAAAAGATGCAGATTTTAACATCTTTCTTTTGAGTTAAAATCTATTCCTTTTAGATAACCTTAAAATATATTCTCTGTTTGAAGTTATGGTGTTCTTAATTTGTCAGCTTGATATGTTATGATATGTTTACTGTGTTTGCCCAATTATTCAGCCATCGTGTCTGTCTCTTTCTGGATTTGCTAACAATTCTTTCAGGTCTAGTACTTAGAACACATTTCTAATGTGTATCTTCAGTTTAATGAATACTTGCCCTACCTAAACTGAGAGAATTTCCTGTCCTCTAAAACCAGAAAAGCAGTGCATGTTGAATACAGCAAGAATGACAATTTAAAGCCCTAAGAATGTGGTCTGCATTCCCTACATGCAAAGGAGAATAGATATTACCATCTACTCAGCATTACTGATAGAGAAAGTGTGACCGGTCCCATTTACAATGGTTTCTGCTGAATGGAGCCCAGAGCTTCATGATGAGAAGAAAGACTGGTCATGTGATTTTGACACATACGGTGGACATAAGTGGACTCTTTTTGCAAACTGAGTTTTGGTAGACTGAACCAGCTTTAGAGTCCAAGTAAAGTGAACATTTCATATGGTATAAATCACATAGGTATAAATGTGCATTGTGGTAGAAACATATCATACCTCTGCCACCATGTCTGTCACAAAGGTTTCTCACCTTCATCTTCTAAACAATCCTGGCATCTGTTGGGTGCCTGGATGAGTTACTGTGCGCATGAGCAGGAGCCATGTCATCCCAATAACTTATACAAACAACAACACAGAAAGAGCCAATGGGGAGATGGTGATGGCAGCGAGACCTTGTGCACATTGTATTGTAGAAGAGGAGGAGAGGGTTTGTGGTTATGTTTTAAGATTGTATTTTAATCTAGAAATTCTGTAACTGGAAACATTAGGATAAGCCTTTACCAGACCTCTCCCTGACCCCGTGAAAGAGTTGGGAAATGCATTTCCTTCACCACCACTCAGCATCCTGTCCGGATCTGCCATGCTAGGTCTACACATTTGCCACAAATCTCCATTTAAATTCTCAGAACTCTATAGTTCAGTAGGGTATGAACCCTTCCTTAAACTTAACCTGGCAGGGGCAATTGTGCCTTCGAGAGCACATACCCTGTTTCCCAGAGTATAAGACCTATCCCGAAAGTAAGACCTCCCCTGAAAGACCTAGCTGCTATCCCCCCCTGTGCTTCTAATATAAGCCCTTTCTCAAAAGTAAGACCTACCATGTCCCAGAGAAAGCTTCCATACTTAAGGTACCCATACACGTTGCGATTTTTCGTGCGATTTTAGCCCTTCCGACCGATCCGGTCAGTCGGGTAGGTCGATTGTTCGGGATACATGCAAATGTAGTCCGACTGATGCTGTTTTTAGAAAATCAGCCAAAAAGTCGGTCGGGTCCCGAATGATGATGCCCGTAATTTTCAGTCGGTCGGCCACATTTAAAAGAGACGTTTAAAAGATTCCTGATACAAATGGCCGATCGGTTGATCGGGTGAAAAATCGTGCATATGACAGACTTTTAAAAATAGCAGTAAAGCAAAAATCGGGAGTCGAAATCGAATATCGAATCGGTCCACGAAAAATCGCAACGTGTATGGGTACCTATAGAAAGGACATGGCAGAAGGCGTTTAGTCACTTCTTCTAAGCCCAGAAATAAGCCCTAGTGCATTTTTCGCACCTAAAATTAATATAAGACAGTGTCTTATATTAGGGGAAACACGGTAGTGGAGGTCATGGTGGATCAGGGATGGGTAAGTAAAAGATTGGCGTTGGACTAAGTAAACAACGTTTATTTGCAGTAGAAATGCAACACTCCAATATTAATATATATGTAGGAAGAGGAGTGTTCTATAACTGACACTTCTGGAATATGGGCACGTTTAATAGTCAATAGTAGTGAAATAGTCAATCAAAAATCAGAGATGCTGACATTTTGATATTAGTATGCACATGTATAAAAACTATATATAAAACTGAAAAAAGGGAGGGGTTAAGGTTTTGTACCAGCATCACCCTAAAAGAGAGGTGGCTCCCTCCCGGGGAAAAAAACTGTTTCAAATGATCCTAAAATACCATATAAGAGTTTACAATGTTACAATGTTTAATATATGGATAACATTGTAAACTCTTATATGGTATTATATTACATTTTAAACTGTACGGTTTATTATGTCTTTTTATTTCTATAGAATATAGAAATATTTAGATATAGAAGGACTCCAATGCCTCATTACTCCTAAAGAAGCCCCTAAGAGGGGAGAAACTCATTAAATTGCCATCTGAGGAATTACTTTTGGATGTATTAGCCTGTATATGCAGAAATTGTTGTAGATAACTGGGCCAAGGTAGGCCTACTGCCCAAAATGTCGGAATGCTGTCTGTATGCATAGTAATCATTTTTATAGTGATTTTAACCAATGGTTTCAATTTGTATGTATGTTTTATTTATGGACTAATTGCACCAGGAGGGAGTAAAGCTCTTAAAAAGATAAATTTTTGGGGGTCAAATGATTGTATGTTTGCCAACTGTAGTAACAGATGTTTGATCAACTTTTTTGGGATCGACTGAAAGTGTTATCAATTTCAATACAACCAATTAAAATTTTCCAGCTCGTCCAATCATTTTTCAGGAAATTTTTTCCCAATTTTAATTGTTTTAAGTTGATTTAACATATGTGGCCTGCCATAGATTTTCAATCAATCAACAAAAAAATTGATTGAATTAAGTTAATTGGATGAAAAATCTAGACGTGTATGGGGGCTTAAACTCTTTGTTTAGGGTGATGCTGGTGCACAATCGAATCCCCCCTCCCCCTTTGTTATGTGATGATGTACAATGGGATACATCCCGATATATTTCAAAAGTCTAAAATTGTTACAAAGTTTGCATCCAGTCACTTGGACTAAAGTTCCAGGTGACAGATTGGGACTTTTCCGGCAGAACTGATAGATTCGAATAGAGTATTCAGAACAAAGTACTGTATATACTTGAATATAAGCCAAATTTTTTAGTACTTCAAATGTGCTCAAAAATGAAATTCGGCTTATATGCGGGTCAAGAGGGGAAAATCAATGCACTTTGTAGGTTTATGAGTGAATTGCAAAGCCCCTGAACATGCTATCCACACCAAATTTGCTAGAGATGTAGAGAATGGGTTGTGGGAACATTTGGAAAAAAAAAATATTGCTCTAGCAAATGTAGTTTTTGCATAAATTAGGTTCAAAGTCAAGTCAAAGTTTTAACGTTTACTTTGTAAATAAAAACTCCATATGTTGGGCCTAAGGATATGTTTCCATTACGTCGGGACCCCTCCGCTCAGCGTATACGCTTAGTGGGAGGTCCTGACGTAGCAGATAGACTTACCTGCTCGGTGGAGGATCTGTCTTCACGGCGCCGAGCCCCTCCGCCAATGTAAGGCTCAACGTAGTCGAGTACATTCAGCCTCTGCAGGCAATGTCTATCTGCTACGTCAGGACCCCTGCTTGGCATATACGCTTAGCGGAGGGGTCCCCACCTATAATGGAAACAACCCCTTAGCTGCCTAATAAAGTCTTGCAAACATTCTTGATGCGTTTTGTGTACAACTGTTATGTGGTTAACTGGCTCAGCATCAGTCTGCAAACAATTTGCATACATTTGCATGCTAATGTTGAAATGTCAGCTTCTAATTGGCCATCTCTAGTTGTCAGTACTGTTTATTACTGAAAACTTAGATAAATAATATAAGATAATGCTATTTTACATTGCTGACCCTGATTTATATTTGTTATGCTGATTCATTGACAGATTGTAACTGCTATAAACCTGTGGCCTAGACTTTGACCGTTCGCACCCCAGCAGTGTGAATAATCCTATTACATTTTATATGAATTTATGTGAATATGAATATATGATATTATTACATCTGTAGTAAATAGGTCCGTGCTCCTGATTTCCAGTAATATGTCCTTATAATGGCAAATTGTCTTGCTGCTCTATTTCTCATAACTTCACAAAAAGTTTCGTAAAAATACTGCACAAAAATGCTGCACACATGGTTCGATCGGTGAAAATTGTTCAATAACGATCAAAACATCGATCGAAAAGTGATCGGACATGTTGGAAAAATCTTATCATTTTGTTTGTTGGTTGGGACAATTGTAGTTGATGAACACTTTCCTGTGTTTTGTGATCCAAAATAAAGTCCTTGATTATGGTTGTATTCCGATCGGACCTTCCATGTGGATCTACTTTGGATTTGTTTGCAATTGGTGTACGATAAAAATATCAAAAATCTAATTGAAAATCGATCATACTAAAATCGAACCGTGTATGCCTAGCTTAAGGCTAAATTTACACTGTCGTTGCTGAAACGACAGTGTAAATTTACAGACGTCTTCCTGTGAGGAGCTGCAAAATAGTGCAGGCATTCGCAGGTTGTCTAGATTAGGACATCATGGAGGTTATCTAGATTAGGACATCATGGAGGTTGTCTAGATTAGGACATCATGGAGGTCCTATCAGGCTAAAGTCCAAAAACCGTCCAGTCGGTTACGTTTATGGCTCGTTTACCTGGCAGTTGAAAACCTCCAATGTAAATGAGCCCTTAGGATGAGAATTCTCAGTGCTGGAGACAACAGGATGTAGGAAGTGAAAGAAAAGAAAATACATATTCCACTCATAGGTGAACACTGATGGAGAAGCTAACTGTTAAGGTTCTCGTTCATCCTCGGCATTGAACGTCGGTATTAAGAAGTCATAGTTGTGTTGGCAGTCATCCATTCTGAGCTGAGAAATGAAGTCCGATGACTAGCCAAACATCCTCAAGAAAACTACAGAAAGTCTTTACCTTATTGGTGCAGATAGACTAATGAACAAGAATCATGTATGGTGTCTTATTGGTATGAATATCTCCATATTAAAGTATTACTCTGACTGTCACCCGCAGCAAACAGGTTCACATAGCCTCCTGCCCAAGATCCATCATACAGATGCTCATATGCTGTAGGTCAGTGGTGGGCAACTGAGTTGATATGGAGTAGGGCCCTCGGCATCACTAAAGGGCCGCACATAACATTCTCAATCTATACTGACTTGTATAAGCATTTTTTGTAATTGCTATTATATTATTTGTTATTATATTATTTTAAAAAAATGGCAGCAGACATAAAACTTGTCATAGATATCATCAAAGGTTTAGTGCCTCATAGATATCATCAAAGCCTTTGCAGGCTGGGCACCTGAGCCATAGGTGGAAATGATGATAAAATTGATTTTCCAGCATTGGTAGAATGGATGGGCCCTGTACACATGCTGGTGTTATGTTCTATGGATAAGGATGGTGACCTCAGTAAAGTCATTTACAGATCTCATACTGATAAACAGTAGTAAAGCAGGCTATAGATGTGTAGATTGCAGATAGATCGATGGACACTCGATCAGGAAGTGATGACTTCATCATTATTCATCATCCGTCAATTGGACTGGGAATCAATGTGCACCTGTTTAATACTTTGGATGAGGACCCTGGTCCCTGGTTTTTTTTGAGATCAATGGCTCCATGTGGGCAGCCTAAATTCCCACAGGATCAATCGCTGCAAACGTGTACGGCGATCAAACATGCGAAAATAAACCTCAAAATTGGCACATCTATGGCTGGCTTAATCAACTTTGGAAGACTGTTGTACGAACACTGGATGTTCCTCCAGAAATGATAAAAAGGGAGCCTGGTGTGAGGTTTGAGATGGATATCTGAGAAATGGGGCATTTATTTTTATTGTCAGTGGTGCACAGACAGCATAACTTAAGCACCCCATACACGGGTAGCACAGCACACCGAGCCATGACAGGCCCGCACCCTTTTATTCCTGGGCGCTGATAGACTGGGCGCTGACAGACTGTAGGCTGTGTAGCCGCAGGATTTCTGCCCCATGGTCCCCGTCCAAAGTAATGTACATCGACCGTGATTTACAATCACGTCCAATAACCCTGTTTTCAAGCGGGATTGAATGATCCAACTCGAAGACAGGGGTGGCTGCATTAGATATGCGCCAGATAGATGGAGGTAAGCGCACGACACTCGAAGCGGCCATAGCTATAGCCAATATCTATGCGTGTTTAGATAACTCCATACAATTCTACCAACAACTATGTAGTGCCGGGTCCTCCCTGACAGAATACATAGTGATTGGAAGTTTTAGAAAGTTCCTCATATTACATGGTCTTTGTAGAAGAAAAGCGGGATCGGTTGATCGGCTCAAATTTTGTAATAGATTCAAGCACAATTGAGCGCCATGATCACGCACAGCGTTCAATTGTGCTCAACTCTTTTACAAAATTGAGCGGTGTATGTGATTGTAAGGTGTCTGGGGGGCCCATATCATGGATTACCCTGGCAGGGGATTTAACCCTTCCAGGCTATATCAAAACCTAAAGATACAATTTCATTGATAGAATGCTCACTCTTTCCAGGTTCACTTTTGTAGGCAGATATGTGATCTCTGCTGCCAAAGCCTGAACCCTATACCTGCCAGTTAAACTCCGGGGTATATTTATATTAACATTTAAATAATATGCTTTAAAAGGTTAAATGCTTGTCAATACCTAAGGGAATACAGGTAAATAATTGCTTCACTCTTGGTGCTGTCCTCTCTGCTGCTCTGATCTAGGGACAGATCTGGAGCATCTTCTCTCTTCAATGCAGAGTCTTATGCTTTGCATTGTGTGTGAAGATGTCAAGGACTCGGGGCTCATTCATAGCTGCATTGCAGGGCATTCACACAAGTTGCAGCGCAGGGCAGCTAGGGTCAACGCAAGGTTCACAGGTTTCCATTGGTAAAAAGCAATGCTGCATGTTACCTGAAGCACATCTTTACAGCCCAGGTGCCCTTTGGGTGTTCTTCGGCGTCCCCTTGTGGTCCTCAACTGTTGCATAGGAACTCACCTGTCGGAGTGAAAGGAGGAGGATAGGCGATGAAGTCCCTCACCTCTCCTCCTCTATTGTTGGCCGGGGATCAGCAGACTGGTGAGTGCCTATGCTCCCACAATCCACCAATGAACCAGGGGAGATTGTATTATATTGCGGCACATAACCTGAGAATAGGGGCATGTAACCTTTGAATCAAAGGTTATGTGCCACATAGATATCATCAAAGGATTTGAGGATATCTATGAAGCACATAACCTTTGGCAATGTATATGACTATGTATATCTTCTCGCTATGCCTGCTGTCATTCTTTCATAAAAAAATGTGTGGGCCTTTAGTGATGCTGAGGCACTTGGGTCCCTCCATATCAACTCAGTTGGCCACCACTGCTTTACAGGCATAGCACAAGCATCTCCCATACACTTGTATAGGAGACGCAGTTGCAGCGCTCAGCGAAATGAACTACCACATCTGTATCAGAGAAAATGCAACTGGAAGCACAGTGCGGCCAGTGTGAAAGGGTCCTTAGACAACTCTGTACAGTGTAAGTGACTTAAGTACGGAAATGGTTGTCCTGCCCACAGAGTCTTCAAGAATGGCTCTAGCTGTTTTTTTGGGACAAAAAAAATTAAGATAAAAAAAAGTGTTTTAGGCTCTATACTGGGAGAAGGGAGCGTATTAATTGTTCAGCTTAATATTAGAAGAAGATAAGATTACTTACGATTTCGGCTGTGTTATAAGGTATAAGGGATAGCAACACCAGTGCCCGCAACCGCAAAGATGATAGGATGTGTAGGAAATTTTGTGTCACCGTCCCTTCTGTGTTTTTCATAAGGTCGCGCTCATCGGCCTCTGGGTGCCCGGGGTCACGGAGCAAGGCAATTTTTTTTATCTGGGATCAAGATTTTACCCCTTCATAAGTGTAAGTGACTTGCCAGGGACTCATCTAAGGGCCCGTTGCCAGTAAACAAATCCCCAGGGCTGTGGAGTCGGTCGATAAACTCCCCGACTCCTCAGTTTCAGATTCTTCCGACT
>CM070033.1:147608279-147667215 GCA_036250615.1 Ptychadena robeensis
GAGGGTTAAAGCATACATAACCTCTAGAATTAAACATAGAACTAAATGTACATACTCATATACTGGAACTTGTCAGCAGTGCTATATCTGCATATATTAAGGAAAACTAACATGAAAGGCCTTCTTGTGTGTGGCAGTATAGATTTAGCCATCAGCTTCTGACCACCTTCTGTGCAACCAATCCTGTAACTTCTTGGTGCTGATGTCATAGATGTGACACAAAAACGCCAGCAGAAACAGCAAATCATATACTCACCTTTCTCTCATTTCCCTTAACCCATGGGGCGTCAGAAAAAAATTTATTGAGCCCAATTAGGCAGTTTATTTGACACAATTTGCATTGCATTTTTTAATGTCCAACGGAATGCTTTTGTTGGTTCAGTGGGTGTTTGGTGTAAACAACACCTCCATTGACTTGAATAGGAATGATCTTTTGAGTGTTTGTACGGTTTCTGCAAAGATGAGTCATTTTCAATCATTATAAACTCTGGACCTGGATGTAAGGTCACTTGGGGTAAATGACTTAAGGGCAGCTGCTCATTTATTGGAGAGACTTTGACAGTGAGTGATCGCAAGGGGTTTACAGCGCAGGACATTTTCTATTATGCAGTGAGTATGTAAAATGGTAGAAATAATAAAGTATTCAAAAATAAAAGTTTTTCTTGCAACTTATATCTTAGCAACTGAGGGACCAGGGACCTAATTTCAGAGGGTGATCCCTGGATTCTCATTGAGCCCCCACCACAGACCCCAACAACACCAGGCTATCTTATGTTCATTAGCAAAGATGCATGTGCAAAAAGGGTCTTCACTACGGGGTAACGAAGGGGGGAGGGGGGGAGAGCTTCCTAGCCGTTTTTTTTCAGTCAATAACTAATAATTAAGTAAGATAACTTTCTTTCAACCGAGTAAGTAAATCTATATTGGAAAAGAAGATACTGAAATCACACTAAAAATATTGGAAAGCTGCCATTTCCTCCACTCAAAGGTTCCCACAGAAATGTCACGTTCTAGAAGTAATGGCTAGAAATACTTTATTGGTTTATAGTTGTTCTGTGTTGCCACACAAATTTAACATAATCACAAAGCAAACAGTAAAAACGCAATGACCGTGCAGAACTGACTGTGGAAAATCTGCGTTGGCAATAGGAAAAGATTATCTAAAGTCGCTTCTGCTTGGAGTTAACATTGGTCAATAAATAAAGCCAAGCAATTTCCCTTCCTATGTATGAATGTATAGCAACAGGAGATGGAAGGACCCAATGTAGAGATAAGGAGTTCTGATTCTGCTGCTGTATGTTTGTTCTGGGTCCGAGATATATGATAAACCCACTGGACAGTAGAATGTTTTCCGAGCAGTGACTTCATTTCATTATTTGATGCATCTGTCATCATAAACTTGTACAAGGACAGCAGGTGTGACCTTTGTGCACCTTGTACCTCTGCTCATGCATGATACAAAATGGTTCCATTGACATCTATTGGGGTCTTGTAGAGGTAGAGGTCTGCAGTATAATGCAATGGGCAGGAAGGCAACTACATGGCTGAGAAGTATGTACCCCAAGGCATCGACGAGCACCCAACCTAAAAAGCCATACATCACCGAGCGGCGTCTGATTTTGCCGCCGACCGATGGGCGTGCTCATTCGAGCCCGTCGGTCAGCAGCAAAATTGGCCGCCGATCGGGGGTGCCCACATGGGGCGACAGATTCCTGCCGCCCCACAGCTCGGCCGGCCAGAGAACAGACATGTCCGTTAATCTCTGGGAGATGCCATTAGTTTCAATGGAGACCGGCGTCTCCATTGAAACTAATGGCCGGAACACAAAGGGTGCCCGCCGATGCTGACGTCATGACGCTGCACTCCAGAGCTGATCTGAGCTGCTCTGTCGGCCCCCACTCGGTACGTGTGGGGGCCTTAAGGGTCCACATACACCTTTAGATTTCTCTGTCAGATTTTCTTTAGATCTCCTTTTGTTTGACCAAAACCATGTAATATGAGGGACTTTCTAAACAATCAAGTCTACCTGTGTTCAATCACAGAGGAGCCTATACTACATAGTTGTTGGTAGATCTAAAGGATATCTGACAGAGATAGCTAAAGGTGTATGGCCAGCTTAAAATGCAAAAAAAATACGTTTCTTCTAGTAAGAACTCAAGAGGGGGGTCTGTGATAATACACAATAGTGACATATGGGAGGAGCTTAGTGGATTTATGTAAAATAATAGGTAGAGTTTTGCATTAACACGTTATAGATTTTGATGGTTTATAGTAGCAAACTGTGAGGTGGGAAAGTGACTATGTTGATCTAGGTAAGGACACAAGAACAATATAATACTCGCATGCAGGTAGATGGCTTGCTAAAAATGAAATCAATAGGTTTGGACTCATGGAGAGGATAGAGAACATGTTCTGGAATTTTAGACAATGACGAGAAAGCCCTTACAAAGAAGATTGATGACGTAGTATAACATTAGGTGTAACTCCTGAGAAAGGGTCTGGAGAAATGGTGGGGATTATGCTGCCTTCAACATTGTTCAGCATGATGGGATTGGCGGTGGGTCAGTGTTGGTCTGGGGAGGTATATGGAGGGACTCACAGACCTGTACAGGATAGGCAATGGCACCCTCACGGCCATTAGGTATCTGGATGAAATACTTGCTGGTAGGTCCAGGGTTCCTCCTGGTGCATGATAATGGCATAAGGAGCACCCCCCACCCCCCTGTTATCAGGCATACAAGCATGTGGTGTCCATACAAACTACTAAGTACCATTTTGGCAATAGAACCAGCCAGATAAATTAGTTCTCAGTTTTAAATTGACTTCAACTTTATTTCTTTGTAGGATGATAATTTTCATTCCTATCAAATAGTCCATTCCATTATTGGTTTGGGAATCCAGCATGATTGTTATTCCAAGATCTGATGTGTTTTAGAAGTATTTCTTTGGGTTTTGACCATTGTATTTATTAGGCTATGTTCTCACTTATGCCATTCTCACAACTCCATTGAGTCAAATGGGCTTGTCCCCACTTCAACTAAAGGCTGGGATCATTCTCTTTGGGTGTGTTTTTTTATGGGGGGGTTGTAAAGATTCCGTGTACAAATCGCCTGGTCAATCCCGCTCGATTGTGATCGTCGCGCATGATTAAAATCCTGTCCGCGCTGCCGTTGATGGCGTAGGTGGGAGCATAGCCTAATGCAGCTTACGAATTCCCTGGCTCTAGGAGTTAGCCTTTACACCTAACATCTCTCCCTCCAATAACAACACTTTGGCTAAAATGTATTGGTAGGTTTCTTCAAACGCTAGACATTTCTGTTATTGACTTAAGGACCAGTAGGGACACTAGAGTTATGGTGTTTCCTTTAGATCTGATCATGTGATGAATCGGTGGATGTGACTCCATCAGGCATACCCCTAACCCAGGGCCTGTCGAGTAGCTGATTCTGGGTCAAGTCCCAGATTCGTGGCTTTGGACGCCTCACTGTCTTTGGTCAATGCCTCCTTGGTCCTTGATCCCAATGGCGACAACCATTGTGTATAATCAATAGATTATACGCCTTGTTGTTCTCTTATTTTAAGTGCTAATGTAAACTATGGAGGTTTATTTACAATGATTTTTGTTCCGTGGTGCTCATTATTTATGAAGAAGTGCCCTGAGTGGGGGAAACATGTAGAATACACAAGCCCAGAGATCAACATTCAGACACATTGTTATAACAAATCAAGTACACCTTCTATGGACTATTGAGGAAATTAAACGAGTATTGCACTTTATGACATCGATCATTTTATCCTAAGAGAATATATTGTATTGTAAGTCTGTTGTATGTTGTTGCTCCATGAGGCTAGCCACCTCCTTCCAGAGAAAAGTGTCATACGCTCTTTGACCAGTACTTTTTGAGGTGATATGCTCATTCATGTCAGGTTGTTATAAAGGAGCCCCATAAAACTCTTAAACTGTGTAGAACAACTATGGATAAAGTAGGGAGGGTTTAAACCTATGTCCGGTTTTTATAATGTCCTATGTTCCAGCTGAGTAGATCACCTTTTATCCTGGGTCAATTTGCACTGATGGTGAATGAAAATCCCAATGTTTGAGTTGTCTGCAATAAAAATATATAGCAAATCTTCCAAGGGAAACACTTGGGAATTCTCAATTGCCTCTAGCGTCTTTGGGTCAACAAATACAGTGCGGAAATCTCAACTTTTTTTACATTTTCGTTATGGGATGTTGTGTGTAGAATTCTGAGGGAAAAAATGTATGTAATCCAGGCTGCAGAGTCTTCTCTCCCTCTCTGGCTGTGCCTGTGTCTGTGGAAGCTGCAGAGTGATTGCAGCTCCCACAGACACAGAGCGAGAGATAGGAGTTCATCTATCTCTCTCTTCATTGCTTATACAAGCAGGGCTCTGTTGGCATAAGCAATAAAACAGTTCAGATTGCAGATCCGGACACTGGCCGGCATCTGACAGCCGCGTCTTATAGTCCGAAAAAAACCATAGATGTCACAAAATGATTCCCTACTAAACATTATATTAACACCAACCATCAAGAGGGGAAGCCTCTCCTTGTATTTCCATGCTCATACAAGCTAGTTGGACATTTACAATATAAAGGAGAGGAGTTCATGAAGAGCCTATACCAGGGGTGGGCAAACTTTTTGACTCGTGGGCCACATTCGCTTCTTAATTTTGATAAAGGGGCTGGACCAATAGTTTGTAATGGTCGTCCTGTCATAGGTGTGCCCATTCCATGCATCGCCAGCATCCCTTATGATGGCGGTGATGTGTAACATGCGACACGGATGTTGCTATCTTTTTACATTTCCAGGGAAAAAAAGCTCATTCATTGCAAAGAGCAGAGATAATTTATAGAGACTGCCTGTTGCCATGAGGAGATGCCCACAGTATCACGCCACTGCATCGTCCCCAAGACAAAGTTTTGACACTTCTAGGCATTATGTGCACTCATTGCAGAGAACAAGCGGAGGGGAGCATCTTTCCAACAATGTAACAAAGGGCTGGAAGAGAAGCTAAACGGGCCAGATTCGGCTCCTGGGCCTTAGTTTGCCCACCCCTGGTCTATACTTTGCATGTTTAAGTACCTTGAAGGAAGATCTAAATAAAAGGGATGACTCTGGAATTGAGTTATTAGTAAATAACCATTTCTGGAGAAGATGCTGTAGGTTAGGAGGGAGATCTGCACCTCTGGTACAGTCCGAGCAGAATCTAGGTTACAATAATCTTGCTGGCAATGTGTTAAACTTTAAATATCTTGTCCCGTCTTTATTTCCCCAGTCATATAATATAATTAATATATTTATTAAATCCAGCAAATAAAAAAATGTAAAAAAAATACACAAGCACGGCATTTCCATATAAAAACATTCTTTTTCATTATTATGAAGCTTACAACAGAGTGGCAAGTGACAGTACATAAATACCAGGGATATTATAAAAATCCAAAGTTAAAAACAACCATCACCAAGTATGAAGTCAATGGATTTTACGATTGGTGATATTGGATCAATGTCATGGTGTTTGCTCAGACACTGCGGAGGAGGAGATAGGAAAATGAAAACATAATTTACATTTTATTTGGATATAATGCATATAAATTACAACGAGTCTGTAAAAACAATAAAGAGAACGGAATATACACAGGTCACGTATTCGAATTCCTGCAAGTACAACAAGTTGCTATAGACATTCATTCCATGCTGTAGGATATGAAATCACCTCTTCACAGGTAGGTAGGCTTGCTGGGTAGGTGGGTCATGTGCAGAGAGCCGCCTCACAGCAGAAAGACGTCTGTTTTGGTTTTATAATGGAATATAAGACAGGGTACATAGACACTGCAATGTAAATCGTTTCTTGGAAATAACATGCATTGCTTTCACAGTTCAGTAGAAGATGCTTTTTTCTTTTTTGGGTAAACACTGTAAGGGCCCCCATACACCTTTAGATCTCTCTGTCAGATTTCCTTTAGATCTTTTTTGTTTTAACAAAACCATGTAATATGAGGGACTTTCTAAACAATCAAGTCTACCTGTGTTCAATCGCAGAGGACCCGGCACTACATAGTTGTTGGTAGATATAAAAGATATCTGACAGAGATCTAAAGGTGTATGGTCAGCTTAATACACACACCAATCTCTTACTGTTCTAATACTAGCTCTGTTACCTGTATTTCAAGTCATGAGAGTAGTATGAAAGCTCTAGACAGGGTGAAAGGTATACAGAAGGCAGAAATGAGTGGGTTGTATAGAGTCTGGGGGTGGAATCAAGCTTCCATAAAAGGTCTACCTACCACTTGGTAATTACATTATATTTCTGTAAGGGCTTGTTTCCACTAGAGCGATCGGCCATAACCACCCACGTTTTTAATCGCGACCGCTCCCAAGTCAATGGGCATGATTCCCGTGATCAGCCAAGGTCGTGATATTGGTGGCCACCCTACTACGTTTTTCACTGATTGCTCCCATTGACATGAATGGACGCAGTCAAAAATGAATTGGGACGCAATTTTTGAACACTTCCGTATTCATTCTATATGGGTGCGATCAGGGGGATCGCAGCCAAAACCGCTCCTGATCAACCCTGATCGTGCCCGACCACGAAAACTCATGAGCGATCTCCACCCGCCTATAGGATCGCAGCCGATTGCTCATGTGGAAACATAGCCTTAGGACTTAATAAGCCTAAAGAAAGGAAACGAGAGCCTGAAAAAGCTTGATTCTTGAAATACCTCAGGTAGCCAATAAACGGTATCACTTTAACGACAAACTTTCTGTATTTATCGATGGCGAACACGGTACAAGACTACAAGAAGTACATTTAATGCAATCCCTTCCAGTTGGTTTTGATATTGGACCGATAAATACATTTTAGAGTAAAACCACACACTCATCTTTTACAACCAAGGAAGGTGCTATCTTAAGGCTCCCATTCACGGGTCGATTTTTCAAACATTTTTGACCGATCGATAACTGCACGCAATCACGGTGATCGATCGGTGATCAATCGAGTTCTGCCCACCTGGAATCAGCAAAAAATCGGATCGGACATTGAACCAAAATGTCGTTTTTTTTTGGGGTCGATCGTTTGACAGTCGAAGTACATTAGTGGACCTATAGCTTCCTATGCAACAGCCTTTCCGATCAATGGATTTTGTGGAATCGGCCATTTTGAATATCAGCTTCTGCCCTTAAATCAGATTCCCAAGGGGGTGTTCCATCAATTCCAAAATGATCAATCACCATTTTCATTGCCGGGGATGATCGGATGGGGGTCGATCAATATATGGCTATCTTAACCTCTCCTTAAATTGGCACTGGCTATGGTGCACTGTGCATATGTGTGAACAGTTTGGAATATATATACGCACACCATGAAATCCTTGACAATTGGAAACACAGGTATACTTTTAAATTGACTTTTTGAGGGGAAAACATTAGGTTTATTTACATTCATATTGGAATAACAAAAAAATCTCTGATTTAAATATATTAAAGGCTCTGTGTAACACTATTCCCATTATAAAATGAAAGTGAAGATAACTCAGCCTAAATACTGATCCTTCTGTAATGAGTCTAGAAGTTGATGTTACGTTCACCATAGAAATGGTAGAGACAAGTTTCTCCTATGACTTTTCGGCAATAACAGATTCTTGCCTCTCTGTTGGCAATAAGGTTTTTTCTCAGTCTGTGATAGGCATGCCTAGTTCAGTACTTTGATATTTACTATGATAAATGAACCCCTACTCCCTGATGGTTTGACCTCCTGGGCGTTCTGCCCGAGTTATCTTGGGGTGAGTTTCTCACCTGAGATAACAATAAAACTCACCTGTCCGCTTAATTCCCCGGCGATTCTGCGCATCGCCACCCCAGCCGATGCTTCCAGTCCTGCCCTGATCATGTCAGATATAACGCTGGAGGGCCGGGAGTAGACAGCGTCATTGGCCTCTGTTGCACTTTCTGAGCACACATCCTGGAGGGCAAAGGATTGCGGCTGCATTTAATGTGCTCTTTAAAAAAGCGCACCAAGTGTGTAACGCCCAGGAGGTTAAATACATTTTTTTTAAGGCATTGTCAATGAAAGAATCTTATCAATATACAATACCCTGAATGTAGACCTCACACAGTGCCTGCAGACACTGTCTTTTTTATATGAATGACCACGGAGCCACTGTGGACCACTGAACCCGAGTATAGAAATGTCAATACAGTCCTGGAGGAAGACCTCTATCCATAACATTAAGCATACATGTCTCTATGGCAGAGGTGTCAAACTCAAATACACAGATTGATATTAAGATAAAAATATATTTACACTGCAGGACATTTTTGGCCCATGGGTCAGAGTGTAGGTTATGTGTGGCCACATCCCTGCGTAAATAGATGGTGTACTTGGTGTACTTTGCATTCCCCCAGACCAATTCTGGTACCCCTCTCCCCAGCTCTGCTTTCCAAAAGCCTGTCTGCCTGCTACTTCACCATGCCTCTGTCCTCCAATTCTGGGAGTAGAGAACTACAGATCCCAGAATACTCCAGGCAGCTGGTAATCACTATGATGTCATTGGAATGAACCGCTGATCAGGATTAATCGTTCTCTACTCCCAGAGTGAGAGTATAGAGAGGCGGTAAGTGCAGCTGCTAGGGGAACTCCCGAGAAGGCAGATCTAGCAGATCTGCTGCAGGCCAAAAATATTTAGGACAAAAAGAGTTTGACACTTATGCCTTATAGGAACCTTAAATTGAGCTGAACATATGGGCTGTGAGAACCTGCCAAAGCGTGAGGCAGAATGCTCTACAGGTCATCTAATGAACCATACAGTTTATGCAGAGTTCAAAAGTTATCCCAAGCCAGATAGAACATATAATCCAGTGTATTCTTAGCCTCGGTGAAGGAGGAGGAGCCAGATAAAAGGTCATGATACAAGGCCTAGAGTGATCTAAGAGAATAATGGAATAGGCTGCTCAGGTAAGCTAGGATAATCTGATATCACCAATATGATATAATAGAATGTTCTATTCTTTTAGATTGGTTTTGTGTATGTGAATGTGAAATCTAAGACTTGTTGGAGCTAGACACCCTTTCTATACAGTGGTTTCCTAAAAACCAGCCCACTTAATTAAACAGGTTAGGAAAGGTGAAGACCCTGAAATGTGCCTCTGTTACCTATCACTCACCCAAAATCACACAGGAGCAAACAAATGCTAAGCTGGGTTGGCATAATATGCATTTTAACTTTGCTTGCATTAGCTTTTCCAATTATTTTAATTGAGAATGGAAACAAAAGTGCAGCCAAAACCACATAATACAAAACGTAGCACACGTCAAACCGCACTGCATGCACTCAGTGTGAAAGATCCCTAAAGGTGGACAAACACGGTTCAATATTTACGTTTGTTAAAGTTGACCAAAATTTATCGAAATCGATTAAAAAATGATCAGGCATTTTGGTCAATTTGGTTGTTCGTACAAGTATCTAGGTATTTCGGTTGATTTACGATTGTACTATGGAGTACATTCGTAATATGTTCGTATTACCATCATAATATGAATGATCGTAATTCAAACAATTATAATATGCATGCGCTCCATGGTACAATTGTAAACAAATCCATTACACTGTGCAGTAGTACGATTGATAAATGTTCTGCGTTGGAATCGTACAAGGCCATTGAGCAAGCAAAAGTAGAAACGTGTATGGCTAGCTTATATCTAAGCAGCCTCTGGACTTCCAGATTTCTAGGGAACTGAAGAACTGTTAACATGTTAGAGATGCTTGGATGAGCAACGCTGTTGTTCCATTCGTTTTTCCATATAGCAAAAATGATTCTCCAATTACACAAATAACATATGGACATGAGATCATACCCAATGAGAACTGGCCATGATAAGACTTCTTGCAGCAGGAATATCATTAGTTGCTATAGGCATCACTATGCTTTCATATGATATGTATTTAGAAGATGTGGTGTGGGTTCAATAAATTACTGTAATGTAATGGATTCCTAACTACTAATACTCATAAAAAGCACCTGTCACCCCAACAAACAGATGACCACTATTAATATAAAAAATACTGGTTAAGTTCACAAAATGGCCCCATTGGTTGCAGACAAAAGTGAACTTTAACCAAAGCCATGCATTATCCCTATAAAATGCCTGACATCAATATGTAGATCTATTGCTCTTTATATTTCGGTGACCTCGTGACATAAAAATAGCTCCTGGTTCTGTATATATATAAATTAGGGGGTTGCATTTTATATTTCCACCACTAGAGGCCGTTGTTGTACTGCCGCCAGCGAGGGCGGCAAATGTCCAATTCTGGGTTTCTCTCTAGTTTCATGACAAATGTCAATTTCTATTTATAAATAATATGATTTAGCTCATTATAACTCCTAAGATTCGTTGGTAACAATCATGGTAACAATCAGTCCATTTATTGACCAATTGTGTATAGTAGCCACCAATAAGTGGTCGCTCATCACCTTATTCATCGGTCTGTATGAATCCTGCAGGGAACCCTGGCAATCAGTTACAGCTTTACTTAAATACTTGGGTAAAATACTTGATTTCTGATGTTGAATACTATACATAGCAACTGTTTGCACCCTTGGGGTTACAGACCTTTTCCAGGAAAATATGGAGTGTCATGTAATATCACAGCTGGGACCCTCTTCCCCATGCAGGTTTTCTCAGGACTGATTTATGGAATGACAGATTTCATATGCAATGATGACATCTAATATTACAGAGCATAAGCTATAGGAACTATATTTTTGTATTTCAACTTTAACCACTTCAAATGACAGCAAAAATATTTCCCTTATGTTAGAGATACTTTGTTTCTGAGATATATCTTTTAAATACCAGTGAGCTATACTTTCCCTCAAATTAAATATTTATTGATAGCTACAAATATCTTTTAATTCATTTTTTTTTATAAATGTCATCCAAGTCTCTATTTAACACCTTTAATTTAATACCTTTGCTATACATCTCTAAACACAGAAAAGAAAGGGGCTTCAATGCAAATGATCAGTGCACTTTCTTTTTAATAGTAAAGGATACTACTGTCTAGATCTACAAGAATGCTCATTTCTGAGAAACAAGGTGGCTGCAGTGTCCCCTCCCCGTCATATGATGGTACATAGATCACCTGAGCCTAAGCATCAGGACCATGTCTTCTTAGAAGGACAAGGACAGGACATCTTTATAACAGAAACCTCGACAGAAGTAAAAATGTTTTTTCAGTTAAGTTTACTAGCAACAAGCTACAACCTTTGTTTGCTTTTTATCCTCCCTAGCAGTATGCCCATTTTGCGCCATTTTCAACAGCATGGTACGGGTGATCAGAGCAGAGTACTACTACTGTCTAACCACTTCCAATGACAAGGACAGGGCATCTCTCTCTACACTGTAACTGTACACTGCACTCTGCTTGTTTACCTGCCCTCCCTCCTCTCTACCTATCGCCGCTGTAATCAATGGGCTAGGAAACCAACGCCGCTCCATTAACATGAAGGTCTATGGCCCAAACCCAGCTTGGGCAGAGTTTGTTTTGTGGCAAACCGCCAGGGAGGTTAATAATAAGTGATTAAATAGGATTTTTACTCACCTGTCTAGTTGTTCACAAATAGAAGGTGAGATAAGGTGAACAACTACACAAGAGGTAAGGGAAATCTCTGTAAAGCTGGGCATACACGGTTTGATTTTTTAATTGATCTGCGTAAAAAACTAACGTATTAAATCACTGTTAAGTAACTAATGTTTGAAAATAGTATCCTTTTTTAGCTGAATCCATTGCCCGAAAGTGATCGAATAGATCGTGAAAAGTTAATAGATCGGTTGTGAATCGGAAAATCAAGCCATGTATGCCCAGCTTAACCTCCTGGGCGTTCAGCCTGAGTTATCTCTGGGTGAATTTCTCAGCTAATATAACTCACCCGAGATAACTACAGTTAAACTCACCTGTCTGCCAAATTCTCCTGGCAGTTCTGCGCAGATATGATGGTGGGCGGTAGGCGGCCCTATTGATCTCCATGGAGAGGCGCTGCTTTTTCCGAGCAAACCCCTAGCGTCAACATGTTTGGGACCTCCTGGAGGGCAGAAATTCACAGCGCTATTTAATGTGCTCCAATGCAATGAAAAACGCGCCAAGTGTGTAATGCCCAGGAGGTTAACAGAGCCCAAGATAGCAATAAAACTAATGGTTCTAAATTCAACATTACCTGAAAGTGTTGCTGCATAAAACTAATGGGCGGTGCAGCTTAGAAAGGTTGAAGGCCGCACTTCATTTAATCTGAGATGTTTTCTCAATAGGAACCACTGCATCAGTTAAGCTGGCCATAGACGTCTTGATTTCCCCGAGATCGATTTTTTAAACGATCATGGCATGCAATTGATTCTTTGATCATAAGTCATACATCGTACATATGTAGCTCGATCATAAGTCATATATACATATGTAGCTCGTTTTGATATAAGTCATACATCAATTGAAAAGTGCTCCATTTTCAGGATCCGAATAATCGATGATCAATTGGCGATTTATCACCAACCGATCAGTGACAACACTAAAGGTCGGCTACACAAAAAAAGTGATTGTAAATGATAGAAGTGGAATATGGCGTCCATGGGTCGATCGATAGAAATGATCGCCAGTCTCTAACAATGTCCTTCTATTCAAGATCGATCGACTAACATTTTCAGACATGTCCAATCCCTGCATGATCAATTTTTTGGGCGATTTCTCGCTATTTCACTCACTTGCATGCAGCGATTTGTGAACAATCGATCGCATCGGTCAATCTCTCAGAAATTGGATGAAAGATGGAGACGTCTATGGCCAGCTTTAGGGACAGTTAATTCTTTCACAGAAACGGATGTACATTTTCTAAAACGATTGTGGGGTATGTGGTCCATTTAGAGAAAAAACAGTGCTTAGCTCATATCATCTTCAAAGAGTGCGCCCAGCCAATGCTTTCTTTTAATTGTCTAAATACAAGAACCCCTTATCAGGATTTTACTGTCCATCCTGTGACAACACTTTCACCAGACAGCTAAACTCCTAATATTGGGGCATCACTATTTTAGAAATGAATGTCATTTTTGTCACTGTTAATATACTCACATGTCTTGTAACCAAGATCAAAAATGATGAGCTTTACACACAGCAGTAGATGGCTGGACATACACTAAATTAAGACTCTTAAATGTGTATGTATGTATGTATGTATGTATGTATGTATGTATATACACACACACACACACATTTTATATAGTTTGTATCGTTTTTTGCACAACTGCGCTAGGCAAAAAAAAAAAAAGGCACAAATTATAGTAAACTTTCTTCTTCCTATTTTTGACACACATTCCTAAAGTACAGTGAAAATCATTTCAGAAGCTTTGTATCACATTGCATGGACAGTACATTGCATATGTACGTTTTAAAAGTCATAGTTTTTTATGTAAATCATACATCTGAGAGCAAAAAAAAAAAAGAATCAAAATGACATAACTGCACGCTGTACAAACAATTCAGGAGTCTGAGATAAAGACACAAACACACATAGAAAAAAAAGGTCAAATTATAAAGCTTGTAAACAGACAATCTGAAATACACGTTATTCATGGAAAAATATCATAAAAAAGTACCACTCTGAAGTCAAACTGCCTGAGTTTCCTTCATTTGCAGTTTTAAGAGGAACACTTGGGCACAACATTAGGTTGTCTTGATAAATATGAATGCCGAGCACTACAAATGTCACCAGGGTCTCCTTGGTTGGTAGAGCTGCTGTTGTGCTTTCTAAGCGTCTGAGGTGAATCTTAAAATCATTTGGCACCAAAAATATTTTGGCCTGTGTGGGAAGAACAGCTCCTCGTTCTCGACTTCCGGTGGATGAAAGTTATTATACTCGTCATGGTTCATTCATTTGGACTGTAGAGATTTCTTTATTTCGTTGACATCCATCTGATAACGTAAACAAAGCATTTTATTTTTTAAAACTTGGGTTATTAAAAAAAGTACTACCATTCATTAAGCAAACGATAACTGGAAAAAAAAATATATTCCATGAATGTCAGCCTCAAAGTTTACACAGTTGTAGGGGTGGTTCTCATCAGGGCTGTTTCTCCCACTATGCAAAATATGCGTGCACATGGGATGGTGTCCCTCCCCGATATGGGCTGGGTGGCAGTCTGTGTGAGTGTGAAGAGGGAAGGAGAAGAAGAGGTAGAAGGAGTTGCGTCTTCTCCTCCAATAGCACCCCACCCCCCGGTCCACAGCATCTCCAATGGTCAAACCACCCAGAAACCCCAGAAACGTCCCTGGTTCTCATTCAGTGCAATAGAAGATGCTTAGAAGGATTCCACCTCATTGCCTAGCTGGAGGACCAACATCAGCTGAAAGCCCCCATACACTTAAGAATCAACTTTTCTTCTACCAAAACCATGTAATATGAGGACCTTTCTAATCCTTCCAATCACTATGTATTCTATCAGGGAGGACCCGGCACTACATAGCAGTGATATATACCTTCCAATCACTATGTACTCTATCAAGGAGGACCTGGCACTACTTAGTTGTTGGTAGATCTAAAGAAAATTGTACGGAGTGATATTATTTTGATCACAGAAAATTGTCATTACATGGAAACATTACATAAAAGACTGTCCATGTCCATGTGCACTGCTGGCTAGAGATGCTGACATTTGTGCATGAATTGAGCCAGGTCAAGCTGCTTTGTGTTTCAGTCTGCATACAATTTGCAGGCTAATGTCCAAATTTTGGTATCATTTGACCATCTCTACTGCAACTATTACCTTTATCCATAGCACAAAGATTCGGTAAGGAAGAACCAAGAGATGCGAAGAATTAACTCCATGCAAACCAGGAGCTGAGCATCCTCCTCTAAGGCCAGGGTGAGCTCAAATAGCGGCTTTTGCGTTTTAGTGAATGAAAGCCATAGCGCCATAAGCTATTACATTGATATAATGTAGTATTTGTATGCCAAAAAGCATCTTTTGTATCATTTGTAATACCAGCTTTAGGGTCATGAAACAATATAATACACAGGCTGATGTTAGCACATACTATACCTGTAATCGTAGTCTAATTTTCTTTTCCTCATCTAATTCTGACAACAGCTGCTTTATCTCTTTCCTGAAAAATAAAAGTAAAGCACAGAACAAAGTTAAGGGTTTAAAATTAAGTTAGGGTTTTATCTAAAGTATGGGGGGGGGGGTATAGAAAGTATAGGGAAGGCAAAATATTCAGTGTTAATGTGGAAAGACAAAGTGCAGTAGTGACATTAGAATGTGATCTTCCGAAGGGCGTTGACGTTGCACGCTTTATAGTATTTGTACAATTTTAAACCTAAGACTGGCATGATAGGAATTCTGGAACTCTATTTGATCTAGCTCTTGTATGTTCCTCTTGAATAGGTTCCCCACAAAAAAGCTGATTGTGAATGGCTTTTATTAATCGTTTCCTTTCCTTTTATAAATTGATATTTTGGGACATAACTGTTCCCATTTTTGTTTTTCTTCCGCTAACATGCCTATAATCTTTAAGTGGAAATTACTGGCTCCTATTCATGGAAAGCCTGGTAAAAATTTGAAGAGAGGAAATAGGAAGACTGAATATATCAGAGCTTTTCAAGCTGCAAAAACACTGGATATGAACCACTCAATGTGAGAAAACGAAACTCATTAATCATTAGGGTTAAGATCAAAGCCCTGTGCTCCAACATAGTTAGACCTTACCATATCAGGTATGTATTACATGATATACAGAGTAAACATGTCATTGTGTTATCCAAAATGTTTGCACTACAATTATGTCACAAAGTATTTTCCACAACTAGTTTCCATTTCAAATTGGAATTGGAATAGGCCATACAAGGATGTGGTACACATAGGGATTGATTAACACAAAATATGAATTGTATAGCTTATGTATGCAACAAAATATGTATTATTTCTGTCCAGTGATTTTATTTTTTTAAAAATCAGATAACTAGGCAACCCATAAATGGAAAATAAAATAACCTTAAACAGTTCCTAACTTAGGGCGATGTGAGCTAAAGTTGAACAGTAAGCTGGTCACTATTCCTGGGAGGTCTATAGGTCTCCACCACCATTGCCAATGATAGGAAACCTTGGACTAGGAGCCATGTCTACCTATTTAATAAGACACACAAATGGTAACACACTTCAAAGAATGAAAAAAGGAAACCCACAGGGGAAACCTTCTAATATTTATTTTGCCTAGGCACCAAGGATGAAGCCAAGAGAAAATGAAGCATGTTTACATTCCCTATAGGGCTATGTATCTACTGTTGCAGCATTTTGCCAGAAGGGGGGGGGGGGAGTAAAGACTATATGTGGACTTTGCATTTCTACTGCAAGGTCAGTCTTGAAAACTAAGAAACTAGAACTAGAAAATATATATTTCTTTGTATACATTTACCCTTGTAGCGGATCCCTGCTTATTGTCTGGCGGATGTTAATCTATTTAACAATAAACAATATTTATAATGATACATTTGTGATATTCTTCCTCTTTGTTTGACCACACCCCAGAATCTATTTGTTATAGTTTTTTTCCAACTGCAGCTTTCTGATGTCACCCATACAATGCAGGATCAGCAGTCCTGTTATCATCCTATCATGTAGAGTGACATGATCATTGTATTAGTGACATAAGGAATTAAGCTAGGCACACACGGGTAGATCTGTAAATAGGTTTGAGTACAATCGAACTACGCGCACGCCCACAGAGCTTGATTGTGCTCTAATCTGTTTACAAATCTACCCGTGTGTCTCTTCATCGCAGGAACTCAATTGAATGGGGTTCCAACATGTTGGAAAACCCTGTTCAATTTCCATTACTTTGCATGGAGATGTGAGTCTCCATGCAAAGTATTGGACGTGCTGCTGAACAGCCTAGTTTCAGTGTGAAGGGGCTGAGTCAGCACGTCTCTGTGAGGCTGTGTTCTGCTGCTGCTCTGTTGGCTGCCTTTATCCAGCTCCAGCCTTGTGTTGTGAGTGTATCTCTCACAACACAACACAGGCTGCGAGCTGGGGAAAACGGATCCCCATTGAACGGGAATCGATGTGCCCATGTGGTGCACATTGATTTCTGTTCAATTGATCCCCAGCTTGGTGACGTCACCACACTGTGATTGATCGGGGGTCGATTGCAAGGGAATCTACCTGTGTAGGCCCAGCTTTAGGCTACTCCTCGTCCTGAAGGATTCTATGGTTACAAAACACCTCAGCAACGTTTACTTTGTGTAAATTTACAAAAGTTAGTTACCACATATCTCTATCTGAGCAGGATACAATATCAACAGGACAGGGGCGCTAATCTCTCAAATAAAAGGGCATGTCCACTGGTAACCTGCTATAGACGTTGATCATACAAAAAAAGATATGAATAATGAAAGAGGAAATTGACCCACCTTTAATATCACAAAATACACACACATATTTCACTACCATCTCTATGTACAAACTAACACATTAGAACACCATGTATCAGAGATGAAACAGAAGTGCATACTTTTGCTGGTCCTTCATTGTCTCGATGATGCTTCTCAGCTCTTTGACTTGTATTTGCAGCTCTTCCAGCGATGGCTGGTTGCTTTCCCCTTTGTGTCTTGCATCAGAACTATTAAAGGACGGAGAGTTTGATCTGTGACTGCTTGAGGTGACGGAGTGGAATGCTGATGGTGCACCAGACGCTCCATGTGAGAAGCTAACACTTGATATTAAGCCTCCAGGTTTTGGGGGCAAAGGAGCTCTGTTTTCTGGCAACTGAAAAAACAGTAAGATAGACTTAATGAGGCTGAATCATTTTACCACTCAATGTTCAATACTGAAAAACCACTGTCTGATGCCATTGCCAACAGCTCAAACCTATCCATATCAGAGGCCCAGATATAACCTGTAATGTTTTCTAATGGCATAGACTAGACACTACTGTCCTTCGCTACTTTACAGTGTTCCCTTGGAGCCCAGGCTATATGGAAGAAGTCATGTATACTATTTCTATACATGAACAGACTTGATATCAATAGGCACAAGCATTTTAATCTTTATTACCTGAGATGCCGTTGTAGGTCGGGAAGATTTCTTAGATGGCTCTACTGATCTTAGTGCCAAGTTATTCAGCTCTTCTTTATCATCTTCTGGACTTGGAGAATCAACGAAATCTGGACTGGAAAGAGATGACTGCCAGGAAAAAAAGAAAAAACAGAGATGCTGAACATCATACATGAAACAATAGTGTGCATTACCTAAAATAACTCCTAATCCTATATAAGAGGAATGGTGAATGAGACACCAAGCTTTAGGGTGTAGTAGGGTTTTTTTTGTTCTTTCTTTGCTTGGAGCACAGTATTGACTTCTCTTCATGAGAACAATTTACATGTCCATAGTAACAATTTACATGTCCATTTTGTTACTCAAAATTATACACAACACATACCGATGTAAGAGATTGTGATGGTGGACGCCTCCCACTGGATTTGGGTCTTGATGCAGTAGGGTGACTTAATTTCTCTCCAACTGAGACTACAGAGTCAAAGCCTTCAACATCTGTAAGAGAATGTCAGCATTTATGTCAAGAAAGAAAATACAATATGTAAATTAGGCATAGTGAACCTTTTTGACTACAGTCTGTATATTGGTCAAATATAAGACAATACGACACTTTACTATAGGCTATATATATCCCTTTTTAAATGCCATATTAAAATTAAAGTGTAGAAGACTTCTAAATCCAGATAACACTGGACACAGATACAGGTAGGAGTAGGAGAGACCAATAATAGTATTAGTAGTAGTAGTGGCCAATAACGCATATATACTTAAAGCAGACCTATACTGAGTTTGTGAACCTTATGTCCCTCGCAACCAAACCACACATATAGGGACAATCTGTGGAAAAAAATTACAATTGCAAAAGGCAGGGTAAAAACACAATATGTTAGATGAACTAAGGGGAAAGAGAGACAAAGGTGCCCTCTCCTCTTGTTAGATTTCCCCTGGGAAACCCCAGGGGCTAGGGGACTTTAATGGCCACTGGTGTATAAAGCGTACAGTTGTAAACGTTTATCAAAAACAAGTCAAAAGTTTAATAAAAGGTAGCATATGGTTAAAAACAAGGACATTTCCATGCTGCTAGACATTACATTTGATAAACAGCAGTTCTAGGTGGTGTATCACATGATGTACATATTACAGAGCGTCGAAATACAAACAAGAGATGGTCAGAAGCATTATCTAACATATTTATTTGGGATGTTGGCCACATGACACAGAATAGTGCAACCCTTTTTCTATAAAAACACAATAGTTGGAAGACTAGCGGGAGTTGGGTAAATATGCAAACCATCCTATTGAGATATGTTTTCCCCATTAAAAACTACTATCTAGCGCCATCTAGTAACCGCTCACAGTACTGCAGTTAATAAACCTTCCTAAACACTGGCACCTAATATTGAATATCTCGTATATGTTAAGGGAACAGCAGGTAAGTATACATTTTTTTAGGATTGTGGAGAACTTTTACACCATCATGGCAGCTCAGAGGTAAGTATAAGGTTGTTTTATTTTCAGTATACATACACTTTAATTACCATAGCCATACAAAAACACATGTGGGTGGTCGACATTCACATATATTTTGGACATGTGGAAGTGGTCACATTCTGGATACTGTTAATCTAAATATTCTGCACATACATACAGGCTGCTTTCCTTAGCAAAAGAGGGAAGTTCAACCAATTCCTGCAACCATAAGAGCGAGCACAAACCAATGTAATACTTTATTTTAAACTGGGAACAGATAAAGTGATCATATATTAATTGGAATGTACTGTATACATACCTCCAAAGCCAGACAAGAAATAAAACCTCATTTATTAAAAAAAGATAAACTGTCTGCGTTGATTGCCCATATACACACACACTACAGAGCATCCAAGGTTTACTCAATGCATCACTTTCCTACCAAGATGTCTATTCTGTTATACTGTATCTTCCCAAATTTTGATGAAGGTTGTATTTTTTTTTACACCTAAAGCCCGCCATAGACGTCCTGATCTATGGCCGACTTAGCAGACTCTTCACAGCGTGGTGACGTCACCACGCTGTGAGAAGTCGGCTACAGAGAGGACAGGAGTCCCGTGTGTTCCACTAACACACGCGATTCCTGTCACACTGTAGCCAATTAATTCGGAGGGGGAGGAGACTTCCCCTCCGAGTTAACAGCCTACAGCAGGATTGTGCAGAAAAAGAACCAGCAGGACGGATCCGTGTGTGATCCGACCTGCCGGCTTTTTTTCTAACAAACTCAAGGTGGACTCCCTTGAGTTTCAACAGACTCAATTCGTTTTCTATGGGTGTGTCAACGCACCATACCTGCGTTGGCTTACGTTGCATTAATATCAACTCAGTGTCCTTTGTTGATTTTAACGCAAGCTGGCGGATCACACCAACGGATGTGTAGACACATCCATTGACTTTCAATGAATGCGCCAAAATCGCATGTGTGTACTAATCCGTTGATTTACATTGGATGCATCAAATTGTTGTGGTGGAAACATAGCCTATGCCTTTCTCTTATGTCCAGCAACAATGCTTTTATCTTTTTCATTCTGTAGCCAATTTTTTATATAGTAGCTCCTTTGCGGCATCCCACCAGACAAGCTAGACTTTGTTCAACCTTGACCCTGTCACAGGTTCACCCTTTCTTGGATTTTTGGTAGATACTATCCACTACAGGGCAGGAAAAACCCACAGGACATTATGTGTTTCAGATATTCCGACTATTCCCCAGGCACCACAATTTACACATAGTCAGAGTTAAGTAGATTCCTACACTTTCCATGTTTTCAGCTTCAAACACATCGCCTATAAGAGTGGACGGTTCACTTCTTTCCTATGCATTCACAGATGTCATTGATTAAAATATTTGATGCAGTTTATCTGTCTCTGGTTTTAATCTTATGCATTGTGCTTTTCTCAACATTTTGCTCCACCTGCATCCTTTATAAACAGCTTTTTCAGACTACAAAAATATGATTTTTTATTTTTAGTGAGCCAAAGTGCACAGTTTAAGTTGGATCTGCTTCCTCAATCAGCTCCTACCACTGCCAACGTTTAATCTGCGGCTATTTAACTGAAGTGCCTAATACCTTTGAGTCAAAGATGGAAAAGCAGAAAGTACTTACTTTTGGGCCATTCTAATTAAAAGTACTAATCCACAAGCCCGGTCAGTTTGGAAGGAGAAGGAGCATGATTAATCCTCAGAGTAATCACACATTCTTAATCACAGCATGACAGCATTTTAAATTGACACAGAAAACTGTTGCAAAGACAGAGAGCTAAAAAAGCATTTATATTCTTTATGAGTAAATTAATTCTACAAGTAATGCAAATCTGTGTTTCCATATGACTTATTTCAAAAATATAATTTCCCCAATATAAATTTAAGGCACATGGTTGTTTATCAGGAAAAACAACAACGCTATTAGGTCCTACAATGAATGAATAATAACATAGAAGAAAGCTACAATAGTGGGTGACCATTCCTGTATTCATATTACTTCAAATATATAATTGTCCCAATGTAAATTTAAGGCACATGGTTGTTTATCAGGAAAAAAAACAACGCTATTAGGTCCTAAGATGAATGAATTATAACATAGAAGAAAGCTTCATGCGTGGGTGACCATTACTGTATTCATATTACTTCAAATATATAATTGTCCCAATGTAAATTGCCATGTGGGCACACGCCGATTGGCGGCCGATTTTGCCCCGTCGGTCAGCGGCAAAATCGGCCGCTAATCGGTGTGTATATGCCAGGCTTTAGTCAGTATCACATCAGAAATTTGTAGTAGGAGAAATTATCTTCCTATCTGAGAATCTTGGCATAGATTTGTAGAAGTGACATCCATATTAAGTTTTGCCTGTTTAGCACGAATTCCACAAATTCCTTGTGTTTTTGGTGTGTGTAGTGTGTTGGAGACACCTTGTGGTAGTTTTCTGGCGTTATATTTCATATCATTGATTATTAGTTTCAATTGCATTTCAGCATTTTTATTATTCTGTGCTTGTTAAATATATTTATATTTTGCATAATAGCTTGCCCTGTTTTATTGTCTGCACACTAGGACTATGTTACCGATAAAATTCTTTTGAGGTGAAATTATCATTACATCTCTGGAACCAAAGTTTTCCCTGTTGTTAGTTTTTTTTTAATGGTTCCTAAAGATTTATAAAGCTGCTGCGTATAAATCACTGACAAATTGTCCCAATGTAAATTAACCTCCTGAGCGTTTGGCCCTTGGCACGGTTTTTTCATTACCGTGCCACGGGCAATCGCGGCGGAGCACAATATGCTCCGCCGCGACTTCCTGCTCAGCTGGAGGACGTACACGTAAGTCCGGCGTCACTGGAGACGCCGGACTTACGCTGAGGAAAAGCGACGCCCCTCCAGTTACACGGAGGTCTATGGCGCCGCCTACCCCCGCCCCCTTCGCATCACCGGTGACGCGATCGGGGACGGACCCGGAAGCATCGGCATACATGCCGATGCTCCCGACCGCCATAAGCAGACGGCGAGACCTAGAGTGCGGCTCTAGTTAACTGGGGCTGAGTTTTATGATGCATAAAACTCAGCCCGAGTTAATTCGGGCTAAACGCTCAGAAGGTTAAAGGCACATGGCTGTTTATCAGAAAAAGCCACTGTCAGGTCCTAGGGTGAATGTATAGGGCAGTGAAGGATAACATAGCAGTAATGCTACACAATTGGATGACCATTACTGTATTCATATGACTAACTTCTAATATATAATTGTCCCAATGTTCATTTAAGGCATTTGGCTGTTTATCAGAAAAAAAATTGCTATTAGGTCCTAGGATGAATGTATAGGGTAGTGAATAAAAGCATCAAAGAAAGCTACACGAGTGGGTGACGATTACTGTATTCATTTTACTTACTTCAAACATATAATTGTCCCAATGTAAATTAAAGGCACATGGCTGTTTATCAGAAGAAAAAAAATGCTATTAGTTCCTATGATGAATGTATAGGGTAGTGAATGATAACATAGCAGTAATGCTTCATGAGTGGGTGACCATTACTGTATTCATATTACTTACTTCTAAAATATAATTGTCCCTATATACATTTCAGGCAATGCTGTTTATCAGAATAAACTTGGTTCTTTGGTCCTGAGATAAGTGTACAGGGTAGTGAATGATAACAGCAGAAAAGCTACATGAGTGGGTGACCAATCACTGTGACTGCTGGCTTTTGTAGGATTGTTGGCCAACACAACTCCGACATCAAGGGTTGCTAATCAAATTCCACATAATATGTTAACTGCATAGAGTTTGTATAGCCTATCTGTACAATTAACTATCAATGTGCTGCACAATATTTTTTTTTATTGGAACAAAATTTTGATGCTAACCCATAGTAAATAAATCTTTAAATTGGAGATGCAAAATGTTCCTCATTTTACGTATAAAGTATAAATGTGCTAGCGGCATGAATATTCACTGTACATGATATTGTTCTCAATGAATGGTACATGATTACAATCAAGCTGTGCAAGCGTAATATCTGTACATAATTGGAACTGCGAGCATAAATTGTAACATCATATCAAGGACATTTTACATAGAGTAAAAAAATCAAAGCAAGGATTAGCTTCACATGAATAGTGCTAAGCAAACCGAATTGTGTACTGCTGATCTGTATTCAAACTCACTAAACAACATGTAAATCCCATTCAAGCAACAATAAAACTCCTACTATCCCTTTATAAATACAGGATTTGTTAAACACACTGACCTACAGAAACCATTTTACACCACTCAAATGCTACACACAGAATAAACAAGAAAATGCTCATTTGGTTTAGCCAGTAATCAATTATATTGTCAGGATCCGAACCCAGGGCCGCGCCAGTGTCTGGCTGCAGCTCTATCCCCAGAGCTACCGGAATGTTTGCTCTAGTACCTTGTACATAAACACTTGTTGCCTAGTTCTCGTGAACCCTGAACCCTTGGCCCCTCCCATAGACTTCCTATTAAAGCAAGGTCCCAACTTTGATTCAATGCCAGATTATAGTGCTTCCAGACAGTATCTTGCTTTCTGGTATTCCCTGCTCGTGCCTTTATTATCTTCGTGTACCGACCCTTGGGTTTGACAACCCGACTACTCTTCGCCTTGCTCCCTTGTGACTCGACACCACCGGCTTCCGACCTACGCTTGTTTTGACCACGCTCCTGCTTGCTGCCTCTTGCTACCTGTTGATCCTGCCATTACTTGAGTCGCTGTTTCAGCTACTGGACACTCCTGACTGCAGATTGTTACATATATAGCCAGAAAAAGAAGGAACATTACAAACAGTACATAAAATTTAAAAAAGTGGCTTGGGACAGTACAAATATACAGAACAGGATTACTCAATGGTTGATCTATGAGAACATTATGTGTACTATACAAGTGATATTCTCACTGACACTGGTCAATGTTACAGTGCGGGATAAACTGCCCAAGATGTTGGCAATCCATTCTCGAAAATTGGGCAGTTTAAACTATAAGGTTATTTTTCTATACTTGGAACTCCCAAGGTTAAATAGTTTAACAAGACACTGTCAGTCTGGAGTGGGGCCATATGAATGTATTAATCTCTCTTTGCACAGCCTGTGAGGGATTTAGATGGGGAGTGTACGAAAGTATTACATCTGTTTCAGCAATGGCATCTTCTTAACTGATGCAATCCCTCCAAACCCAGATTACATTTCTCTCAGTAATGTAGTAATCATATTAGGCACTGGAGTAAAGGGTGATCATTTATGTTATGAAAAGAAGACTACGAGGTGATGATTCCACTTCCCAGTAATTACGGTCTAAAGTGGGCAATTTAATTTAAACTTTCAGCTCAGTGAAGGGATTATAACTTGACATGGAGATATTGATGTTGGTGAATTGTGTTCCTAATAAATGCATGTATTAATCTTCATGAAAACAGTCTATGAAGTTGAGGATTCAGTACGGTCATTACCACCCTACCACACATAGGATATTTAGGTACAATAAGAAAGACAAGGCATTACACGCACACACTTTTCAGCTGTCTCCCGCACAGTAGACAAGAGCTCCATGTTCTGACCAGTAGAGCGGAAGTGAAGGAGGCAGGGACGCTTTCTCTGATAGCCTTACCGCCTCTAGCCCTGAGAGCAGAGCTGTATGTGAGCTGGGCAGCTTGTGCCCAATTCACATACAGTGCAGATGGAACAGCCGCCTATGGGTGTCTCTTCCATCTGCAACAATTGGACTCAAGCTGCCCAGCTCTTGATACAGTAAATAAAAAGCCATAGGAAAGATCGGCCCACGGGCACATCTTATCTATGTACTTTGTGATCAGCCAGACTGACTGATTGGACAGTGCTCAGTGGTCTGTTTGTGTGAGATTTGGCAGCTCTCACAGACACATAGAGAGCTTGATGGGAGAGATGCCGGCTGGAAGCTCTTTCATCTGGCTCTGCCAATTAATTGTATATGTCATAAACAATGAACTACATAGGACAGCATCTGACAGCTCCTGAGCCTCCCTGGCTAAGCTTATAGAGTAAAGACACTGGCAGGAAGCAAAGGAGCTGGTGGTTGCGCCTTTTCAGGGGTTGCATTACAAGTTCACCCAACATCTTTTTCAGTTAAGGGCAATATAGATTTTATTTTTTCACATATGACAAAAAGCTTAGAGGGCACAAACTTAAAAAAAAAGTTTTAAATAGCACTACATCTAATACCTTGCACTGACAAATTGTGATTAGTGCATTTAATCATGCTGACAAACAGGTTAATTGTAGCAATATCAAACAATCAAATCCCTTCTAAATGCTGTGAAATATTTTTTGTAGATGCAGAAAGAATTAAAAATAAATTTGATTCAATACGAATTGTTACATGCCCCTCTCTGATTGCAGGATTACCGCATCTTATTGGCTTGTACTTGGTATGGTCGTATCACAGTACCTGGGTACAGTACCCACCCCTACCCACTGATACTCACCTTGCCTGCTTTACTCAACTGGGGAGTGGTATGTCACTGCTTCCATATTATTATATATGTAATGTTCAAGCCTAGGGATTAGCTGATAGACCTATGCACCATCATAATGGAGAAGGTCACAGTTCCCATTTATTCTGAAGCTCTAGGTATTTTTACTTAGGCAAAGAATGGACAAAAAAACGCGGAGAAAACCCAAGGGTGAACCGAAGGTAGCATTTTTTGCATGTGTTTTCTGGCCATATCAGTGGAGCCTTACATAGGCATTGTCCCTTGACTGGGAAGGTAAAACAGTTTTGTAACTGGTAACCCAAAATTGTTAAAGATTTTTCTCCTGCACAATCACCAGTCACGTGTCAATCAACTATTTGTTGCAGGGATCAGAATAAGACAGGTTGCAGGTTGGGAGTTATTAAACTGTGGTGACATACTCAATAGTATGACAATTTATTATGACAGTGTACTGGCACTGAGAAGGGGATGGAACAGTAACAGTGCAGACATGCATTCTACAACTATAGTAAAAGACACTCTTAGAACAGAAATACATGATAAAGCCTTACCCTCATCAATTGAAGAAGAGTAGTTACCCATGGTAAAGAGATGTAAATGGGGAAAGCTTGATGAAAAATGAATGGAAAAGAGAAGCATCACTTAAAATGATGGAATAATATGGACATGAATATGAAACAGAGCCTTGAATTCAGTTTGGCTCCAACTTGAAATCATATAGCTTATCTTCTTTTTATGTTTCTGCACCTAATCAGAAGTTCTACACCATTTCCCCATCCATTTTTTTACATATAAATATATACACACACAGGCAATTGTTGTATGTCACTTTTACCTATAGTAAGGAAAAGCTGGCAGATCAACAACCAACTAAAGAACCGTGCTACTGCATGTTTAATTTACAGATGATTATCCAAGATGTATATTTCTTTAAACATAATAACAGAAAACTCCAACAAAATACTCCATTAATACATTAATACACAACACAACCACCAATCTCCCTATAAAAAACTTAGTAGGTAAGGAGGTTCTTCTCAGAAGTTGAGAATTAGCATTTTTTTATCTATATGTTATCATATTTGCCATCTAAAAAGGTAACAGGAACATAAATGGATTAAACTATAGCCCCTCATACACGTTTAGATTTTTAACAGATTTTTCGGCCAATGATCTGGTAATAATCATGTGCTGTCAATCGGCTGCAATATCTGGTAAAAATCAGTCAGGAACCCTTTGTGTGCCAGCACTAAGGGTATGTCTCTACTGTGTTCTCGGCTCCCCTGCGCTAAGCACATTTCTGGGGCAGGGGACCGAGGGCACTCCCCTCCCAGCCCCTAGCAGCTAGGGGGGCCTAGCAGACAGCATCTAGGGGCCCTGGCCAATCGCCCTGGCAGCTCACTGTCAGACTGTGAAAATGTCACAGTCAGCACAAAGGGAGGTGGTGCTGCAAACCACCCCCTCGCCCAACAACTTTGGAGGGAGAGCCGCTGCTGCAGACAGGTAATGTGAATGGGAGCCGAGAGCGCCAAAGTAATAGAATCGATCTTAGAATTACGGACATGTCTGTAATGGCTTAGATCGATTTGGCGATCAAATTCAGCCATTTAAGCCAATTTTGGGTGAAAATCTAAATGTAAATGGGGGGCTTAAGAAGCGAACCTCCAATTAAAAGAAGCAGCTTTATCAGCGCTAGGGTGAAGCTATTTATCTCTATAAAACTACACACTAGATTGACACAAATAACTGAAATCTCAACATAACAAATTTGTTGCACTTAGAAACATGACTTACAGAAAGTTATATTCATTTCCATTATGTCTCTACATACATACTTTTTCAGATTGAAAGTCACAAAGGTGTTGTAATACCATACATAACTGAGAGTCATGCTTACACACAACTATAACACTCTACTTTGTTCTAATTTGTATCTGATTTCACAGTTAGCCACTGCCTGTAAATCTGCGATTATCCCTGTAGCTTGTGCACCTTTTATCTGCCACAGTTGTTCCTGCCACTTAATTTGCCATGAATATGCTTGGACACCGCATTATGTGATCAGAGAGCTTCTTAAGCAATTACTTTTTGTGGTTTACACTCCTTGTGGAGGGGGTCAATGATAACTTTCAACCACTTTTTCCCATGACAGTGGGCTACTGAACCAGACCACATAATTTAATATATAATTCTATGCAACAGAAGCAAATATGATATATGAGTTTAACTTTTTGAATAGAATTATTGAAATTACTTTTCAATCAATAGTTTATTGCCAAGAAGTAAGATGGTGTATGTGTGTGTCCGGCTCCATGAAAATGTATATGGAAGGTAAAGCAGTGTTGTAAAACTGTATAAGTATTATTAAAACATTATAAAATCAATACTGTTAACACATAAAGAATAACACTACATCTAGTTATACACTATGAATGCATATAAATACACTATATCTATTTCCCCAGGGGCACAATCGGTATGAAGACTGTATATTGTACCTGTTGCCATTAAGTTTGTATAGCTTTGTTCTGATGGTCCAGTCTCTACCTCAAGCCTAATATAATACCATGCCAAACAATGTGTAACTTTTTCTAAATACTCTGGCAGATGCCACAAGAGCAGAGTCTAAGGCGATGGTCGATGAATTCACAAAATAATGAAAAATCTATTTGGTTTATAAGAATAAAAAATACATAAGGGAAAATAGTGATAAAAGTAGTAACCCATACCAAATAGAATTCATTTACAATGACTTGGCTTTAGTGGATATTGGAGCTGTTTGAGGTTCCCTGCAGCAGCGTGATGACGTCTCCTTGCAAAGCAACGGACATCAACCATGGTTTACGTTATATCCAATATACCTGTTTTTGAGTGGGATTGATTGGTCCCGCTCTAAAACAGGGATGGCCGCATATGATATGGGCCAGATAGATGGCTGTGAGCGCACACGGCTCTCGAAACGCCCATCGATTTGGCCAATATCTAAATGTGTGTTCCCAGCTTTAGTCTATTCTTGTCATTATGAAAAATACAATAAAGACATGGATAGCCGATAATGAGAAACTGATTCCTAAGGCAGACACATCCTCTTGTATACTCATATTAGGCTGGGTTTTCTGAAGACACACATTCCAATGCAATGCAATTTTTAATTATTATACATGTGGTTAAGAAACAATGAAACACAAAAAAGTATAAATAAACAAGCTAATCATAACATATGAAAATGTAACAAAATATATAAGCTATAATGCTGAGTATTAAACAATAATTATTCAGATTTTTGCCAGTGTTGTGCAATGAAAACTTACCTGGCATACAAGGGAGAGAGATTTGGTCTCTCGCTGCTCGTAGCTCAAGAGTAACAGAGTAGCTGTTATCTTACTGAGTGACTAGAACAGATGACATTGGAGAGGTGACAAATGTCAAATCGTTCATGATTTGTTTACAGCAGAGAACCTGCCTCACTAGCAAAGTGCTGGTTTCAGCACAACATAGATCATCTCTCTTATCTTTAATGACTTATAATAACAAACGTAAAAAACAGAATTCTAAGACATTTTTGTCACCTGTGAGTCTCCAGCTTTGTGACAACAGTTTGGGAAGACCCTTTTCTATTATGTCATTAAACAAAACCATGAAAACATAGTATGATGAGTGTGTGGATGAGGCCCTGACCTCCTCCACAATGAACACCTTTGGAATGAACTGAAATACTACAGAAAAGGCCTTGTGTTCCCATCCAATCTATCCCATCTACCACCAAAATTCACTTTTGGCTGAATGAGATTAAACACTGCCACAAACTTTACTATTCTTTATAAAGTATTCTGCACTTTATGCTTTCATTTTAACAGAACATGAATTGCAAAAAAAATAATTCCAAAGATAAACGACAGCCTCTAGTTTTGGCTAGGTTTTCTTGAATTGTTGAACGTGAAGTAGAGTGTAGTATATACTGGCCACCTACTGGTACTCAGATCAGCTGTTCTCTAGGATCAGCCATATAGCAGCACAATAATTGTTCTCCGGAATATCTAGGTTCATATAGAGTCCTCTCTTTCCATGGTGGTGTCAGGGATCTTTAACACTGTGACCTTTATAGAAGTACATGCAAATGTGCCGCAGTGTAGTTTGATGTCCCTTGCGGTTTGCTGTGCGTACAAAAATAAAAAGGGATCACATGCACAGTATTTATTTAAGTGGGAAACCTATGTTGCTGAGGGTCGCAAACCTGAGAACATTGCTGAAAGTGTGTGAAGCACTGTCACTTAACTCTCAATTGCCAGAGCCTCAGTGGGCAGTATACGATCTGTCATTACTATGAGGATGTTGTGTGTGTGGTCTGGTGTAGAGCCCAAGAGTTGCCAAAATAGTGCAGAAATAGACATAGAAATAGTTCAAACACAAATATACTATTAGAAGCATAACGTGATACATGTAATGTGTGGTGTTGTTACCTTAGATCAGTGGTCCTCAACATTTAAGAACCACGACTCCAAAAAGCGTGGTGCACTTGCGGCATTTGAAACATGGATCTGACACTCCGCAACATGATCAGGTAAGTATAATGTCTTCCCCTCATATATCCTTAACTTGGTCGTGTGTCCATAGGGAACCTTACGCTGCCAAGTTTATTGGGAGGCTAGGAGCACAGACAACCTGTGTATACACGGTATATAAGTAGTGAGTCGTTTGGACCGTTATATGTTTTTTCAAGTTTGAGGATTTCCTTAGTTCTGATGGTGTCTATCTTTGAATCTACAGGTCCCATTTTGAGCGTGTGCTGCATGAGGAAGCCACTATATGTGGCGAAACATGTCGCATCAGGCACACGTATAATATCGTTACATGGGTTCGGTGTGTAGACCGTGATTGAACAATTTTTTTTTATTATGATCATTTATGATCAGTTATTATTGTGTCTTTGTATATATGTACTGTATATTTTGAGATATGTGGACAATAGGAAGTCCAAATAACATTTGATATTAAACAAACAAAAACTGTTTGAGCAACCCTTTGGCTATATATACGTCTCCAGCACTCCAATTAAAGTCCAATACAAAAGGGGAAATAATTTTCAGCTATTAACTTAGGAGGGACGTTACTCTCCATCCTAAATTCCCATCCCACTTGTGAGCATCAGAGCTGCTGCTTGTTTTCAGCAGTTCTGATGGTTTTAGGGAACGCCGCAACCACTGTGAAATGGTTGTTCCACCCCCACAGGTTCAGAAATGCTGTCTTAGACCTTTTTATGCTGGGTAACACTTCACTTTAACCAAACTTGCTGGAGATGTAGAGAAGGGTCCAGGATATACTACAAAAAAATGAAAGTATAGCTCTAACACAAATAAGTCTTTGCATATATTAAGTTTAAAGTCAGCTACTCAAAAGCCGACCATCTCTAATTTTTACTTGGCCTTTGGTAAACAAAAAAGATTGCTTTACAACTAAATTTAGAAGCACTGTTAAATAGGTCTCTGACTGGGATATAATGTTGCTTGTTTTAAATCTGTAGTTGACACTTCTGCTGGACAGGAACTAGTAATGTAAATTTATTGTCAGGATCAACAGGACAAAATACTAGAGACTGACACATTTAAAACTAAAGATTTGCTTTTTAGTAGTTATTATTATACAGTAGTGTGTGGTAGTATGAAAGTTGATATTTCTATTAACAAATTTAGAAACCTCTAAATATATATAATTTTCTATCCCATCTAGTAATATATAAATATACATAAGAAGGCTATGGTTTACAAATACAAACAGTAAAGGCTATACAAATATAAAGTATATTCAGATAATTACTGTTTTTGGCCATGTTATAGGAACGGACTGTCTTTGCCTCGATATAGGAATGTACTGCAATGTGTTATGATACATTTCTGAAGATTTACCCTGCCAGAACTGAAAAGGTTTATTATGGGTATTTGTGTAGGCTGGTATTTAGGATGTGTATGAATCTGTCAGTGTGTATGACAGAGCAGGGACACAGAAGATATTTATAACCTGGCAGAGAAACGGTTCAGGACTTACCAATGTCATTGCTTTTATCTGATGAGTCTCTGTCTGGAGTGCTGGATACAGTACTGATTCCTACCTCTGCCTTTGGGCTCTCACTCCTGTGCAGAATAAAAGATAATGATGGGAAAGTGAAGTTCAAATCATTTGGTTTTATATTAATGTCTGCAGAGACACATTTACTCCAATCAGGAACATTCTGCATTTAAATACACTCAGTGAACACAGGCTTCTTGTTCATAGTTGGCCACCCGTTTTAAAATATAATGTAAAATGGATACATAGTATTTTAAATACACTTTACATAAACGCATAGACTAGATCAGACAGATGTTAATCACATCTCTTGCTGATGATATTTAAATCATCAAATTTGTAATCTAATCATCAAAACTAAAGACTTAAGCCCCCCATACACCTTTAAATTACTCCAACAACTATGTAGTGCCGAGCCCTCCCTGATAGAATACATACTGTAGTGATTGGAAGGGTTAGAAAGCTCCTCATATTACATGGTTTTGGTAGAAGAAATTGTATGGTAAGATTGTAAAGCTAGGCACACACGGGTAGATTTGTAAAAAGATTTGAGTACAATCAACATGTGCGGTCACGGTGATTGATTGTACAACTCTACCTGTGTGTGCTGTCCTCGATTGAACGGGTTTCCAACATGTTGAAATGTTCAATCACCAATACTTTACATGAAGAAGAATCTTCATGTAAAGCATAGGAAAAGCCGACTCTGCCTTCACACAGCCAGCTGTCAGCTCTGACTCTGGTCAGGCTCAGTGTGAAGAGGGCGGAGTCAGCACTCTTCACAAGCTGCTGGGAGAGGCTGAATGATTTCTTCCCAGCTTCCATACCATGTGAATGTGTTCTGACTCACACGGGCTAGAGGCTGGGGAGAAACAATTGTCCTGAAGGTCCTGATTGACGTTGTGAGTAATCGGGGGTCGATTGCACGGGAATTAACCCGTGTATGGCTAGCTTAAGGTGTATTAAGGTGTTTATGCTCTCAATTATTTGGCTGAACTTTTTTTTTTTTCTTCATGAAACAAGTATCTCTTCTGTAACAATTATATTGCAGTAGTCAACAATTGCCAATTTTCTAAATGTATTTATTATTTTTAAATTTTTATTAAATTAAGTCAGTTAAAAAAATTATTTTTTTTAAATAAAAATGTGGCTCTATAGCTGCTGGCATATGTATCAGCACAAAGGAGGTCTCAGCATCCATTAGAAAGCATTTCTTAGATGACCATTGTCAAAAATCAATGTCATGGTATATTTAATGATTTTGTTGTGCCAGTCTAAACCCAGGTAAAGTCCCAAGTCCAGTTACAGATGATTACCAGGTTTTTCAAGTAAACAGAAAACTTGCTTTACCTTTCCGAGCCCCCCCCCCCCCCCCCCCCCCCCCCCCCCCCCCTTAGCAGACAACTAAGATCAGAAGGCGTGGCCAAGTACTGATTGACAAGTTACATGCTTGTTAATCAGCAGAGATCATGTTAAAAAAAACACACCTCCAGCATTATCTTCACATCCCACTATCGTGTAAGTAGCTTTGTTGTCACCCTATCAGAAAAAGCTGCTTTAGATGGACATCATTAGCAGGACAAGGAAGTTAATGAAAATATGCCCATTTTTACCAACTTTACTGATCAATGCAAACAGTGGTGTTTAGTGCATCAGGAAGTATTACTTTCATATTATTTGGCTCTATCACGATTATATGGACTGCAATTGGTAACCAGACAGACATGTATATGTATATGAAGGCCTGGTACAGAATTCTGTTAGCTTACACTTGCATATTCATTTCTGCTTTGAATTGCTGACATTCTACTACACAGCTTTTTCACTGTCCTAAGCTCAGCAAGTGATGGAAGATAAATATAACTCCGCTATTAGTACATCATACTCAGGTTACACAACTACCAAAGGAGTCACCTTTACCACATCCAAGTCAGTTATTACAGAATCTGGAACAGGCCTGTAACCTGACAGTAATTCTCTTTTATTTGTGATTAATAAGCTGACTCTGAACATTAGTAAGTAATAAAGAAAACATATATGTTACTATCTATGTTTTATAGTAAAACTATTTCTCCCTATTTCACTTATTTTGTCAAATCTATTCGATTTTCGAATATTGTCGCTCAACACTATTCTCAGCTGCTGCTGAACCTCGGTCAAACCCTGTCTGACACAAGAGGGGGGGGGGGGATTGCTGCCCAGGGCACCAGACTGGCTACAACTGTCCCTTGTACTAATCATACACCTGTGTGTAATTTTCACCATTTCCAGTGGCATTAAATGTGGTGGTATACTGAATTATTCCTCGTCAGAAGAATTACATTTAAAAAAAAATTAAGTGTTTTCTTCAATGTTCTCCAGTTTTAAATGTTGAGTTATATGACTTGAATTTGACTACAACAAAAACCTGGTTCCTCATTTATCTTCTACCATAAACTGACTAACTAGACAATGTCTCTAGACAAGTTCTGTCCAGTAAGCAGGAAGTTGACCCAGGAAGCAGTAAACTAAAGGAAGTCATTTTCTTGGTTGTGCAATGAGGTGGAAATGTGATAAAATCAGTAGGTGTAGGCCTGCACAATAGCAAATAACATTTAAATTATGGGTTGAAAATCTGAAAATGATTTCATCATACATCTTCTAAATGGAATGTATGAATAGTTACGCTTTTTCCCATGACAACTAGATACACTAAATGACAAGTTTACTGATTTTCCACAATTAGAAATCGTATATAACCAGTTTCTTCAGGACAGGAGTGGAAAAACTTTTTGGCCACAATTGTGGGCCACAACCAAGAGCCTGCAAGGCATAGGGGTCCTTCGTCTTCATAGCTAGGACAGGATATTTTATAAAAGGAAATTTGTTAAAAAAAATGATAAATTGAAGCTTTTGATAGAAGCCTAAACACTCGATTGCAGGCAAACTATGACCTCTTGGAAACAATCCATACAATTATTCTCTAGGTGTTATCTTTACTTGCAGGGAATGAGGGCAGCCAGAGCGCCTTGACACCAAGCTGACAAAGGGACGAAATAGAAGTCTAAAGGGCCGGTTTTGGCCCCTGTGCCTTAATATGCCCACATCTTGAACCCTTGTTTTACAGAACCGTGGCAACTCTGAATTGCATATACAAATGCAGACTCTACAGAAAGTCAATAATAAGGGTATTCTGCACCCTTCTACCTCATGCCAAAGTGCACATTGGGCACCTGTGATTGGAACTGTATTATGCAGAAGGATAGTGTAAATGTTTTTTTAACTAGAAATCTGAATCCTGGTTGTACAAGAGTCACATTTCAAGATTTTTCAAGAATGTTTAGGTACCAAACGTTTTGATTCTGTACAAGCATTTAGTGGGGACACATTATATCATAATTCCGAACCAAAAGGTAACAGGTCAGGGCTCCCAGTATGACATCTTTACCTTGTGTGTGTTACAGGCCCAACTGGTCTCTCTGGTCTTCTTGGTGGCAGCGTGCCTGATTTATTTGAGGTGGTTTTTGGAGGACGAGGCTTCTTTGGAGGTATAGCAGGCACTGAGTGCTTCAGGGAGGCATCTACTTTATGATCTCTCTCTGGCCTCTCTGCAAAAGAAAATATTATATTATATTATATATATATATATATATATATATATATATATATATATATATATATATATATATAGATAGTCCCACCAGATATATGATTAGTAAAAATGGCTGACTGTAGCTTGTTACTGAATCAAATGCTTTGCAATTATTTAGTGAAGTTATAGATTTCGTTTGAGTAATAAAGAAGATGGACACTTCGATATTGTGTACCATACATTTCATTTTACAGACTGCTGACCCAGTGAAGTTAATCCATGCTATCTTTCCAGTTTCTGCCTGAGTAATACAATCTACATCTGAGACTTAACTTTTAAACATGGTGCAAGTATAGAAATGTACTAAAACTAAACAAATGTTAAAATATGTGTGTCTGTATGTATGTAGGTTTGTATGTGTGGTTGTGTATGTGTGTACACATGTATAAACCATTTGTCTTCCAATTGACTAAACCCTTCTTTTAATGAATTGGCAAGACTCTAATCCTTGTTTCCTGAAATCATCACCCTCATTCCTGAGCTAGTTTGAATCTATTGGGAGATTGCAATTATATTATAACCAGGGGTGCACATAAGTGGTCCACCAGTACAAAAATGGGGTGAAAAACTAGCTACGGGGACCTATATGTTTGTTATGCAGGGTACTTGCGTAACAAGGCTGACGGAGTCTGTCAGCCAGATGGGGAAAGATTCAGCTCCCCTCCCTCCTTCCTCCTCATTGTGTGAGAGCAAGCTGACATGCTCACTAGAGTCTGTTGCCCCAGTGGCTGAAACTGGTATTGCAGCTCAAACACATTCAATAGCTGTTCACACAATTTCACGGTATTGTGTATAAAAAAAAAAATTTTTAGATTGCCAAAACTCTTTCAGTTTTTATTGTGAAATGCATACAATTTATGTCACTTAGATAGCCGCAGAGAAACATTGATAACTATAAAAGGTTGCAGTTAGGGGTGTGAAATTGGGAATGTAAATTACTAACCAAAAGATTGGATTTATAAAGTTGGTGGAAATCTGAGGGTTCTATGGACATGTCTTCAGCGGCACTGCTTCATATCTGCACCGCAGGCGTGCCGCTTAGATAACGCAGAGTGGACACTGTCCTATTCATTAGAATAGGATGCGTACTCTCTGCGTCTTTTTCCCCAGCTGCAGACATGTGTCCCCATGGGAAAAAAGAAGCAGTGGACATAAGCCCAAAGGGTAAAATCTGACAAGAGAAAAGCACTGTTGAATGTTGACAGTTGGAATATGACTATGAAAGGTTGACATTTAGACTGCAGAGTTATGAGGTCTGGGGGTTCAAACGGTGTTGTACTGTGAGAGTTACATTTGACCCCAAGCCAGCTGGTGACCTGTGGATGGAGACCGCTAATTGGAGGCTCAATCAAGAACAAGGAGGTCCATCTGCAGCAGAATCTACCATGCAGGAAGTTGATGCAGAGAACAGTCAGGCGCAGAGGGGCTGACGCAGAGGGGGACAGTGAGGAAGACCACCCTATATATAGGGTGTGTACCAAACACCGTAGCTCACTAATAAAGTTATGTACACCCCTGATTAAAACTAAACATTAGAAACACTGCTCAACAATTCTTCCTATTTATGTCCAGTTTGAGAATGTACATAGTCCTGTCAAATTACATATTGCACAACTAATTGTATTTGGAATGAACCATCAATTTTTTTGTGGTCACTAATCAGAGTCCTCTGAAGTACTCACCCTTTTCCTCAGGCCTATGTGGCAGGGTTTCAGGTCTTTCTGGAGGGATCTTCCGGATTTCTTGTTTCCTATCTGATGTGCCTACTGCAAACAAAGACAAAGAAGGTCATCATTCAAATTTTTCCTGCACAACAAAGACAAATTGATCATAACTAAGGGATTATAGAACTAAAAAACACATAGACTCCAGGGAAACAACCTAGCAAATCTAATAGAAGGGGCTTAGTCAGGGCACCTTGGCTGAAGTGAGATTATCTTGTCAAGCTGGGTATTCAGCCTACTTTAAATTCATATATTTAAAGTCACATATAGATTTGACTCAAGTGCTGCAGAGAGAGGCTGTTGTGACATATGTGCAATGACACTCTGTAGAAGGCATCTTGTCCACCTCTGTATGTTCAGGAATGTGACATAATCCTGGGTCAATATGCATGCAGTTGTCTGCCCTTTCTGTGTGTCTCTATGACTTTCCAAGGAAAAGTAAAAATAACCGTGCATTATAATTATTACATTATATCCATCATTGCTTATCTAGATGATACTATGACTAAATCTTAAGAGGGATACACTACTTTCGATCAAGAATGCTTTTATATAGAATGATACAGCAATATCATGCCATAGGCTCATTTATCAGTGTCCGAGCATTATGGCACAAACATTATGTTCTAATACAGAAATGTCCTTGCTTAAAGAATCCTGTCACTTTGCCTATTAAAGGAAAAGTTATGGAGTCTTGAAGGCTTGCCAACCAACCACTTATATCACTTTTACAGTGCTGCCATGTTGGCGCACTGTTTTGTGGGCACCCTATGGAATAACTGGAGGTAAAGGGGTAGTTACCTACAGTTGCCAGTCACTAGGCCTGAACACTGTTATAAGAAGGAGGAAGATGTCATTAACCACAAGTAAGCTGGAACACAACATTTATAAAATGTTTGTATACTAAACTTGGACAGAGCAGCAGAGGAGAGCTGGGAAGGTTAGTTTGTTTGTTACTGGTTAAACAAGATTCATTTTCCACTTCCCTGAATGGACAGTAAATGATTATATTTATTCAAGGCAAGACGCAAAAAAAAAACCTCACATGCATCCTGTACATTTTTCTGAGCTCATAAAGTACAGCCAATACAACAGAACATAGAACTAGAATATGAATTGTAACCTTTAAGCAGAATGAGTAAGATACTTTACAAACTTTGTGTGGGGTACCCTAACTTATACAAAAAATATCACTCATATTGTAGTGAAGAGGCACCCTAGTGAGGTTTGGGCAGGAGAGAGACTTCATGCCCAGAGGGGACATTGAACTCAAGGAACAAGCTTATATGGGGCTTTTCCACTCTGCCAGACAGTGGCCTCCTATAGACACAAGTGGGAGCAAGAACCCTCTCCTCTTTCTATACTCAACTGGGCCTCATCCCTCAGTGGAGGTCAGACTTGGGAGAAAATAAACCAAAACATAAACATTTTGTTTGTTAACAAACTGCATATTCAAATCTACATTAAACCAACATTGACAACAAAATTCTGAAATCTGGTATGGTTGTAACTAATTCATAACTGCTCTCTACTGCTTGGAGGGACATATCTATGTTTCAAACATAGAACATAAAGTTCTATTAATTTAGATGAATGCATTTTGTAAACTATGTGTTACTTGTATTGTGATATTACTGCATCATTTCAAGGTTTGGCTGTAGTCAGGATTATACACAATATTCTAAATCTAGCTGCTAATGTCAGAGAGGATCACCATAATTAGAGTGTTATAGGGATGTGCACCTACCAGTTCCTGGCTTGTTTACAGGTGCTGATGGAGGAGGTGGCTTCTTAGGTCTCTGTGAAAGAAAAAAACATTAACAAATGTTGCCTTAAATAACACCCTATCAATCTTTTTGATGTTTAGAGAATACAAATTATGGACTACAAATAACACAACCAGTGACCCCCACTTCCTAAACTGTTATCCCAACTCAATATTTCATTTTAGAAAAAGTCTCAAAAAGTCAGAAGCCCTGTACCTAAAACATCTGAAAGGTGTATTTTCCCCTTTATATAAGCTTATAACCCCCCATTGAAACCTTGATATCAAGCATATTTTAGATTGCTTCTAGGGTTCCTAAAACACTTCATAAATTCCTCCATCGGGTTTCCCCATTGTGTTGACACTGCAATTATTTGATAGTCAAAGCCAGGGTATGAATCACCCTGTGTTTGATCCTGATCCTATGCTTTAGAGGGGTGAATGACATCAGTGTTATGGAAAAGCTGTACCCAATGTTAAGGAAGAACAGTATGGAAAATGATTTTATTGGCTGGATTTCACTCCTCAGATTACCATTCCATGAAGAATTGTTAATAACATTAACCCAACTTATCCTACTTTCCTTTCACTCATGTCTCATCCCTACATTTTTCACTCTTTCTTCTTACCAACCTAGCATCACACAGCGGTGGGCATTTACTTTCAGGGCATCTATAGACTGTCAGACAGGATGTCCATGAGTTAATGCAGGATAATTGTTTTTTTTCTTGTGCTATGTTAAAACTTTGGCTATATATAATATTTAAGAAGGGTAAAGATAAATGAAGTAAGTAGTAGTTTAGCAGAAAGCACATCTAAAACTTAGTGCACAAGATTTGTGGCAGGTATTTACTGACATGTTCACTGGTAGAATTACACACCGCAGGGTTTTTGGCTGTAATGGATGTGTTACCACTAGCGCATCTGTTGCCGGCCAGAAAGCACATTGGCTGCTGAAGCTGCATTGGCTGCTGTGTGAAACATTATCTAATATATCTTCACTAGTATATAAAAGACAAAGGCATTTCCACCTGCATTTAGGTTTACTTTCTTTCTGTGAACATTAAGCATATACTCCATAGACATATGGGGACATGCCACTATTCCTGACCACATGTCATGTTCAGTATATGTAAGAGAAGCTGAGTAATACAAGCAAATTGTAAATAAGTTATATAAATTTTTTTTTTACTGCAAATGGTATGTGATGCAGAATTTATTTATACAGAAAACACCAATTATCCCTGAATAAACATGAATGAGCAGACGCTAACAGAATCTAATGTGCTATTTAACTTTACTAATGGACCTGCAGATGAAAGATCCTACAGTGCTTAGCAGGTGCACATTTACATTGCATATAATGTTCTCTGGAGATTACGCTCAATGACTCCAAAAAGATAGGGCAAGAAAAATAATGTATATTTATTTCGTAGAATTTAAAATGTTCTGGTATATTTAATCCCTGAAAGTATACAATTGAATCATGAAAACCTACAAACCAATATACTTTCTGCTTATTATTCCTACAAACATATAATCACTGGCTAAATGCACTTAGTACTCCATTTTAATAGGCTAAACATTATCTCTATCAGAATAGTTAGTTAAAAAACAAGTTTTACAGTGTGATTTAGAGTTGATCTGTAATAACCAAACCCCACAGAGATCTAAATTCAATTTAAGTAGTTTTGTAATTATAGTACTAATGTCCTGGGAAGTAAAGTTTGGAGGCAATTTAAAAGCTGTAATAACGCATATTAAATGTTATTTGTGAGAATGGGACCATTAAATGTTCCTAAAGAAGCATGAAGGTAAATAGGTAACCACAAAACTAGCACCATGCAAGCGGGAATCTAATGTTTTGAAAATGATTTGAATAATAAATTTCATTGTAAAAAGTAGCACAATCAGTTGAAGGCTTATTTAATTCCCTTCTCACCATAACATTCATGGTTGTGCCTCGTTGTAAATAGTACAAAGACAACATGTCAAACTTTGATTGGTTTAAATGGAAAATATATGTTGATTTTCATGGCAAACATTTAACAAAATGGAGTTTGGCCGTTTTATCCAACTGACTTTTAAAAATGGCATTTACCGAATGGAAAATAAATCCTTCTAAACCCTCCCATTACCTAGTCATAACAAATATCTTGTATCAACTCCCATATCGCCAACAACATATTCATTTTCATCTCCAAGACTATATGAACAATGTAGTCTCCTGCCTGCGAGATGCTATTTTACTACAATTCTTTAATGATTTTGATTCCAAAGATTTTTGTGTTAACACAGTTTTAACACAGTGGCTGCCTTCACAAATACGAACCCACATATAAGTATGACTCAGAAACACAATACCCCTAGCTGGTTTCAAACTCATTTAAAACAGATTGGGAAAAACTATTTTGTGGAGTGAAAAAAGTAGTTTGAAAAGTAATGAAAACTAGTGATAACACACAATGCCGTTTAATTTAACTGTAATTCTCCACAATATACAATCAACTAACCTGAAATTCAAATTGTTCACAAGTTGTTGTAAAGCGTATCTATAAATAAAATGCATTAAGTGCACACAATGCAACATTAATAGTTTAAGTTTATGCATTGAGCATCTTACTATTTACACAAAATGTGCAGCACTTACTTCCAGAGGACCGCTAACTTTTATCTACACTCACCGGCCACTTTATAAGGCACACCTTGCTAATACTGGGTTAGACGCCCTTTGGCCTTCCGAACTGCCTTCATCCTTCATTGCATAGATTCAACAAGGTACTGGAAACATTCCTCAAAAACATTAGTCCATATTGACATCATAGCAGTTGCTGCAGAATTGTCGAATGCACATCCATGATGCGAATCTCCCGTTCCCCCACATCCCAATGGTACTCTTTTGGATTGAGATCTGGTGACTGTATAGGTCATTTGAGTACACTGAACTCATTGCCATGTTCAAGAAACCAGTCTGAGATTATTTGAACTTTATGACATGGTGCATTATCCTGCTGGAAGTAGCCAGAAGGAGCCAGAAGTATCAGAAGATGGGTGCACTGTGGTAATAAAGGGATGGACATGGTCAGCAACAATACTCAGGTAGGCGGTGGCATTGCAACAATGATCAATTACTACTAAGGAGCCCAAAGTGTGCCAAGAGAATGTTTCCCACACCATTACACCACCAGTCTGAACCTTTGATACAACGCAGGATGGATCCATGCTTTCATGTTGATAACACCAAATTCTGACCCTAGCATCCAAATGTCATGGCAGAAATCGAGACACATCAGACCAGGCAACATTTTTCCAATACTCTATTGTCCAATTTCAGTGAGCCTGTGCATATTGTAGCCTTGGTTTCCTGTTCTTAGCTGACAGGAGTGGCACCTGGTGTGGTCTTCTGCTGCTGTGGCCAATTTACCTCAAGGTTCGACGTGTTGTGCATTCAGAGATGCTCTTCTACGTACCTTGGTTGTAACGATTTACTGTTGCCTCTCTATCAGCTCGAACCACTCTGGCCATTCTCCTCTGACCTCTGGCATCAACAAGGCATCTGCGCCCACAGAACTGCCGATCACTGGAGGTTTTACCTTTTTTGGACCATTCTCTCTAAACCCTAGAGATGGTTGTACGTGACAATCCCAGAAGATCAGCAGTTTCTGAAATACCAGACCAGCCCGTCTGGCACCAACAACCATGCCAAGCTCAAAGTCACTTAAATCACCTTTCTTCCCCATTCTGAAGCTCAGTTTGAACTGCAGAAGTTCGTCTTGACCATGTCACAATGCCTAATTGCATTGAGTTGCCACCATGTGATTGGCTGATCAGTTATTTGCATCAACGAGCAGTTAGACAGGTGTGCCTAATAAAGTGGCCCATGCGTGTATATTAATTAATGAATAGATCTTGTATTGCTGTCACCACAGTAATGCCAATATCCTTGCAAGTCTGCTTGCAAATAACAAGAAATAAACAACAGATAAAACCTCTCAACATGGAAAGCAATGAGGAAAGTAATTTTGAAAAAGGTGCAGAAGATACACTGCCTGTCTCTCATACACACGCGCTATAATGTTTCATTGAACCACCTTTAGCTTTGATTACGGCTCGCATTCGCTGTGGCATTGTTTTAATAAACTTCTACAATGTCACAAGATTTATTTCCATACAATTTTTCACCAAGATCTTACATTGATGATGGTAGAGTCTGACCGATGCACAAAGCCTTCTCCAGCACATCCTAAAGAGTCTTAATGGAGTTAAGGTATGATTTCTTATGCTCCCTAAATCACTCTTCCATATTTTGTTCCAGATGAATCCTGGGATTGCCATCTAGGAATACGCCCATGCTATTGGGGAAGAAATCCATTGATGGAATAACCTGGTCATTCAGTATTTTCAGGTATCAGCTGACCTCATTCTTGGGGATCCTTATACTGTTGCTGAACCTAGACCTGACCAACTGCAGCAACCCCAGATTTATCCAATAGGAGGCTCGTACCTATTTGCTTAGTTAAATCCAGGTGGCGACTTTTTTTTTGGCCAGGCAGTGTATATAAACTGGAAAGATTTTAAATATACCCACATATATAAGATATTATTTGAAAATGAAAATACTCATAACTATAACATAAGAATCATTGAAACCCTCACTATTGCTCGCAGACATTTCCTTCATCCTGAAAAAATGTCATTGCCAACTGAATGACATCTCTAGCAGTATTAAAAACAAACAAACAAAAGCATGTGCCCATGAGTGACCTGTATACAAAGCACGAGCATAAGCAACCTATGTATCAGTAAAATGCATTCACTGCCGTAGAGTCATAACATAACACTGTAGCTGAAAATAACAGAATTATATGTTCTTTCAAGTGCAGGCTAGAAAAATAAAATAAATAAGGAAAAGATGAGTGAGGCTAGACCAGGGGTGGGAAAACATTTTGAGCCATGTGCCACAATGTTTTCTTTAATTTGAAAGAGGGGCCAGACCAGGAGCTTGTAATGGCCTCCCGTCATAATAGCAATTCCAATTGCTTGCGTCAACAGCACTATGCAGGGACACAGTATTCTTTTTACATTTTCGGAACATAAAAATGAACTGCCATATTTTATTAAAAAGACAGAGACATTGGTGACAAAAGGCTCTGGTTTACCTCTGCTTGTTTACTGCTATGAACAGGTGGCCAATCAATAGGACAGTAATCAATGTGCACCACATGGGCACATCAATTACTGTACGATCTCCACATCCTGGTGTAAAGCACCCAGCCAGACCCCCCCCCCCCCCCCCCCCCCCCCCCCCCCCTCTTCTGGCAGATCTGGGTCTGTGCTGGCCACGCCCCCTTCTCACACACAGAGTGCGGCTCAGCTGCTCTGTGTGTCTGGCTCAGCTCTCAGCCTGTCCATTACATTGGATGGGGACAGTGCTGTCCCTATTCAATGCAATGGATTTCGGCCAAGGTTTTCCAACATATTGGAAACCTGTTTGGTCAAATTCTTTAGAGCAGGATCCATTGATCCTGCTCAAAGGAACCGTGGATGGAGCAGATGAAGTAACAACTTAGAACATTGGGATCCATGAGCGCGCACAGAGCTTGATGTTCCTCTAATCTGTTACTTCATCGAGCCGTGTGTGGCTAGCATTAGTAGACTTGTCTTTAACAGTGTCACTGCAGAATCCTCTTGCTAAAGCAGGTTTAATTCATCCATATATGCTTGTAATGTAAACTGTGTTATGATAAAGCATAAGCATTAAGATGCTTTTTTTGCTGGCTGTCAGTGCAAGACCATGTAGACTTAAAGACCCGTAAGGCTCCTTGGGGCCTTATTAATTTTACACTTCTAAGCTGAGAGATGCAGCGATGATGACGGCTCCTTTCTGCAAGAATAACATAAACTAACATTCATTTAAACAAAATAACATCATCATGAGTACTTACATGGATTTCTTTTTCGAATTCAGGAGAAAGTAGCTTGACAAAATTGTCTGGAAACACTCCTCTCCTGCCATTCAGCTCTCCTTCCCACCAACCTGCATCCACGCAATCCTAGATAAATCACAAACTGTATTATAGAGAACTCTTAACCTTCTCCTACTGCCGTAATTGAAATGCATGTCTGTTAAAAAAGTAACCAAGAAGCAAAGCCAAATTGTAGTTCTGACCTCTAGGCTCAACAAACCTTTACTGCTTGTAAATAATCTAGATGAAATACAAAAAGTTAGGTAAAATGGTCTTCAGCCATGGCAGTACCTGCATGGCGTACTAAGTGTTATGAAGAAAGAAGACTCTATGTAAGTAAGGTATTGTGGACTGTGTCTGAACAAAAAAAAAGAAACTTCACAGCTAATCATTCTTAGGGTTCTTTCACACTACATATGCTGTGATTGCAGTGCGGTAGTTTACAGCTCTGTGCCCCCCCCCCCCCATCTCTCTCTCTGTAAGCAGAGTCCAGCGTGGGATAAAATAAACTTGCTGAAAGTGGTGCTGGACTCTGTCTGGTGAAATGTATACAAGCGGCAGCGCCATCTTGTGGACATTTTATACATTTTTACTAGAGGTGGTGGAGTTTCATTTTGAAAATGTCACTATTCCATGACATGACATTCCAATGGCATTGTGAGTTAGGGTAGCCATACACAGGTTGATTTTCCACTCGATTTTTGACCGAGCAATCGGCAGTCAATTAGGTTTAGCTCACCCTGCCTGATCGACCCCAAAAAATTGGAATCGACAAAAAAATCGTATCGGACAATGAACCGACATGTTGGTTTCTTTGGTCGATCACTTGGCAATCGGAGTACATTGACGGACCCATAGCCCTATGCAGCAGCCTTTCCGATCGATGGATTCTGTGGAATCGGCCATTTTCGAGATCGGCTCATGTCCAAATCGGCCACAAATCAGATTCCCAAGGTGGTGCTACATCGATTCCCGATCCGATGAATTGCCAATCCGCGATCGCCTGGAAAGATTGGATCGGCAATCGATCGCTGACAAATTTACCTGTGTATGGCTACTTTTACAAAGCCCCTAAACATGGCATCATCCCCACAATGGTGAATATATAAAGAAGCATTGTATGCATGCAAGTTAGGAGGAAGGGAACATTGTCCCAGGCTGGGTTTTGGGTTTGGGGGCCTGGCTTGTCCTGGACACAGGCAAAGGGGGCTTAAGCAAAAACATTTGAGAACCACAAGAAGGTGCCAGCAAAGATGTCATCTCAGTTTGCTGGATATATACGGCTACATAGCCACGTACTCAAGCTGGCCTGGTATTTTGTGTTATATTTTCTTTTAGATGACTAGTGCATATGAGTAGTTTACCTGAGTAGGAGATAGCAGGATGCATGGTAGGGTGATAAAAGGATCTACTGCTAATATCTCTGTGCCAGATAACATAGGACTCCAGAGGTCTAGTGTAGTCCATGGCCAACACAATATTAGGTAGGTGTTTTGTTTATTTTGTCTGATTTTGTCATAAAAAATCAGGTAACTGCAACAGTGTTTACAATAAAAAAAAGAAAACAGCTCATTACAATTTTCAGTTACAATTTAGCACAACAATAAAGTGTTATCCTGCTTTCGTTGATGCAAAACACTTTTTTTTTAATTTCCTCTTAAAGTTTAAGTCGCTTTTAAACATATCTATTTTTAATCTAACATAATGCTTACTTTGTCATTTTGCTTCAGAATGATCCCACAATGTCTCAGCTGGTTTGCAGTATAGCAAAATGGTAAATTGTAAAGAAAATTACATCCAATTAGCTTTAATTAGTGTTAAGAATGTGTTCTCTTCCATCCACAAATTTGCCACTGTAGCAGTCTTATGATTTCAGCTTTATAAAATGATTTACATATGGCTCTTGGGAGCGGGTCACATTTTAAATCATGTATCTTGATGTAAATATTCAACTGTATAGAAAAAAAGTTTAAATAATCTGGGGGAATCCCCTTTAGAGAATAATTGGGGATTTTTTAAGTACATTGTTAAGTTCTTGTTTTCAATATTTAGGTTTGAAATAATATTTATGATATTATTAGAAGACTAGGACCATCTTGTATTTGCTGTAACAATTTGGCAGCTTCAGCAATGCAAGAGGGGCTACAAATGTCACTAATTTCAATGTTTACAATCCATGTCCTAGAGATCCAGTCACCATCCTCTCCATTAGAATCCCCCACAAATTCTCCCAAAGCTGAAATTATCCTTGTTATTTGTGCACCTCTTTCTGACACTATTTTTCCTTCAACCCAACTTTCATGAACTTTCTGGGTGTTTTGCCCATAGTGCGCTTTTAAATTTTTTTGGCAGATTAGATAGATTCCCACCCTCCCTTCTCCTTCTACCGTCATAGGAGATAGGTGAGTATCCACGAGTGTAGCTCAGGGTGAGTTTGTGAAGTAAGCAAACCTACCCTAAACTACATTCAGGGGAAATGCTCAGGAGGTTAATGTGGACCTATCACCTCCGCATCTGCCTTCTATTATGTGAACCAATAGGGCAGATCGGAGGTCAAAAATAAAAAAAAATACCTGGTAAAAGTGTCAAAATGCAGCTACACTCCACCCCCGTGACATCGCGGCGCTGCAGGCTTCAGGGAACTTGGGAAGGTAGACATCACTGCAGAGGTCTACCTACCTTAGGCCCCTTGCACACGGCAGCCAGGCACATCTGGATACAGTGCGACAGGAGGGGCGGAGCATCACTGGATTTTAATCTGGATTGGTGGAGTAAGCCAAACTGAAAGAATCTTGCTCACCTATCTTGCAGCCTGGAGGATTGGACATGCCAGACCTGATGGCGTGTGTGCGACAGGCAGGAAAGGTGAGTATTTATTTTATCTTCGGGTGTCGCTGTCCCTGGACAAATACTGGATATAGGTGAGTTACGTATATATGTTTTTTTGTCATGTATTTTTTTATGTTTTTATTTCCAGAGTTTACATCCACTTTTAAATTCTCTGATACAGCTCTCTGTGCTCAGGCAGATTTTTTAGCAATTAACTTTTGTGGCTTATGGAGCAAAGCTGATCTGAGTGTTCTCCCAAAAGGGAGAATTCTCAGTGGGAAAAAAAGAGAGAAAAGGAGATACAGTACAATAAAAAATTTATATCATCTTGTGGAGGAGCGGATTGTGAAACTGTGGTGGCTATGTTGATGTGGCAATTCACTTACTTCTTAGGTCACTGGTGTAATGCAGGCCTCTGTGAGGCTCTGTATATTACCAGCTACCTGTCAATGGTAAAAGATGTGTGGAGAAAACTACTTGTACACTGTCTCCACTCAGTGTAGATGTGCTTGGTCTAGAGTGCTAAATTCTGGACTTCCAGTATGTGGCAATACGAGAGGGTAAAACAGATGACCCACTGCAAAAGGACAAAGGCTCATGTGGAGGCGCCCGTTATACAAAAATTTCTTTATTTGCTGTGTATTCATTACAATCAGGAACAAATGGTGGTACATCACGCTTGTACACGGCATTTGTGGCTCACTGGGCCACTTCTTCAGGATGTGAGGAATGGGTCTTTAATGCTGGAGCCTGGAGGAGTTGCAGTAAGAACCATTCGCCTTCCGCGAGACCCGCATTGTCATCACAGCAACGCTGCTTTCCCATGGGTTTTTAATTTAAATCCATGAGTGGAAAATCATGGTTACATCACACTGATGTGTCCATGACACCCTGTGCATCACAGTGTATATAAATGAGCTAAGTGGAAATACAAGTGATATCATTCTGGGTATGATGAGTCAATATGGTACATGATTTTCCTTTTTTAATGGAAATATTATCGTTTTTCAAGATACACTGGCATGTAAATAATTTCAGTTTATTGTTATCTATACTAACTAATCATTTATATTTCCTCATTTATTATTTAATTTATCCAATCCATTTATTAAACTATTTTATTTAACCTATTACATGGTATTTATTTTACTCATTTATATCTTTAATGTTAACAACCTCCTTTGTAAACTGTTAGGGTTTGTTTCTACATACGTCAGGACCCTCTTAACGGGGATCCCGACGTAGCACATAGACTTACCTGCTCGGTGGATGCTGTTTCTTCACTGCACCGAGCCACTCCACCGATGCAAAGGCTCAACGTAGTTGGGTACGTTGAGCCTCTGCATCGGTGGATGTGTAAAGAGCATCCGCCGAGCAGCCAATGTCTATGTGCTTGTGCTTTACCCCTTACTGTTGTTATTGCTATATTATTGTTATTATGATAATATATATAATTTAACAGAGGTTCCAGTTCATCCCCCTCTTTCTACAAGCAACATATTTATAGGTGCCACTAAAAACATGGTCTATAGGCTTGATCTGTGATCACAAGAGGCTTTGACATATGGTAGTCAATCAATGATCAATGATCAATGACATCCCAGTAGACCCAGGAATCCAAAACCACAATCTGTAAGATCTGGCATGAAATACATTGCTGCTAGCAAACTTAGTTCCCCATTGTGCGGCTCTGCCTGTCCCTGCTGATGTTTGCAGTGGGGCCATGCACTGAGCAAAGGTATTTGCATTGATATACAATGTACCATTGAGAAATAACGGATTGTTCCCACAAACTGAAAGGTAATTCAAAAGAAATGCAATACTATGCATTCTTATCATACATAAATCCCTGCCACAACCCAAAAATGGGTCTGAAACAGCAATGGGCACATCAAAACTTACAACCTAAACTACAGTGTACACAGACAGACATATATAAATGCGCTTACTATAAACACTATTGAGTAAAGGGCTGTTAATTTTTCAGCACGGAACTAAATGTTTTCATCATTTATTTAATTACTTGCCATGGCACTTGCTATACAAGTACTTGGTAAATGCCCTATGGCTGTCCAGCTGTTAAGGTACCAAGTATGTTTCCCAGAAATTCAAGCCCAATCCAACCTGTAATACTAGTGGTCTTCTGCAAGCTTTGGTAATAGCCATGGGCGCTTCAGAGACCATCAGATTTATAGGCACATCTAAGCAATCAGCTAGTTTTAGCGGGCTGACATCTCAGAACTTATTGGTTCTCATAGGATAAATAAAATATTTCTGGCACAGACGATCAGTTTGCAGAGAACATAGAGTTATATTTAATGCACACAGAATGTGATGACTGTCTATTTCCTTGCCAAGAACTGCCCACATTTGTCACAATGTGGAGCAAGCATACATTCCTGCTCTGTTGGAGCAGCATGAGACTCTTGGCAGTTTCTTGGCATTTCTGATATTTTGGGTATTTATTGGAAGTAAATGTCAAAATAAACACCTCTGATAATGATGCATGGGTTGTTGACAGTGACAAGATTGCAAGTGTGCAGCATTGATGATTAAAGCCCCCTATACACACAAAGATCCCGGCACAATAGATGAATGGTGTCATCACACTGCAGCTGATCGTTCAGAGAATCAAAGCGCAGCAATTGTGTGTGCTATTCGCCAGCTGATACTTTGGACTTTGGATGGGGTCTTGCAGACAATCCATTGCCAGGCAACCGCCGCAAACGCGATTGCCATCTCCCACGAATCTATGTGTGTATAGGGGGCTTTAGGAATCTCTCTAATCAGAATAATTGATCCCAACTAGTGATGGCCGAACTTTGGCCAGGTCTGTCCACGAACGGGTGGATCGGACTTTTAAAGAAGTCCGCTGTCCGCCTGTTCGTGGACAAATTCAAATTCCCCTGCCTCTAGGTGGGGAATTTGAATCGGAAAAACTGGAAGTGATGCCACTGACATCACATCTGGTACCTGGAGCGCATAGTTCCTGGTTAAGGGAGCCGGATGTGACGTCACTGATGTCACTTCCTGTTCTCGAGCCGTTTTTTCACTAGGAGACTGGCTTTATTCCCGGTCTTCTAGTGAAAAGATTCTTCCTCTGGCACGATCTCGCTGCTTCTGATCCTGCCGGAGGAATAGAGATCTCCTTCTCGTGGGTGAACGGGGCGGGTTGAACACCCGTACTGCTCACCGGCAAGAAGGAGGGCGAACATGCATGTTCGCCGCCGAACTGTTCGCCTTGCGGGCAATTCGGCCATCAGTAATCAGTAACCAACCAATTGGATTGTCTGACTCCCTTAGGGCATGTTTCCATTGATGCGATCCCGCGCGGCTGCATCCATTGGAAACTTCAATATAGTTTCCACTGGTGCAGTTTTGCGCGTTCGGGTGCGGATGCGGTTTAGGGCGCGTTTCTGAATGCTAGCTGCAGCGTTTTGAAACGCATCCGCGCCCCAACCGCATCCGCATTAAAAAAAACAAATTGCGTCGCGAAAACGCGCGACAACTATGGCATGCGTTCAGCCGTGTGGCTACAACCGCACGGGACCGCTTCAATGGAAACATGCCCTTACAATATGAAATTGTAGGAATTACTATAAGGCTATGTTCCCACATGTGCGGCCGTCCGCGGCACAATTGGATGCGGTTAAAAACTGCATCTTAATAATTGAGACGCGGTTTTAAATCGCGGACATTCACATCTATGGCTGCGGTAAGGGGCAATCAGCCGCCGCCGGCCACTGCCTACGATCAAAAATGTGGTGAGTTTTTAGGACGCACAGCGGCCGCTCCCGATTGCCCCTTTAGATTGCACCGCGGCCGCTCCAGATCGCCCAGGGACATTTTGTGTGCTGTATAGAACACGTTACATATACATATAATTCCTCTAGATGCCTCTGAAACAAAGTCAATGGCCAAACACCAGCTATGAACAAAGCAAACATATTTGTTCAGTTTTAAAAGCTTGGCATATACAGTATGCACATTACACGTAAATTACCTTCTTTACAACAACCACAATTTCACCTTCTCTGATTGTCAATTCATCTTCATTCATCGCTTCATATGGGAAGAGAACTTTACAATATTCTTTTGCTAAAAAACAAAAGCAAACATTTGGGGGATTTATTTAGCAATAATAACATGCAAAACTGAATGATAAAAGTTAATCACCTCCTATAAATACAACTTTTGCCTAAAATAGCATGCTGAAAATACCAAAATTCACTGGAAACTGGAAAATGTATTGAAAACTAGTAGAAGTAGAATGAAATGTTTCTGTCGCCAGTCTATGACAACTTACATTGGTCCTCCAGAGGTTGGCAGCCACGTAGTCATTGGCTCTTGTTATGCCGCCTCTCACCCACTGATACCAAGCAGCCATCCCATGGGTTTTCATTAGGGGCTGTAGGAATTATTTAAAACATTCACCAAATCCCTGATTTGCTAATAGATTGTAAGCTCTTCTAACCTCTTAAGCTAGGCACACACGGGTAAGATTTGTAAAAAGATTAGAGTACAATCAATCAACGTGCGCGGTCACAGTGATTGATTGTACTCTAATCTGCTTACAAACCTACCTGTGTGTGTTCTTTTCTTCGAGCGGAATCAATAGAGCCTGCTCGAAGAAACTCGATTGAACGGGGTTCCAACATGTTGGAAAACCCCGTTCAATCTCCATTACTTTGCGTAAGGAAGAATCTTCATGCAAAGTATAGGAACAGCCAGCTCAAGCCTTCCTCCTACACAGCAGTCTGACGGTCAGTGTGAAGGGGGCGGAGCCAGCACTCCTCACACTGAAGCCGACGCTGCTGTGAGGAGAGAGGATGGGCGGATTTTTTCCCAGCTTGTAGCCCGTGTTCTGATTCACACGGGCTACAATCTGGTGAGAACGGGTCCCAGAGGTCCCCATTAAACAGGAATCGATGTGCCGATGTGGTACACATTGATTTCCGTTCAATTGATCCCCAAACAATCACAGTGTAGTGACGTCGCCACACTGTGATTGATTGGGGGTCGATTGCACCGGAATTTACCTGTGTGTGGGTCGCTTAATAGACTGTAAACAAATCTGCCTACCCTGAACCACAGTAGTGATCTGGTAATGATGAGCTGATCTTTGTGTACACAATTGTCTCCCATCAATGGAAAGTGATGACTGTAGAGAAGATCTAAGCTGGGGACTAAGGCTGGATTTAAGGTAGCCAAACACAGGTTGACCTTTGCACGATCGTTCAGCGATCCAATCATATTGTGCAATTTAAATATCAACGTTCAGTTGTACATCAATTGATTGTACCCCCACACAGTGTGACAATAACTGATAACTTTTCGATCAATTTTCTGTTCAATATTGATCACTTTGGGTCGACTGTTCCAGGAGGGCAGGAACTGATTCCCGTTAGATCGATCTACACGGATCGATTTTCTGGTTCAGCAAACGGAAATCGAACCACATATGGCTACTTATTTTGATTAAACAGATTGACATAGGGTCTTAGCCATATACGGTTCAATTTTTCCATTCAATCAACCTAAAAAAATCAAAAGTTTAAGTGGATCCTCTGAAAATCAATTCCTTTTTACCATCCATTGAACATTAAATCGACTGAGCAGTGATAGGACATGTTGGTTAATTTCAGTCAATCGTTCAATTATCTGAAAAGTTTTCTAGGTGTTTTGATCAATTTTGTATCTGATAGTATTATGGAGCATACGCACAGGGCTTTCACCTCCCTAGTGGTCAGTCTTAACCTCCTCTACTGGAATTTCCCACCCACGTCCCTGTCCACATCGCTGGGCTGGGATACTGATGCCCTTCCATTAATATACATATACATTTCCGGGGGTATATCCGGGTGTTCCGATCCACGCTCCGTTAGCAGTTGGGACGATTGTTGAGTGGTTCGTCTCCACCGCTGGGGGGTTAATAAGGAAGTGAATACTCTTGAATCGATCACACTGTGTGGTAGTACCTTTGATCAGCGCTAGACTGGCAATTGTATTCAACTAGGGATAAAAGATCAATGTTTGCAATTGCTCCCTGTACTGGATAAAAAGTGAGATGAGTAATTGCAATGATCTTGTATAAGGGTACATGGAGCTCATAAATTGGGCATTTAAGATTCAGATGTTTCCATGGAACTTTGTGCCTTGAAAGTCCCAACTGGGCTAACACCAAATCCCAAAGGAGAGTTTGGCCATGTTAGACTGACAGTACGGCACAAGACAATTGAATCTAAGATTGATCGAGCAAAAGTTGATGCATGTATGGCTAGCTTTATTTTAGATAAGACACATCACGGTCACCACTGCTTTTTAGTGTGTCTCCCTGTGTTTGTGTCACCTAGTGAATGTTTTGGTTGTGCATTGCCATGTCCTTGTATGCCTTCTTAACCTTGTTTGCATTCTTGCTTCTTTAAATCACAGGGGTGGCCAGTATTGTACCTCCCTGTGTATAGTCACAATCACTGAGTGAAGGGGATCAGATGGCTTCCTTACCACCAGAATCAATGTTGGACAGCTTCCCTGTGTGTGGACTCCTGGATGTACACCAGGCCCTGCCTAGGCTCCTAAAACAAAATATATTTGTATTGATTTTTCTGTCTACCTATTGTTGATCTCACTTCCCACCCCACTACCTCACTTCCCACCCCCGATAGTGATTCATTTGTGAGCAAATCCTAAAAATATTAAGCATAAGAGGAGAACTTTGTTATATTTTATATTTACTGCAGGCTGGAAAAAAGAAAAAAGGGAAGGGCTTTTTTTGTCACAATCAGGAGGAGTTGTTTCCTACTGCAGACTATAATCAGATACTGCAGCTTGCCAAGTCTGACATTATTTCCAAGGCAAGACTAAAATTCAGGTCATAAGTTTTAGTATATCTTTGTCACACTCTATAAATAACATCTGTACTTCTACCTAATAATTAACAAAAATATGATAACATTTTTAAGAAAAAATAATGGCAAGTAAGATTAAAATATAAGATGAATTGGCACTGTAGCAATTAGCCAGTTGCATTAGTTTGTCACAAAGTTTTAGTACTTGTTGACCCAGCTTTCATTTTTTGAGAAAAAGGGGGGTTTTACAATGTGGTTGTATGTGTGTGTGTGGGGGGGGGGGGGGACAAAGTGGGGGAAGAAAATATTAATTTGCACACTTTTAATACACATTGAGATGGACCCAGCTTTCAAAACTGAAAGGAAAGGGGCTGAAAACCATTTAAGGGTCCTTGCAATAGTCAGATTTTTTTCAGTTATAGTCTAAAGCTGGCCATACACCTTCAGATTTCTCTGTCAGATTTCCTTCAGATCAGATCTACCAACAACCATGTAGTATAGTGTCCTCCCTGATAGAATACATAGTGATTGGAAGGTGTAGAAAGGTCCTCATATTACATGGTTTTGGTAAAACAAAATCTGATCTGAAGGAAATCTGACAGAGAAATCTGAAGGTGTATGGCCAGCTTAAGAAAAAACAATACAGTTGTAACTATTTTAAAAGGGTAAGCAGGGTTTGCTAGGCAGTAGACAGCACTATATATTCACCATGATCTAACTAGTGTCTGTACAGAACTTGAATCTGTAAAGGCAGCCATAGACGGTATGATGTCATCACGCTGCAATCGGCCGCTAGAGAATCGGACAGGAATCATACTGTCTATTGCTACCTTAAGTCTATCTATAGGTAGCCATTGACGCCTCGATTTGTCTGCGATCAACTCTCAATTCGATCTTTTGCGCCGATCGATCATTTTGCAATCGATGAGCACATCACTTTGGCAAACCGATTTGGGGTAGATTTTGACAGGAGCCGATCACCAAAAAGGTGGATTCCTCAAAATAAACCAGAATGGGGAGCTATTGGTCAATCACCCAGGAAGTGATCGAGGGTGTCCACCAATGTACTTTGATTGACAAACGATCATCAAAAAAAAATGACATGTCGGATCGAGGTTCAATACGATTTTTTTTATTTGTATTTGATTTTTTTTCGGTCGTTAAGGGTGCACAGCACTCGACTGAAAATCCACCGTTATGGCTACCTTTACACTACCCTACCCACTGACTGACAGTACTGTTAGCTAAGGGTAGCTACAATTCTCATCCATAGATATATTACGTGGAGTCTGAGCAAAGAAAATCATGTCAGACACTAGATCTAAGCCCAGGTGAGCTAAAATTTTTGAACATTTTGTTCATGGGTTAACTAGAAGATACACTTTTTTGTAAATATATAAGAAGCCTTTTTTAACCAATTTTACTTTAGTCATAACAACAGAAAGCAGCATATTTACTATCATTCTTCTCCAAACTTGATTATTATATGAGTTCTGTGAACCCAATAAAGCTCTGATGGAATATGAACACATAGTGGCTCAGATTTATGACCGCAATTAACTCATCTTCCTGGTGGTGCTAGGGGTCATGTCAGATGGGAGCTTCTGCTGCTGACAGATCACCACCGGCTGCAGAATCATCCAGATGAGGAAACCACTTTCCCTAATGCAGTTGTTCCCTCTATGATGGTCTGGTTAGTTTTCCTGTCTGGTGTCCCATAATATAAAAATAATATGTGCCTGTGTATCTGATCAGCATTATATATCCATCAATCTAACCAATTTTCTCTACAGAGGTAGCCATTGTCCTTACCCAGGCTAGATCTTAAACTTTACGGTAACTCTATCACACCCCCCCCCCCCACCTATTGTATACCTTGTTCCCCAACCTATTAGATTGTAAGCCCGTCCGGGCAGGGTCCTCTACTCCTCCTGTGTCAAACCTGTACCTGTGTGTTATTGTGTGTTTGTATCTCCACTGTAATGTATTGTACAGCGCTGCATAATATGTTGGCGCTATATAAATAAATTATAATAATAATGATAATAATAATGTGGGGGGAAGTGGAAGGTAGCAGTTTGCAGAAGTAAAATAACATGGCTTGTGCTTTCAGTTCAGCTCCCAGCTAGTTTAGTGATAGTGATATGCCACCATGTGGAGAACATGATCAATGTAGTCAAGTTTATTGAATTGATCTTTCCTGGATCACTGGTCAGAAAAATTTGATTAGGTCTCATTGCTGATTCCTATGTTTGTAAAAACTGGATCAGACAATCAAAGAAGCATTCATGGGTCAGCTGATCAAAACTGATCATAAGTGATGGCCAAAAATTGAATGTTACCCAGCACCAGCCAGGGAACCGTGGCGCCGGGCGTCATGACGGGGGCGGGATGCCGGAGAACCCAGGCATTTCAGGTCATAATTAGCCTGACGAATACAAGCTCGTCATAGCGCAGCCAAGTCGTGCCCCGGTACTTTAGTCGTGAGTTAGTCCAGCATCGTCTCCAAGTACCTATACTCTGAACACTTTGCTCTGGAAAGCGCTCGCCAATAACCCCCCAAAGAGCTGGGGAAGACACCAGTGACCAACAGCATTATCGAAACGTAGGTGAATGAGGCGGTAAACGGCGTCTATCCTCCTCCTCCTCCTTACGGTTTTCTTACCCTTCTCACCACTTGTCAATCGCGAAGCGCGCAAGGGAGGAGCGTAAAGATGTCCACGAATTCCCTATTCCAGATGCGCTCCGATCTCTCACCTCTGTTAAGATGAGCCCTACGGCCTGGCAAACACACATACGTACTAGCTTGGCCCCATCCGACACTACAGGGGGCGGTCCACCTCCCTCACGGCGGGATCAGGTACCGGGAGGAGAGGCCACAGAGGACCGCGAACGTCGTAGGCAAGACGGGGCAGGAGGCTCGGCAACAGGAGGGAGAGGGGCCGGTGCCGCCTGCGCAACCACCCCCAACCCCGAGGAGCTAGCCTGCTGAGGGGGACCAGGGACCCCCCCCCCTCCAAACCGACTCCGGACGACCCGAAGCACCACCCCTACCCTCACCACGATCCGCTAAACTCGCAGCGTGCGCACCATTATATCACGTCCCCCTCCCCAGACCCCCCCCCCCCCCCCCGACCCCCCAGCCCCCCCGAAATCCGAACCCCCAGTACGAAAGACAGCAGGAAAACCAGACAGAGAAGAGCGTGTCGTGTTTGGTTGCAGTGCTCACCGGTTTAAGGCACCCAACGATGCTCACAGACGAGGAAAGCCCAGGCCCGGCAAGCCCTTCCGGATCGCGTTCGGCCACAGGAGACTCCCTGGCCCGCGACCCTTGAGTGTCTTGTACAGCTATTCGGCAATTGAATGGTAAAGAACAGACGACACCCCCCAGGCCAGGCAGACTCGACCCCTCGTGACTCAAAAGGGCTCAAGTCCACCCGCCTGAGGGGCAACCGACATTAACATCCAAGTCCCAAAGCTCCAATTCGCCATCCCCCCTAGAGAGACCGGACTTCCCATTGACACTTGGCGCGAAACCCCGCCAGGGGTTGACGGGAGTAGAGCCTGCGCGACAGGACAGCATGCGCCACAAGCCAACCACCCCCCTAGATGAAGCAAGGGCGCCACCGCATCCAGGCCACTGCAGGCCGCACGTCACCCATGGGCAGCGCCGCCGTGACCAGCCAGCCCAGGTCCCCATACGAGTATGTCCCAGAGAGAGGGGGGTGGGGGGCAGCCCAACCAAAGCTTCCCCCTCCAGTACCAATCAGATGCAGGCCGGGGCCTACCGACCTCGAGTAGGCCCACCTGCAACCGCGTGCTTACCAGCACGGTGCTGTCAAAACATAGCCACTGAGGCCTGCCGCAATGCACGCCCAAATCTCGGCAGTAGAAGGGCACGCAGCCTCCCCCGCGTGGAGGATGCCCCGTGCCGACTATGCCCACAGACACGGCCGAAGCCTATCCTCCGGTGGAAGCAGT
>CM070033.1:147671893-147719907 GCA_036250615.1 Ptychadena robeensis
GATTGATGGTTTAATGTTGGAGGGTTTTTTCCGTCAGTCATCCCTGCCCAGGTCATTGCTTTTCATCTCTTGGCCAACAGTACGGGTGTTCGATTCGCCACATTCGCCAGAGGATTATTATTCTTTCGCCAGCCGGATCAGGAGCACAAAGATCCGGGCAGAGGAAGAATAATTTCACTACTGACCGGGTAGAGACTAGGTAGAGAAAAATCGGCTTTAAAACCGGAAGTGACTGACAAGTCCGATCCGCCTGTTCGCGAATGTACATGGCCGATGTTCGGCCATCACTACTGATCATGTGATTCTCCATGAATTTTCCTTAAGTAGAATGTTTATGGTAGTTGGGATGGTCAATAAGGATGCTGTTTATTAGTTTCTTAATACAGGAAGTTGTGGTAATGCCTATATGTGAGCTGAGCTTTTGAGAGAGAAAACAGAGATAGAACTGATGTTATTTAGAGAGGAAAAGGCTGATTGATGAAGGATATCCTCAACAAAGGAAATTAGACCACCTCATCAGTTTTGCTGGGGAATCTGATGGACACAATGACAATCCCACAATATATACTATACAATATATACTAGTATATATACAATATATACTAGTAATTAGCTTACTAGAGTAAGTTAATTTATTTAATTTGTTGAATAGAAATGTTACAATATATATGGACAGAGCACAAACTGTAAATCAATTTAATAATATAACTCACACTTTGATTTATTTTCCATTTCTGCTTTCAGAGATTCCTGTGATGTCACTGCTGGTGGCAATTTCTTTCCCATTGCCTGAAAATAGAAAAGGAAACAGAACAGATTAGATTCATTTGAACCAATAAAAGCTTATGTGTTTGCACTTTGCATATGTTAGTGGTAAATGCATCCTGCATCCATGGAGTGGAGACATAGCCTAAGTTGTGATTGACACATCAATCTCTTCACTGTTGTATTGCATTGCCAGAAAAGGAAGAATGTTCTCTGCCATGTTGAATCCACCTAATGAACTAAACAAACCAAATCTCATATCTGTTATATTTCAGATCACTAGTAACACATGAGAAGATATCAGAGATGGCCCTACAGCAACATGATGCACTCATCACAATGTTGTCTTCTTTTAATTGGTTCCTTGGTGCTGCTACAAAAAAAAATAATAGGTGGCATTATATTAATTATTAAGTCTAATGTAATTTATCTATGATTAATATGTTGAGTATGAGTAAATGCTTTTGTGGTATGCTAACAGACATAATAATCTTAAATTAGTTGTGACATCTGGAGTAAAACCTGCTTAATAAGGTGTAAACCAACTTCTAGTTGAATTAAGTCAGCCATGAACTCCTTTGAATACCAAAGAATAATAGTCATATTTGGCCATCTGACAATAATTCCAAATAAACCAGCTGAACAACAAAGTAAAGTTTTTTATGGACTATAAGACCTGCCTAGGCATAAGATGCACCCTATACATCTGAGTGATTCTGAAAAAATACCTGCAGACATGCCCACAGGCAGAGTGGGGATGAAAGGGGGTAGTGTAGCTGTCAGAGGTTGCCTCTTTCCTCCGCCTCTGGTGTGTGAATGCCATCCGGCTGACAGTCACTCACACCAGTAGCAGAGATGCCTCTTCTACTGGTGTATGTCATGGTAGATTTCTGTCCCGAAGCTTAGAAGCAGAGGGAAGCCCAGCCATTGGTCTTCCCGGCCTCTGCCCGTCAAGCTTAATGCTTGTTAGATGTAGGCAGAGAGTAGATAGAATGTGCAACCACCCGCACCATAAGGCGCACCCATTTTTTCCCCTGGATTCTCTGTGGGATAAGTGGGTCTTATGGCGTGATACGGTGGTCAAAATCATGATCCCAATACAATAGCAATGATGGGCTAGGAACTTAGTAGAATTGTGCGCAAAAAATGGCTGCAAAAATGGTTTGAATGAAGAACGGGCAAAAGTTCCTCCAATGATGTGAGAAACTGACAGCCATACAGAAAACGACTTCATGTTATTGCTTCAGCAAACTATAGAGTCATGGGGTGTACTTAGTTTTTTCAGCCATTTCTCTAGATTTGGAAAGGGTGCTGTCTGTGTCTCCATTAGGGAAAGTCACTGAATATGAATGTCACCAGGAATGTGAGTTCGGGAAAATCTTAAATATTTAATAGCTACAAGAACAGGATCAGAGGGAATACCTTCTAATGGATCAATCTGTTCCAGTAACAACTGAAGGATTTCACTCACATTGGAAAGATATCCTCCCTAAAGCCCCCCATACACCTTGAGATTCCTCCATACAATTTTCATCAGATCTACCAACAACTATGTAGTATAGTGATCTCCCTGATAGAATACATAGTGATTGGAAGGTGTAGAAAGGTCCTCATATTACATGGTTTTGGTAATAGAAAAGTTGGTTGTACAGAAATTGCATGGTAATTGTATGTGGTGTATGGGGGGCTTAAGGGGTCAGCATAGGCAAACAAAAAATAAACAGTTGTAACCTTCTCCTGCTCTATCCAAAATTAAGGTTTGTTCTTCAATCACTCTGCATTTATTTTGCAAGGTACTGAAGTTAATGATTTGCAATGTTTCAAGATGGCTGCACTTTGGGATTAGGTGATCAGTACTGACCTAGCCTGGGCAGGGTTTTTTTTTGCCATGACTGGATGAACTTTCATAGCAGGCTGCTAGGCCTGCCCAGTGACTTGTCACTAAGCACTTTATTTATTTATTTTTAATGAAGCATTTGTCTACCCCCACACGGGAATTTAGCTTTTATGGGGAGGAACGGCTTAGAGCTCTGGCCCAGCAGTCCCTCCAAATGGGGGTCCTCTTTGGAGGACCCCATCTGTCCCTAGTTTTCAGGACATTGGACTCTGGTCATGGTCCCCTAGGGAACAGAATTTCAGGTCAAGTAAAAAAAACTCACTGAAAATGAAGCTGGACTCTGGTGAACATGTTACCAAACAGCAGCACCATCATGTGGACATATAAAAAATTTTTTCTAGAGATGGTGGAATTTCTATTTGAAAATTTAAATTCTGACAAAACCCTAAAATTACATTTAGACAGATTCACTTGACATCCACATAATGCCGTTGTTGTTTTTTTTTCCAACACATCCAAGGCATCAATGATGAAGCCGGGATGTGTAGGGGGGATTATTTACATTTAAGAAAAAAAGCTTGCTAGGAGGTTAAGGAACTAGTCAGCAGAGTTGGTAATAATAGGGATATATATATAAAGCCCCCCATAGACAGGCAGACTCCTCCATGCAACTTCTGTACAACCAACTTTTCTTCTACCAAAACCATGTAATAGGAGGACCTTTCTACACCTTCCAATCACTATGTATTCTATCAGGGAGGTCATTATACTACATAGTTGTTGGTAAGTCTCATGAAAGTTGTATGGAGGAGTCTGCCTGTCTATGGGGGGCTTTACAAGGAAAAAGCTGTCCCTCTCATTAGGCTTCCAATGGCTGGACGACAGACTGATGATCCTCAATGACCACCTAATTAGGAAGACTATAACAGGTTCAAGAGACCAGGTAATGGTCTGGCAATAAAGTCTGGCTTTGCTCTTCTTGATAAAACAAAAGTCTCCATGCACAATCTCCTTTTTTCCCTCTTCTTTGTAAATCCAAATGAATGGAATGCAAGCTGCCAGGAATGGTCAGAAGTCATGAATCAACAATAAATTACTTATTTGATATTCTGCTTTGATGAAACAGCTGTCTTAAAAGAGCAGTAATGAAGACCTAACCTTCGCCTTACGAGGTCTCCTGCCTCTGCCTACTTACAACATTTTATAAGCCAAACAAGCTGTTTATTTAGATCATCCAAAATACAAAGCTGCATCACAGAGAAAAAAAGAGAGATTGAGGCCAGTAAGAGGAGTGTTTGAAGCCAGTCCAGTCTGTTCAATGTAAGATCACTGCCAGTCTATGGTTTAAGCTGGGAAAAGACGGTAGGATTTAACGCCTATTCCTTATCCTTTTCTCTGCACTAGGAGCGGCGTGATGAAGAATCGGACGGCACTCTTTATGTGCAGCTCATTACTTCGGCTGGGGGCAGCCATCACCAGCCGAGCTAATGGGATCGGGTTAAAATTTACCGTCCTGTCGGATAACTGTGCGGTCTGACAGGACGGCTGATTTTAGCCCAATCCTCATTAGTTGCAGCCTCCAATTCCTGCACGACCGGATCCCTAAGGCATGCGGGAGCGCGCACTGCATCGGATCGGTAATCGGATCGTGCAGGAATTGGTACGTGTATGCCCAGCTTAAGGGATGCGGGAGCGCGCACGGCATCGGAACGGCGGTCAGATTGTGCAGGAATTGGAATGTCTATGCCCAGCTATAGTTATAAAGTTGAAGTCAGAAGTTAATAAACATGGACGTCCGCATGCTTCTGTATGGGGTGCGGTCGATAGCGGCTGCAGCCGCGCGGATAGCACCGCAGGACATCCGCACAGATCCGCAGTAGTGGAAAAAAGCCCTTGGTTCGACTAACACTAGATTATAGTATGCTAACTAGTTTAATCGAATAAAAATTGGTCAGGCACAACAAAACTATATGTGAGATACGCTCGATGACTATTCGATCAATTTTCAATTTGTGAGTTAATTGCAGAGACCCTGAACATGAAATCATCACCAAAATTGCTGGAGATGTAGGAAACAGGGGGTGGAAACATTTTGGATTTTTTTTTTTAGCATATGCAGTTTTTGTATTAAGATGGCCTAAAAAAAATAACCTAGTTTATGCAAAAACTACATGTGCTAGAACAATATTTTTCCTACAACCTTTCTCTACATTTGGTGATGATAACATGTTTAGTGGCTTTGCATTTAAGTCACAAAATGTCACAATTTTAATCTCTTGACTCTGGATTAAAAACTGGATTAAAAATTTTCACAATTCGGGCAATGAAAAATGTGCCTTATATTTTTGTATATACGGTACCTATATATCGATCTACATTGTGGTGGACCCTAGCTTAACTTTCCAGGTATAAAAACTTGAGGAGGCATTAACCCTCTGGGAGGGTACTCCACCGTGATTGCCGGCTCTCTGCCCAGCCCTCTACACACCGCTGGTGTCAAATAGACGCCGGCGGTGTGTGGGGAGGAAAGCGGCGCCCCCTCCATTAACATGGAGGTCTATGGCGCCGCCCCCCCGCCCTCTTAGACGTCACAGATGACGCCGAAGACACGGGGCCGGAAAGGCTCAGTGTGTCTGCGGCTCTTTTAGAAATCAATATCAGCCTGGTAACACTATATACAGCTAGAAAAAAAAACTCCTACACAATGACATAAAAGAGAAACTCCAAATAGAATGAGGTTTCTTCTTCTGACATTCGGCTTCCCTGCAGCACTGACAAACTAAACAAGGTACTCTTCATTGTGACAGTCGCTTCCTTTATAGAAGAGCAGTTTGGAGCAGCTATGAGCAGTAGCAATTTTACAGCCGCTTCACTGTAAAAAAAAACAAAAAAAACAAAAAAAAAAAAAAACAAAAGAACTTGGCAAGAGTATACTGAAAATGTAAATACATTGACATTTTTTTCAGACCCGCCACATGAAATGTTACTGCCTCATCAGGCTTTAAAGCTATTTTTGGTCAGCAGTTTGGAGAAGCATTCATTTAGCACCAAAACAGGAAGAAAGTAGAGCGTGATCAGACTGCTCCACAAATGCATGAACATTGTCCATTTCTCATAGTGGCACATGCCTATCACTACAGGGGTTGTAGGGAAGGGGTTGCTGTTTCAGTATTGATGAACCTCTGCCAAGTCAAGAGCATAAAGCAATGGCAGACAGAACAGTTCAGTCTCCTTAGTTCCACCACTTAACTACAGTAGAGAAGAGTTGAGTGTCCATAGTTATTGGGATGCATACATTTTGGTATAAAAAATGGAACAGCACATGTTTAAGAGAACCTGTCATACAATATGAGTTTCTTATGTCACACAATGCACAGCCAAGGTGCAATGGAAAGTATTAAAGAAATGACATGGACTTCTAAAGTCTGACTGAGAGGAGCATCCTAGGAAGAAGGGTTCCCTTTGTTTTCTTCCCCTGTGATACCAACATTTCATAAAATTTTCTGGTAAACCACAGGCCATTTGTGTGATTCATTTTTACACTGTATTATGGCCCCCATACACGGGTCCGATTCCCATCGAATTCCGGGACGATCGATTCCGGGCGCGTGCACGCGAAACGATCGTGCCGGAATCACGTGCAGCCCACCTTGTCCGATCGATCACGTCTGATTGATCAGGGGCCCAGAATCGGATCGGACAGAGAACCAACATGTTGGTCTTTCTGATCCGATTCTGCACACATCAGGGGAAGTTGCCATTTGTGAAGTTAGCGATCGGACACGGAATCGTCCAGGAATCTGTGGGACAAGGTGGTATGTAGCGATCGGACACACTTAATTGGCCATTCGATCGGACCTCCGATTCCCGCTGAGATCGCCGGAATCGATCGCATAGGTGATCAATCGGCCATGGAATCCGACTGTGTATGGCTAGCTTTAGAATGTTATGTTTGGGAGACAAAAGTAAACAAACCACAGAACAAATTATACTACATATGTCACCTCCAGACGAATATGTAAAGCCCGGATACACGTTCCGATTTTTCCTACGATTTTTTCCCCGACCGATCACGCTGGTGGTGATCGATCGGGAGAATAATCGGATGCGAATTATGTATGTTATTATGTATGTAAAATCAGTCGGGACCGCTTTGGGCCTGTCCGTAAATTTTAAGTGAAAATTGGGTGACATGATCGGACAAAAATTGGTCATTCCATAAATCGGAATGTGTATGGGGGCTTTAGTCGTAGAAGCAAAAGTCTGAACAGCAATGGCTCTGATATCTTTTGGGAACTAAGGGTCCCCATACACCTTTAGATTTCTCTGTCAGATTTCCTTTAGATCTCCTTTTGTTTTACCAAAACCATGTAATATGAGGGACTTTCTAAACCATCAAGTCTACCTGTGTTCAATCGCAGAGGACTCTATACTACATAGTTGTTGGTAGATCTAAAGGATATCTGACAGAGAGATCTAAAGGTGTATGGCCAGCTTAAATTGTCATGATGGAAATGTCTCTGTACAGAGTGATTCAGTGATGCTGATACAGTATTAAAATGCATATCTATAAAAGCAGATTTGAAGAAACCTACATTATGGGTAGATGTGAAAAATCTAAAGGACATAACAGAGGTGGGGACCTATCCTCTCCAACAGAAAGGTTAGACCACCTTGAAACAAACCTCTTATTTCAAGGAATCTCCCCCCTGGAGACACAATAAGGGCTTGTTTCCACATGTGCGGCCACCCGCGGCACATTGAATGGCCGCAGTTAAGAACCGCATTTCATTGAGATGCAGTTTTTAGCTGCGGCCATTCACTTTTATGGCCGCGGTCAATGATGGGCAACCGCGGACAGTAAGGTTTTTTATTGATGATTCAATGTCACATGTAACAGATGATTACAGCTGCTAAAGTGTATTACCTAGACGTCTCATGTAAATCGTTAAAAAAAACTTTAACGATTTACATGAGACGTCTAGGCTAAAAAACTAAGGCTAAAAAAAGAAAGAGTATTTAAAAATAAATTACTTAACTGCCATATTTATGTGAAAATACAGAGACCTTGGCGACAAGACACTCTGGCTTCACTCGTTCGCTGCAACAAGTAGATAAAAGGTAGACATTGAGACTTCTCTCTTAGCATATGCACGCTCTTTGCAAGTAACAAGCAAGGGGCCAGTTTAAAAAGCTAAACGGGCTGGATCTGACCCCCGGGCCTTAGTTTGCCCATGTCTGTTCTATGTGAATACACCCTAGGCTATTCTGTATATCAACCAGATTTAGGAACATAAGAAATGAGAATGAATTAAGAAACTGAGAGATTTGAGAAGAACATTCCCATATAAACATCCATCAATACTTATCCATACAAGAAGATTCTACCACAATACCCAAGTAGGTGTAAGGCCAACATCCCAAATATAATATTAGAAATAATTTTAATGGACGGAGAGACTAGAAGTCCCAGTCTATCCGTCCATCAGAATTTTTTCCTTGGCGAAGCAAGGACATGGGGACTTTCTCGAGGCCACCCTACTTTGGACACATACCCCCAAATGGGGATTTTGAATAATAATTAGTCAGGTGTGCAAAATACATTATCATCTCACAGAGTAATAGGTCTGAAAAAGTTGATGAAATCCAAATATAGAGTCCATAGGTAAAATAAAAATGATCCTTTAATCTTCACATAATAAAAGCAAGTGTCAACAACTCCTCCGGACTAAAGGCCCCCATACACGTGTCGGATTCGCACCGGATTCCGGCACGATAGATTCCGGGCGCGTGCACGCGAAACAATCGTGCCAGAATCGCATGCAGCCCACCTTGTCCGATCGATCAGGTCTGATCGTTCAGGGGCTCAGAATCGGATCCGACGTAGAACCAACATGTTGGTCTTTCTCATCCGATTCTGCCCGGATCAGGGGGAGTTGCCATTTGTGAGGTGGAATCGGACACGGAATCGTGCCGGAATCCGCTCGGACAAGGTGGTATGCTGCGATGGATACTCTTAATTGGCCAATTGATCACACCTGCGATTCCCGGCAGAATCGCCGGAATCGATCGGATGATGAATCGATTGGACATGGAATCCGACACGTGTATGGCTAGCTTAAGGCGATAACTCAAGGTATCCAATTCATCTGTTAAGTTAACATACAGGTTCCATCCACCTCGACGCACGTTTCTAAAAACATCTTCATCAGGAGGTGTGGCTTTACGGTAACTGCAAGTCGATGGTTTGGCCAGTCCGTCGCGGAACTGCATAGGAGGAACGAGGGGCCACTGTGTGGTAGATAGGTCATCCATAGTAAGTGCTCAAGTAAGGTTATTAAGGTAAATCCAAGTTGTATGGTAAAGCGCATCCCCTTCAACGTCCTCCGGTGCATATGCACCAGAGGACGTTGAAGGGGATGCGCTTTACCATACAACTTGGATACCTTGAGTTATTGCCTTAGTCCGGAGGAGTTGTTGACACTTGCTTTTGTTATGTGAAGATTAAAGGATCATTTTTATTTTACCTATGGACTCTATATTTGGATTCCATCAACTTTTTTTTAGACCTATTACTCTGTGAGATGATAATGTATTTTGTACACCTGACTAATTATTATTCAAAATCCCCATTTGGGAGTATGTGTCCAAAGTAGGGTGGCCTCGAGAGAGTCCCCATGTCCTTGCTTCGGCAAGGAAAAAATTCTGATGGACGGATAGACTGGGACTTCTAGTCTCTCTAGTCCATTAAACTTATTTCTAAAATCCGTCAATACTTATCCACAGCAAAGAGGAGAATCTGAAAAGGACTGGGGGCAAAAAAGGAGCCATACAAGGATAATGGAAAATATGATAATTTATGATAAACAGCACTTATGAAAGTAAAGTACTTCCCTGCGCAGAATACCAAACTTGTACAAAGGTGGTAACATTTAAACTAGACATTGCTTTATCAAATGATTTTTCTAAACATTTCTTTTTAGATGATGAATGATACAGTGTCCATTGTGTGAATTTTCAGAGGCTCCCGCTCATTTGCTTATGTGTATTAGAAATTTTGATAGGGTTTGATTATTCGGCCTGCTTACCAAGATAAACACAGCTGACAGCTCCTCTGACATTCAGATAAGATTAGCTTTCAAAACATCAACTAGACCAAGCAATGTTGATTTCATCCAACCTAGACTATGTACGGTCTCTGCTGCCCTAAATGATGAGACATTCATATTCATGGCACAATTTTGCAGAGACAGATGAAATAATAATTTAAAAAATGCAAAAATGCACATACTGTCAATAGTAATCAACTAAACTGCATTACTTTTTTACTCTGGATGTCTTTAATCATTTGGGACCAGAGCAATTACCCCTCGTTCCTTTAAAAATGCTGCTGTAACGATGCTGCCAATAATTGGAAAGTTACTTGGTGGCCCTGTATTTAACCCTTCGCCATTTTCCAAGGACAGTGCACACAGTTGAGGTACACACGGTCTTTAAAAATTCTTGGAACCTTCCAGCATGTGAGTGAGCGTTTTAGGCTGGCAAGGACACACATCTCAAGCTGGGAGATGAATTGTGGTTTTGGAAAAGCCGCCAGCAGCCTTGCAGGGAAGATGTTGGCCCGCGTATTCACCAGGTTTATCAATCTCAAATTTGAATTAGCCCTTTCTTTGTTTTCACTAATGAAATGGAAATTCATGAATGTTTTATGAGCTACTAGTAGGGCTGACTGATTATTTTACAATTTGGAACATTACCAATGGATTCATCAGGCGACCTCTAAAGCCATTTATCGAGGTTTCATTTTAATTCATGGAAATTACGCTTTTAGTTATAACAAATATTGCTGATTAGCTTTTAGAATCTCCAACATGGTGGTGGGTGTGACTCAAGGACACAGAACTTAGTGCCATATTCATGGGAAGAAAACTTTTAGGGTCCATTCACACTATATGCGTTTTAATTACAAAAATAATTACAAAAACACATGCGTTTTTCACATTACATCTGCGTTTCGCACTTGCGTTTTTTAACAAATCAATGAAAAATGCAGGAAACATGAATCAAAAATACATACAGTAGGGAGTTTTCAAAAATGCATACAGTGTAAATGGTAACATTGGTTGTCTATGCAAAAACATGTGTGGTAAACCAACGTGCACGTTTTTGAAACGTACCACAACGCATATAGTGTGAAATGCCCCTCAGGGCTCGTTCATACTAGTCGCGCTGCAGCTGGGGTGCGGTACAGTAACGCAATGCACTGCGAGGTTAACCCAAGATAAAGCATGGTGTACAGGTTTCCATAGGTCCAAGGTATGCAGGTTTCACACTGGACTTGTGTTTGCAGTAACACTAATGCAAAAAAACACAAGCACAGGTAAATGAAATGTATCGTTATTGCCACATTGCCCATCTCTTAAGTTGTGGTTCCAAAAACTAATTACAAAACATGCGTTGCTGGACTCCTCGGACATGAACAAGTCTAAATATCTTTCTTACATTTTAACGTGTGTATAATGTTTGAGTGCTTGCTGCTCTAAGCCTTGTTGTACACACAATCAGTGGAATTATGCCTACAATACAGTTAATACAATAATAATATAATACAATATAAATGGATCTCAGAGAAATGGAACTACAGTTATGGCCAAAATTGTTGGATCATTGTTTTTATTTCTTACAGAAAAGTATTGCAGTAACACATGTTTCGCCATACACATGTTTTCTCCCTTTGTGTGTATTGGGAACAAAATCAAAAAAGGAGGAAAAAAAGCACATTGGACATAATGTCACACAAAACTCGTCAAAACAATCGATCACAAACGATCATCGCAAACATGCACAGTGATCAATTGTTTAGGAATAGAAAAATTCACCTTAATGCCTGCCATACACCCACAGATGGGTGCAGACAGACAAGCTCCGATGAGCCCCAGAATGCAACGTGATGACGTCATCGCGTTACATTCTGAGGCTGCTTTAATCAGCCGGGCACCCTTTGTGTGCCGGCTGTTACTTTCAATAAAGAAGCCGGTCTTCATTCAAAGTAACGGCATCGGCTGACATCGGCCAGAGAACATCCGACATGTCTGTTCTCCGGCCGGCCGAGCTGAGGGGCGCCCCATGTGGGCATAATCCGATTGGCGGCCGATTTTGCCGCCGACCGACCGACGGCGCAAGCGCGCACACCTGTCGGTCAGTTGAAAAATCGGCCGCTAATCGGCGTGTGTATGCCAGGCATTAGAGTCAGCAGTAAACAACCAATTATGAATCAATTAAAGCAGACCTACCACCTTGGAGGTCACTCAGCATTATCAGCTGCAGCTCAGCCGATATTGCTGACATCCTTTATTCTAAAAAGAAAAACTTATTCTGACAGCTGGAGGGGAGCTGGTTATGAGTGCTCCCCTCCCACTGCATTATGTCCCGCCTAGGCAGCTGAAGTGGTGACTCCCAGGCAGGACTTTGTCAGCAGCTGATCCCCCTCTTCACACACACACACCCCCTACCGGTCTCTGCAGCTCCGACAGAGAAGAGACAAGAGGGGGAGGTGGAGTGAAGGGGGGAAGAGAGGGGGGCAGTGAGGGCGGAAGTCTGCAGGTCTCCAGGAGCTAAAATGAGAATTGCAAGCAAGTGAAGTGAGTATAGTGTGGGTTTTTTTGTGTAGCAGTTTCCCAGCATCTGAACTGCTGACAGGTGACTATTGTGTCTGTTTAATGTATGTCTATTTTTATTTTATTTGAGTTTAAAACCGCTTTAAAGGAAAATATAAAAGGAACCACAATAAGATTCAGTTATGTTTGCAAAGTTTAAGTTTTTAATGCAGGAGAAGTATACAGGGACAGTACAATAAAATGGGGAATTTTGATGCCTGACATACAGGTTCTCCAATATTTTCATATATTGTACTTAAAGAATGGGTCTAATGTCAACCGAATTTAACTTTGCCAGCTACTTCCCCACAACTATAAATATTCTATGAACTTGAGTAGACACCAGGAGAGGTATTAAGGTTTAATTGGGGTCAGTTCATAGTTCCAAAACCAGAGTATGGGACTTGAGTTCTATAGAGCTCCTGTATCTTATATGTTTAATCACTTCGGTTTTCCTTATCATTTACATGATTTCTGTAGCATGATTCAGCAAAAACATGCACACATATAAATACATTCATCAGAATTAACAATAAAGTGTTAAACCATTTAAATCATAGCGAAAACCCTAACCCTAAAATTTCGTTAGCAACATAAAAGTTTTAGAAGTGCAATGCAATGCGTATCCAGCAACCACTTTCAGCACTCCCTAATGGGATCCATATACTGCCAACATGAACTTACACTTTCTTTGTTCCACTGCAAAGACATCAAATTACTGCAACTAGTGGAAAACTTGCGGTATATATAACACTTTGATGCTCTGCTACAGTTAGCTCTTAAGAGCTGTGCACAGCTTAATCTGACATTTAAAGTAATAAAACATTAGCATTGGTCCTGAAAATACTTACAACTCAAGGCTGATTAGTACAGAATGAATGAGACTCCCGGACTGGAAATCTGCAGTTAGGTTGCCCCTATCTAAATTCTTCGATGAAGAGGGTAAAACTTGGAGCTTTCTTTGTTATCCTGTAATGAGGAGCGCAGGGAATGCAGTTTGGCTTCATCTATCTATAATATATACTGAGAGATGAGTCAGGAAGTTGGATGAGCGGACCCCCTCTATGAAAAGTGAAGTGAAAACAGCTGCATTGTCGTGGTGTGCAGAATATATGTTAGGGGTGGTTTATAGAGAATACATACATGTCTTCATGGCCAGCTGCTCCCATCTCATCTATTGAGTGGCTGCTCTAGATAACTACTCCCTCCATTGTACTGTGTGTATATATGAAGCACATCAGACTCTATAGATTTAAAACATATGTCTTCCCACAAACTATCATTAAAGGGAAAGTAAACTTCTTTGTTTCTGTTCAGCGATTTGCATTTGACAGCTATCTGCCCAGGCTTCTGAAATACTATAACCAAAACTAAATCAGAATTTCTGGGCATGAAGGGAAAACGTGTGTAAGCTACAAGCTACTAAACTGAGAAGTGATGTCATTGTTTTGTCAGAACCTCCAAAGAAGAAAGTTTCCTGCTTTACTGCTACACAGGATGGGCTGCTGCTTCTGAGGTTGGAGTGAGATGGAAAGAACATTTAAGAGTGTGACGTGTACAAAGGGGTCATAGTGAGTCCAAAGAAGACCTAGACCACCCATCTGGGTCCTGGAGATCAAAGTATAGTGTACCGGGCTAAGCAACTCATAAAGGACCCTTTCATACACACAGAGTTTAGAAGATATTCTAATTGTACAAAATTCTTTGTATTCAACCAGAAAAGCAGTTTAATGTTAATGGATAACTTAACCCAAGATAAAGATAATACATTGAAGCCTACCATTCCTGATATTGGGGGTGTGCTTTGGTTTGTTTTTTTTACATTTATCGTAAACCTGTAACTAACATTCTGACTCAGGCTAAAGCCCCCCATACACCTTAAGCTGGACATAGATGGGCAGATTCTTCCACCGATTGACCGCCGTGCTCGTTTGTGCCCACCTGGTCAGAATGATCAGGAATCTGGCGCATGTCGGATTGCCCGGTGATCTGATGTTCCGGTAAATTCCCCTCCTATCCCGGCAGTCCCCATCTGAAGTACAAATAGGGTGCCCGGACGATTCTCCACACAAGCGGCCGTGCGTGATGACATCATCACAGCCGTGTGTGATGACGTCATCACATGGTTTATGGTTCTACCAAAACCATGTAATATGAGGACCTTTTCTAAACCTTTCAATCACTATGTATTGTATCAGGGAGAACCCAACACTACATCGTTGTTGGTAAATCTAAAACAAATTATATGGAGTGATCTAAAGGTTTATGGGGGGCTGAAGGCTTTTTTGGGCTGCACATCCATGATGCGAATCTCCCATTCCACCAAATCCCAAAGGGGCTCTATTTGATAGAGATCTGGTGACTGTGGAGGCCATTTTAATACAGTGAACTCATTGTCATGTTCAAGAAACCAGTCTAAGATGATTCAAGCTTTATGACATGGTGCATTATCCTGCTGGAAGTAGCCTTCAGAAGATGGGTGCACTGTGGTCATAAAGGTATGGACATGGTCAGCAACAATACTCAGGGCTGTGGCGTTGCAAAGATGATCAGTTACTACTAAGGGGCCCAAAGTGTGCCAAGAAAATGTCCCCCACACCATTACACCTGTTCTTAGCTGACAGGAGTGGCACCCGGTGTGGTCTTTTGCTGCTGTAGCCCATCTGCCTGAAGGTTCGACATGTTGTGCGTTCAGAAATGCTCTTCTGCATACCTTGGTTGTAACAAGTGGTTATTTGAGTTACTGTTGCCTTTCTATCAGCTTGAACCACTCCGGCCATTCTCCTCTGACCTCTGGCATCAACAAGGCATTGGTGCCCACAGAACTACAGCTCACTGGATGTTTTCCCTTTTTTGAACCATTCTCTGTAAACCCTAGTGATGGTTGTGTGACAATCCCAGAAGATCAGAAGTTTCTGAAATACTCAGGCCAGCCCGTCTGGCACCAACAACCATGCCACCTTCAAAGTCACTTAAATCACCTTTCTTCCCCATTCTGAAGCTAGGTTTGAACTGCAGTCGTTCATCTTGACCATGTCAACATGCCAAAATCATTGAGTTGCCACAATGTGATTGGCTGATCAGTAATTTGCGTCAACGAGCAGTTAGACAGGTGTGCCTAATAAAGTGGCCGGTGAGGGTACATTGAAGGCATTTAAACAACTTGCCATAGCACCAGAAATTGGACAGGCAGCTTAGAACCATGCAACTCTGTATATAGACTTCTTTTTAAAACAGAAAAGCATGTATATAATAAAAACAATAAGCAAACAATGAAAAAGGGTATTAAACCAACTGCTGCTTAATGGAATTTACATTTAACTAATCACCTTACATGTTTTCTAAAAACACTGGTGATGAATCACATGTTTGTCTGGCAGAAACATTCTAGTTCACATCCAGGGTGTTTTCACTACAGAAATGTAAGGCGTGTAATTTGCAAGCATTAGTTAGTAATTAAAACATCAATAAACATAAACGTCCTGCATAGGAACAAACCTTTCAGATGAATGTGTGCATGCTCATTTGAATCAAGTATCATTCTGTACTGAACTGTAATGGTGCAGTAACTAGGGCGCAATAATTAGCCAAGGCGAATAACACAAACATGCCAGCTCATCAATTTATCTAAACATACAAAATGACATCAGTCGGCTACTATGTTCTAATAATAAACTGAAAACAAAGGTACATGTAAAACTAGAACATCATGGAGCTAATGATACTAACCTTGGATTAATGACTTCTTTATTAGGGAACAACACAATTTACCAAAATCAGGGAATGCTGCACTGTTTGAAAAGTGTTTAATCTATTAATCTGTGAGATCCTATAGCTCTAAATTCCTCAACCAATCTACTACACAGTGCTGTGAGGATTATATACACAGTAGATTAACTAACCAATGCACATCAAACTATGTATTTATATAAAAAAAAGTAAATACAAAGGGAAACAATATTTCTAAAAAAAGGGGTATATCCAGTTATCCAATGGGAAGCACAGCAGAAACGCAGGTTTAAAGAAACCAGTAGACATTAAAGACTTGATTATGATAGTTCTATGGTCCAAAAACCATCTGAGACTCTTCAGACCCTCCGTACAAAACCATCATAACCCCCAACCTTATTTTTACCCAATAATGCAGGGGTGGTCCTAGGCAGATCGTTGCCCTGGATGAGCATCCCTTCTGGTGCCCCCCGCCCCTCCAATAGAGTACTTTGCATCACTACAGGAGAGAGAACTCTGTCGGGGCGGGGGGTTGGGTGTGTCTGGTGGAGGCATCTGGGCATAGGAAAAACTTTTCATACCCAGATGCTGCCCTACCCCCAGCATGATGCTGCGCTGGGCAACCACCCATATTGCCCCTATCACATCAGTACAATGAAAATATCTCAATAATAAAATACTCTGTTCCCAAACAAGGATGCCAGTCTTTAAAGGTTCTTACCACCACTCATAGGTCTGCTGTGAATTGAACCATATTAGACCCCAACTGCAACATCACTGACTGAGGGATGAACCACCTGAGCCACTATGATGAATACACACCCCTGCCTTAACCGATGACCCAGTCGCATCCAATCAGAACACTCTGGGACCCCACCTATCTTCATTTCCGCTGCCCAATGTCTTATATCTAGTCCACCAATATATGCTTTAAGGACTCACACTACAGAACTATGTTTCACTGCCTGCAACACACACAACATTCACTGTGCATTGACCAATGTGTTTTTGTATGTGTATTGGAACCAAAAAAGGTCTGGAGAATCTAAGCTCCATTTATTTGTGTATATAAAAGTGTCTAACACTCCGCACAGTGCATATGTTACCCATTTTTCCTATGGTAAAATTTGTGTAATGTGAAAGAGCTCTAACAGGGTCTGAAAAATATTCGTAACTACTGTATATTCTGGCGTATAAGACTACTTTTAAACACAGGAAAATCTTCTCAAAAGTCGGGGGCCGTCTTATATGCCGAGTGCTGAAACTTCTGAGCCAGATTAGTCTGCCTGTCAGACATCGGAAGCGCCCCCTTATTCACCCTCCCTCTCTCCCTCCTCAAAGTGTGAGACGAAGCTGACATGCTCACTAAAGGCTGTGGCTCCAGTGGCTGAAACTGGTATTGCAGCTCAAACACATTAAAACACCTTCACTGTATCATGTGACATTTTGGGAATTGAAAGTCAGAGTAGACATATGTAAGGCCATGGGTCTCCCTGAGCTGGACAAAAAAAAGACACGCGCCTGCACATTTGCCGGTGGATTTCCCGTGACTTGCAGGCAGTTTGCCCATGTCATAAGAATTAATATTAACATATTGAAAGCAAATCTGATGTTTTTTTTATTTTTATTTGGTGTGCGTTGGAAGGGGTAGTCTTATACGGCGAGTATACCCCAAACTCTATATTTGAACTGGAAAAGTTGGGGGTCGTCTTATACACCCAGTCGTCTTATACGCCGGAAAATATGGTATGTATAGTTGCACAAACTGCTGAATCTGCATAGCAATGGGATGACAGCAATATTCTACATCTGAGGGTCTGCACCCACTTTTGCCGCCTTCAATGTATTAATTGTGTTATAAATAGTATCAATAACAACTATAGTTACTAAAATATATAAAAATACAAATATAGCAATATCATACAATACCATAGTGACTGGCTGGCTAACACTATTTGCAGTTGTATAACCCCGATTTCTTGTGTATAGAGGATATTAAATATAATAAATCAACATAATAATCAGGAAAATGAGGCAATTCAGAAATCTGACGTCAGCAATCTAATCTTCTACCTTAGCAATGACAGCATGCATATTGTTTACCACTGAACCCTCAAGTGAAGGATGTTATATACGTGAAGCATACATACTTAGAGTTTTTTTGTTTTAATAGAGAACCTTTACAAATAGGCACTACCATTGGTGAGTTGTTTGTAAAGGTCCAGTCATGGGGTGGTATTGTATTGTTCCTGGTTTTATCATCCAAACAGAGGTAATGCCATACTTATTACTGCTCTTGACTTCCCTAGTAAGTAGTCTTATGACAAATACAATCAAGGTATATACGGGAAATGGATTCAACATTAATGGCTCACCATAGCTATGTCATGTGTCTGAATATTGGCTTTTGATCACATGATCTTGAACACATATCACCTGGAATTCATGCTTTTTGAGTAAGTAATATATATTTTTTTTACTTAACAAGCCTGTAAAGATGCAATTCCAGTTCCACCGACGCTGGAAGCAGAGTAAAGCAGGGTACAGACGGCTGGATATTCGAGCTGTCAGATGTTGCCTGCAGCAGCATTATGACATCATCACGCCGCTGTCAGATATCGACAGAGCTGGGAAGACAGCTCTGCTCTCTTCCCAGCTTAGCCGATGCTTTGCCTGGAGACCCACAGATATCGGCCGTATTTAAGAGTCATGTCTGATATGGCTATTTTCGAGCGTGATTGATTTTTGTCCCGCTCGAAAACAGTGATGGTTGCATATTATATGGGCCAATTAGACGGCCGTGAGCGCGCACAGTGCTCGAAATGGCCATCTATCTGGCCCATATCTTCACGTCTGTACCCTGCTTGAGGGTCCCCATACACCTTTAGATTTCTCTGACAGATTTCCTTTAGATCTCTTTTGTTTTACCAAAACTATGTAATAGGGACTTTCTAAACTATTAACTCTACCTGTGTTTAATCGCAGAGGACCCTATACTACATAGTTGTTGGTAGATCTAGAGGATATCTGACAGAGAGATCTAAATGTTTATGGCCAGCTTCACTAGTGTCTGCACTTGGAATCTCTTTCTAGGTTATGAGGAGAAATGCAAGTTAAAGAACTGCTAAGTCAGCAGAAAGCAATGTGATGCCCAATGAACCAGGAAATGTATACTAAGCTGTGCAGATTCTCTCCAGGCAGATGGGGGGTATAGTATGGCACACCTACAAATCACCCCCATATGATTTCAGTAGGTAACCGTATTATAAAGCTAGAGGTCCTCTACAAGTGAAATGCAGCACATTTGTCAATTTCACATATTTCTAAGGGTTACCATACACCTTTAGATTTGTCTGTCAGATCTCCTTTTGTTTTACCAAAACCACGTTATATGAGGGACTTTCTAAACAATCAACTCTACCTGTGTTTAATCGCAAAGGACCCGGCACTACATAGTTGTTAGTAGATCTGAATGATATCTGAGAGAGATCTAAAGGTGTATGGCCAGCTTCATACATACAGCCTTGAAATATTACAACAAAGCATCATATCTCATATATGCATAAATTTACAGTCCACTTTTAGATATTTGAACAGACAAGGTCTGAGAAACTACAAGTTTAAGCTGCCCTAGATATACAAGCTATGCATACCTATGGTCAAGTACATTATATAAGCCCTAAAGGATCAGAATTTAGCAAACAGAGAAAACATACAAATCTTAAGTTTCACATAAGTATAATTAAAGAAAGATTTATTCACAAGCATTAAAACACAGCTGAATTCCCTGACCTTACAAAACCTCTCATCTGCCATCAAACCTCTCCTCTTAAGAAACATTTCTTAAAATATCTACTTATGATAAACTCGTTTATGAACGCACAAAGTCCTAAAATGGATACATTTCTATAGCAAAGAAACAGCACATCTTCCTACTTCCTTTCCGAAGGAACTCACGGAAAAATAAATGTGGAAAAAATGAAAAACATCTGGAAATGCAATATTTTCCCAACAAAAAAAAAAGAAATCCAGAAAATTGCCACATATTCCAAGACAGCACGAGGCTTCCCATACTAACAACGCTAAGCTGCCTTCTCTAATGAAGATTCTCAAAGTCACTCCTTGCGAAACAAGAAACTTTCAGTTTATCCAGAAACAGAGATGAATTCACAGAGCTGAATGAAGTCCCTGTGCCCTTCCTTTTTTTTTCTTCCTGGTCCCTGGACACAACTCTCCTGCCACATCGTATGTTGTATATTTTAGGATAAATACAAATATTAAACAATGAAATACCTCATCTCCCATTGTGGAAAAGTGCCTGCTGTGTAAAAATGTCCAAGAAAGTCAGCACCCAAAATCCTCCCACTTCCTTCAAGCAGCTAAATACACAAAGCCTGACAGACACAGCCTAATACTGAGTCACACTTAGGGCCAAATGAGCTCGCAGGAAAACAAAGCTTACATTTGTTTATTACACAGGAAGCTTGGAGCTGTACACCAGTTGGGAGACTTGATGCTGTGGCTTTTTTTTTTACTCTCTCCCAAAAGGCAGATTGTAATGCAGGCTATTCCAAGTAATGATGCAGCAGGAATAACTTAACAGTCCGAGAAGGAAGAATCTACAATATCACTAAAGCAATGGCTCGGGGTTTATCCTGCAGAGCTTTAGAAGTAAGAGTGGGCTAATTATACTAAAAGCTTATATTTCTAAATAGAGCAAATTCAAAGCTGAATAGGATTTATAAAAAAATAAATTAGATGTGCCAATAAGTTCATTAAACAAACAAATTCATTGGGTTACTTACTTATTAGTTACTTGTTGTCACACAAGTGGGTAAAGTATACTCAGAGGTCTGAAAGTTCCAACTAGAATACCTGAGAAAGATTGACTCCCAGAATAGGAAAACTATATAAAACTGTCAATTGGGCGTGGCCTAAAATGATATGGTTACATGTTGTTTGAGCCTACTTGTAATGATGCATACAGTGCATCTGGAAAGTGTTCACAGCACATCACTTTTTCCACATGTTCTTATGTTACAGCCTTATTCCAAATTGGATTTATTTTCTTTTCCCTCAGGATTCTACCCACAACTCCATAATGCCATGAAAAAAAGTTTACTGGAGGTTTTGGCAAATTTATTAAAATTAAAAAGACACCTAAAGCAGGGTACAGAGGTGGAGATATGGGTCAAATCGATTGCCGTTTCAAGCGCCGTGCACGCTCACAACCATCTATCTGACCCATATCATCTGCCCCTTGCGCTGTTTTCGAGCGGGACAAATCAATCCCGCTCGAACACAGACTTATCGGACATGACCATTAATGTCCGATGCTTTGCCTGGGTCTCCAGGCAAAGCTCGGATGAGGAGGAGGAGTCGGGGAGAGGCAGTTCTGCTCTCCCCTGCTTCTCTGATATCTGACAGCAGCGTGATGACATCATCACGCTGCTGCAGGGTACATCGGACGGCTCGAATACCCTGTACCCTGCTTTAACGTCCCTAGTGTTGAGACAAACCCAGTTAGTTTGCGTTTTGAGTTTGTCCCAAACGTTGGAGGAGCCAGATCAGGCGATATACCCCCGGAAAGCTGTGGCCATTCTCTATATCGGCACAGTGTTTCCAGGTTTCTGCACCCACCGACGACATAGACAGAGGCAGGGACATAGTACTCTGCTGCGATCATCCATACTGTGCTGTTATGGGCAGAACGCTAGGGAGGTTAAAGACTCTCAGACCATGAGGACAACATTCTCTGGTCTGATGAGACTAAGATTGAACTCTTGGTGTGAATGCCAGGCATCACATGTGGAGGAAGCTAGGAACCACTCATCACCAGGAAAGTACCATCCCCCACTGTGAAGCATTGTGGTGGGGATGTTTTTCAGCGGCAGGAACTAGGAGACTTGTCAGGATAAACATGACAACGACCATAAGCGCACAGTCAAGACAACTCAGGCTTTAGGACAACTCTGTGAATGTCCTTGAGTAGCCCAGACTTGAATCCGATAAAACAACTCTGAGAAAGATCTATCCAGATCCAATCTAAGGAATGGGCGAAACTGGCCAAGGATGTAGCATCATATTCAAAAAGACTAGATGCTGTAATTGTTGCCAAAGGGTCATCGACAAAGTATTGAGAAAAGGCTGTGAATTTTTATGTACATGTGCTTTCTTTATTTTTTAAACATTTGTCAAAATCTCAAGTAAACACCCCATCATAATGGGGTATGCAGAATTCTGAGGAAAACATCTATTTAATCCATTTACAACTAATCTTAAATCAAATGTAATGTATTCATATGAAATGTATTTTTATGAAATGATATCAATTGAATTATTGTTACACAAATAAATTCAGATTTTTATCCAAGAATTTAATATTTATGACAATGCTGGTTCCCTAAAAGTCCCAGGAGTCCTAGTCTTCATATAGAGGTGGGAGTTACAGATTGGTTGTATTCTTCCATCTTATCCATCCATCCTCTCCTCTTTAATTGTATTTGTGTTCAATTTTCCTGACGACATTACACAATTTGGTACAGTAGGAAATCACAAGTGACAACAAAAGATAATCATAACCAGAGTCTATTTTGAGAGACGTGTAGGTTCACGTTAAATAAATATATTTATCTACAACAACCTGATTTTTTATCCTGGCACCAAAATGTAACTAGAATAAAGTCTATTGGTTTCCACACTGCAATGAACAAGCTTACCAACAGGGATAACACAAACATAAACATAATCATATCATAGTGACCTACCCTGAAAAAAGGCTCCAGCGTGGTACTCATTGCTCCACTGTACTTTGGGCACTACAGATGTGAGAGCTTTATTTCTTGCTTCCCTCCCATATGCCTGGCCAATCACATGGTTGGATTATGTCATTACCATGGTCATTAACCTCTATACTTTTCTGAACTCTGGGTGGGGATCACCTTTTGTAATTTCTGTTGGGTGCAGTCATCACTAATTGTTCCATGTTCCCTGCATTCAAATTCTTCAATGAAATACCCATATAATGACGCTGGCATACTTTAATAGTCAAGCAAGGCAACAAACATGGTGAATCATATTTCAGCAATACATAAAGCATGTCAGAAATTGATCATTTCATGAATGACACTAGAAGTGCCCATAATAGGGAGGAATCCGTAAAAAATACGTGTAAGGAGTAATTTAACCTTCTGAGCGTTTGGCCCGAATTAACTCGGGCTGAGTTTCATGCATCATGAAACTCAGCCCCAGTTAACTGCAGCCGCGCTCAGGGTCTCGCCGTCTTCTGACGGCGGTCGGGACCATCGGCATGTATGCCGATGCTTCCGGGTCCGCCCCCGATCGCGTCACCGGTGACGCGAATGGGGCGGGGGTAGGCGGCGCCATAGACCTCCGTCAAACTGGAGGGGCGTCGCTTTTCTTCAGCATAAGTCCGGCGTCTCCAGTGACGCCGGGCTTATGTTTAGAACCCTGAGCTGAGCAGGCAATCAATATGCTCCGCCGCGATTGCCCGTGGCACGGTTATGAAAAAACCGTGCCACGTGGCAAACGCTCAGAGGGTTAAGAAGATCCCTCGCAGCCCCTCCTCTCTGCCTGTCTTGTGCTGCGGCGCCCCCTTAATTCACTGCAGAGATAGCCAGGTAAAATTTTGTTAAACTAAATGTGTATTTTCGCATAGAAACCCATTAAAAACTCCCCAGGTGGCCACTCGCACCCGGAGTAAACTCCTGGAAGCCTGGCAAATAAATTGGGAATCTCTCATATGATTCCAGGCAACAGCAGGTAAGTATATTTTTGGGGGATTGTGGAATGCTACTCCACCATCATACCAGCTCAGAGGTAAGTCAAACTTTATTTTACGTACATATTTTGTTGAGTATACATCCACTTTAAAACACACTTCTTTATTTTGCATGTAGCACACACCTGACCCAATGTATTCGCTTAATAGTTAGATCTGTACTCCAGAACCCATAAACCACCTCAGTATCTAAGGCCCTAAGAAGATCTATATCCCAGTATACCATGCTCCTTGTACCCTTGTCACCAGTAAGCCCCTGGAAAATGTAGCTTTCCATAAAACACAAATTTTCCACAGATTCCTTGTTCTCTTCTTTTAACAGTCAGTGCTTCTCGCCTCTGTATTACATTTAATGTTTCTGTTATATTTTTTATAGTAAAATGGAGGCTTTAAGCTTTCTCACAAATGTTCAATTTGTTTTAGACTTGGCTTTTACTTTGCATTTTTATAGAGAGTTTGGAGTTTAAGTGATGCCCTTTATTTATACCACACTTTGGATTTTTAAACTCATATAGATTCCCACCTCCATGGTGAAAAGCAGCAGACAGCCCAATTGTCCCTCTTCAGGCTGGAATACACGGCTCGATATTTGAGCCGAGAGAGAGATCTTGGCAGTAGTGCGATGACGGCGATATTGGGAGCCAGCTGTCAGACCGTCAGCAGCGGGTCCCTATTCAAAGTATAGGATATCGAATGATCTCGCTCGAAAAACAGCATACACAGGTAGATTTTTTCCCAGATTTCTGCAAAGCACAGTGGCGTGAACGCTCACGTCGCTCGGCTGTGCAGAGACCTAGCATTTTTAGCTAGGCAATGGTATTTTTATTCTTCTAGATAACCTGTGTCACTTCTTAGTTACAATAAGAAAAGGGTCAATGGAGCTTATATATAACCTGCCTGCCGCACTGACTGTTTACATGGTGTGGAGCCGATCTGCTGGCCGGAGGTTGACATAGTGCCCTGCGTTAACCTCTCCACCAGTTGATCGGCTCAACGCTGTGTAAAAAGTCAGTGCAGCAGACAGGTAATATATATGGGCTCCATCGACCTCCCTGTGAAGTAATGCGCTTAATGCAGGGAGGGTCAACGAAGCCTGTAACGCAGTGGAAACATAGCCTAAGACACCTAGACAAAGTTCCTATATATCTATTTGTCCATATATCACTAACCTCTCCACAAAGGGGTTAAACCCATGAAAAAGACATCCACCCCTTTATCCTCTACTGTACGCCACACCTTTATATTGTCTCTTTCTCTTTCTTTCGTTTTGCCATTACCTGTTGACTGTTGTCTTGCCCAAGTACTCGCCACAGATTACACAGCAGATCACCACCTTTTGATGTACTTTATTGATATCCTTCCTTTATACAGAGTAACACTATTGTTCAAATCTTCAGACCACATCAGTGATGACTTTGTTTAATAGACATGACTATGTAAAGTGTTTACTTTAACCTTTATACTGAACTAGCCATTTATGTATACATACACTATATTGCTATTACCAGCGATTTCAGTTTGGCATCCCATTGTTTTAGACATTTTAATAGAGTAAACTAACACAAATAAATCCATCACCTTTCCTGTAATAAATGAAAACAGTCCACTTGAAAGGCAACAGTACAGCTATTAAAGGAAACAATCTCACACAACAGACTTCCTGCTCCTTCCAATGACATGATGATGCCAAAATTACAACAGAATATTTATTTTCGACACTGTTTTTGACAGACTTTTTAAAAAATATATTTCTTTTAATAGACTTTGTATACACAATGTCTTTTTTCCCAGTTTTAGTTGGATAATGCCCTTGATACATCAAGCAGTGAGGTTTACAACTGTCACCAAGAGAAATGAAGGTAAACAATCTTAAATACAATCTACTCTTTATTGCAAAAATTATTGGGACGATTCAGCAAAAGTTGCTGTGTATATTGCTAGCAATTATCATTCTTCAGAACGTGTTCAACAAAAAAAGCGATATATATGATGAGAAAAGAGCCCCACACCCACAATCTAAAAGGCAAAGAACTACAGTGTTAGTGCAGCCATACATAAGTTAATATTTCCATTCGATTGACCACAAATTAGAGTAAAAAAAAATTGATCAACCAAAAGTTGATAGAAATCAATCAGAAAATCAGACAACAGTAATTGGACATGTTGGTAACTTTCATTCGATAGTTGACATATGGCATGTACAGGCGCCCTCTTGTCCCCCCCCCCCCCCAAAAGAAACGGTCTGGGAATCTATAACACTGTGTAGTGGAACATTCAATTGATGTTCGACTGGGGATCGATTTTGTATTGCACAATGTGATCGAATCAATGATTAAATTGCAAAATAGTTGACTCGTCTATGACTACCTTAAGAAACCAGGTACAAATATTTATAGCTGGCTCCAAAGTTTAATCGAACAGTAAAACTGACTGTGTAAACAAATCCTTTGAAAAGTGAAATTTAATTTAAGGAATCAGTTTTTCATGGATTGTACTGTATGGTAGTACTATCAATTATTATTGGATTTGCAGTCAATATTTAAATGTCACAATCAACCTCATCTAAAATTGTTACAAAAGTTAATGCATTTAGATCCCTGTTCGTTTTTCCGGCGATCGATCACAGCATGGTGACATCACCACGCTGCTTGCGGTCGTTGGCAAAATGGACAGGAATCGACATGTGTGCAACTGACACATCGATTCACGCTCGCCCCTGGTCCCAATGGTGGTTCCCTGTTTAATCCGTTCCTTGTGCGATTTCGACCTTTTTGGGTCGATCGCTCAAGGTGGAGCGCAACTTATGGGACAGCGCACTCAGATCCATCTTTGGTGTATCGATGGCATATCTACACTTGTATGGGTGGCTGTAGTCCGTTACTTAGCGGGTTAGAGATGGATACAACATAAATGACGATTCATGATTTAGATCATTAAAATTCAATACAACTCAAATATGTCTGTCTACTCTCAATGTAACTTCCCTACTGTCTTGTGTTCCTGAGCAGTCTGCCTTCTCACTTCCTTAAATATAATATGATTAAACACGCTTGCAATTTTCCAGCCACCTCACTCTAGTTCCCTATGCCTTAATAACATATCATGCTGATAACAACCACATAATACCAGCTTCATGCTTAGAGGTAACTGATTCCGCTATCTAATTTACACCTATTATTCACTGTCACAGGGTGCAGTGTATCCGCTTTGCCATTGATCAGTAACAGACAACTTTAGGGGCAGAGCCAAACCTAGTAGAGAATCACAAAGCACAAATGTTCTCAGACAGGGCAAGCAGACTAATGAGGCAACAAAACAAGTCAAGGTCAGGGCAGCCAGTAGCAAAATCCAAAACCAAAATCAAGTGAATAAAAAAAAGAAACCCAAAACAATTATGTATCCAAACATGAAGCAAGAAAAATCATCGATCAGGTACTGAATACATTTTCGGCAAAGCACTTATTGATAATGGCAGATGTGCAGATGATGTGCTACTATGATTCAGGGCTAAAGGCTGCTATACACACATCGATTCCCAAATGATCATTGTACGATCGATTGGGACTTGCTTACAAAAAAATCGCCGAACGAACCTTCAACGAGCGTTCGAGGAACCACTTTGGGTAATCGATCCCTGGCTGATACTTTGGATGGGGATTGATTGTCCTCATACAAAGTAAAGCCAATTAAACAGGGATTTACCGACATGGCAAGCATTTGTTTAGAATGGAATGCAAAATTAACCCATGTATGGGTACCTTAACCTCCCTATCGCTCTGCCCATACCACGCTGTTTTTAACAGCGTGGTATGGGCAATCGCGGCAGTGTACACAGTACACTGCCAATTCCCCCCGCCTCTCTCCACACAGCCGGCATCATTAATGACGCCAGCTGTGAGGGCTGGAAAGCCGACGCTCCTTCATTAACATGGAGGTCTATGGCACCGCCCACCCCCAGTCCCCTTCCGCATCACCGTGATGCGATTGGCGACGCCGCGCAACCCCGAAATGCTGCGGCTGGAACAATGGGCATATGCGACTTTCATAGGAGCCCAGCTCACCCAGAGTTTGTTCATCACACAAACTCTGGACGAGCTGGGCTCGTCATGACCGCTAGGAAGGTTAAAGTGGTTTAAAAAACAAACACATACATGAAATAGACACAATACTCACCTGCCAGCAGTTCGGATGCTGGAGAACTGCTATACAAAAAAAAACATACTTACCTTCCTCATGTTCATTCCTGGTGCCAGCATCTTAGATCCTGGAACTGAAGCCACTTCCGCCTCTCATCACTGCCCCTCCTCCACTCCACCTCCAACAGAGACTGGGCTCTCTGTCTCCACTGTCAGAGAGCTCCATGTTTGGGGGGGATTCAGCTGCAATGGGAGGTGTCTCTGGACGGGAGAGCGATGGCTCTCATTAATGCTAATCACCCAAGTCTTGAAGATGTGACACTGAAATCACAATCCCACGAGACTGGGCAGGTGAGGCTTCCTACAGCCACAAGGGAAGCATGGGACAGATGTCCCAAATCCCATTGTGACTATATGATGTGGCGCTGAGGCGATACGTCAGACAGTTGGAGGAGCACGCTCGGAAAAAATGCCCCTCCTTCTTGTGGATCTCCGCACCCGATACTGCGAAGTGACCTACGAGGTGGTAGGTCTGCTTTAAGACAGCAGCAAGCTGAGGCCGAAGTTTATATGAACTACCTCCTGTTATCAGCAACATAAAAACATATCCTTTGTCCTCCCTTTCCTCGTTCTTGATACAGCTAACTTGGCAGTGATATTAACACTAAACCACCTTCCTATATAGATTCATATTTCCTTTGATTCCCAAATGATCGATCGCCGCATGCGTTTGCTTGTTTTTTCTATCAGTATTGATTGACCCTAATCAAAAAAAGCTCAATCGAACAGGGAACCAACATATTGGTAAATCTTTGTTCGATCACCATTACAAAACCATTACAAAACATCTAACTGGAATTGATCACACAAAATGGGTGCCCATCGTTTGAACAATGAAGCTCAAGCGCAGCGTGGTGACGTGATGATGATTGAGCGGGTATCAACCCGTGTTTGGGAGCCTTAGGCCTGCCATACATGTACCGATAATATTTATGATCGATAAAAACAGATGGATGAATCCCGATGTTGCAATCGTTTATCGATCGTAATTTTAGCTAAAATGGTACCACATAGGGAAACCTATTTTGGATAGATTTTTCCAGTTTTGATCTGAAATGTCATTAAAAATAATCGTTAATTCTATTGTGTGCTTTTCAACGGGAAGTGATGTAGGGGGGTATAGTTAAAGGTTCGAAATCACCCCAAAATGCATCATGTCCAGCGGTAGTTTAAAACAACAGTATTTTAGAAACTAACAAAATGTAAACCATTACTAAATTATTATAATACAATGTTAACAGCAATTAAAAAAAATTGCAAATGGTTATTTTATATATCATTTTCACAAACGCTCTAAAAAGAACTTTGGTTGTTCAATCCCTCCGGTCACCAGCTGCAACATGCCGACACCGGAAGTGTCAATATGCCAATAAGCATCATCTGCATGAATTCGGTCGGGATACCACGGAACACTTGCCCGATGTTCCCAGACCACTAAAAAATTTTCTATATGTCCGAAAAAAAATTGTTCTATATTTCAATCAAAATGTATCTGTCGTACCATGTGGACCTGCACAGATTTCATGCTGATCAACTACTAACATTGGTCGGGTTTTATCGATCGTAAATATTATTGGTACCTGTATGGCAGGCTTTAGTTTAACTAAAGAAGCAAGACTGGCCAAACCTATCATTCCTTATCATGTAGATAATATGGGCATAATGTACAGATAAAGGAAATGTCAATATTGTTTGTTTAGGATGGTTCCATTTAAGACATCTGCTAATCAAAACTATGCTAAAATCATGTCTAATGGATGATCACATGTACATGTACATGTGATCATCCATTAGACATTTAAATGTGTACATGTACATGTACACATTTAAATCATACACTGTTAAAAAACTATAACATTTATCCACTGACATGTTTCTGCCCAGAAGCTTACATTATGTGGCCCCTAAGTGGTTTAGAGGCCCCAAACTTACTTTAGGCAATCACTGACATATGGTACATTAAATCGTAAGCTAAGAGGCATTTCTATAAACACTATTCTAATGCTTTCAGGGCAAAACAGGCATGTGAAGATATCATTTTATGAAAAAAAAAATAGTTGTCTTGCAACATTGGCTAAAAAACAACCTTTCATACCAAACACAACTGTTTTACCCTAAACTGACTGCTGCCATAGGCATATGAAGGCCTAAGAAATAATACTGAATATAGCCTAAGGTCAAATTTACTGTTAAATTATTCAATAAGGCAAGGTGCTTTTCACAGACAAATGAATAATTGTATTGAAAGAGGAAGATCTAGTAAACAGTAAGGAAACGATTGCACCATCGTCAGTATCTTTGGCTTCTAGTATAGTAACCTACAAAGACTGAGTTTGTTTCCCCATAGGTCAATCATAATCTTCAGTTCAAGAATATGGAAGTATTCAAACTAGAGCTAGAGCTTGCATTACAAAAGCCACATCTCTATTATACACAAATAAGGATAAATATGGATGCAAACTAAATAGGGATATGGACCATACCCTCACATATACAGAGTGCTTTAGCACTGGAAAAATGTAGGACAGCGCTGTATGATTTATATTTCGCCGCTGGATAGGTGAATTCTTATTTAGTACCTAGCTTGCACCAAGGTCATCATCTGGTACAATGATTTGAAGAAATGCCTATTTTAACATCTGAGGAACAGCCAGTTATATTGACTCATGTGTAAAAACATCCTGGAGATAGTAATGTGTGGGCAGATATAGTTTGCAGCACTACTGTTGCTTCCTTCTTAATTCAATTTTAGAATAAATGATTTAATTTGGAAAATATAAACCAGAGAGACAAAATGCCAAAGAAAGAGCTATTAGGAAGTAGTAAATAAAATAAAGCCCCATACAAGTTCTGCATCGTTAACTCTTTGTAGTCTACAGTTGATTTTTTTTTCCCTTTCTTTTCGAAAATCCCCAATCCCCAGGAGCCCTACATACTGGATTTTCATCAATACTTTTTAGCCTTTGACCTTATTTGGCACAAGAGCCTTATTTTCAAGGATGATCTAAATTTTGGAAGTTGCAACAAAAAAGGCAGGTGGAGGATTATTAGTTGCCACTATTACTTGAAGTCTCCTTGCTCTTGATCTTCATTTCTAGTTCTGAACTTTTTCTCTGTGTGAAAAGGGTTATCTTGGTAGGGTTTTGCTTCCTATCATCTACCACTGTACTAGGCTTACACTAGTACAGTGGTGACATCACCAAATCCCTTTTGAAATCTCTTAAAACTAGCATGGCACAGAGGCTTTTTTCTCATACTGTAGATATACAGCTATGCAGGGGCGGTCCTACGGATATAGCTGCCGTGGGTGAGCACTCCCTCTGCCGCCCCCACCTGACCGGAGAAAGATCACTATGGGGCGTTGCTGTAAAGGAGAGCCCCGGCAGCCATCCCCCCGCCTTACCCTCAGCTGTACAGAGCAGGAGTCAGTCGTCCTGCTCTCGCTACAAAGCCACCTCCCCCCCCAGGAGTGGTCTGTCTATGAACTGTCAAAGACAGACAGTTTCACACATGGGCATTATGGGCGGATGCCCCCCCCCACACAGTGCCGTCCTGGGCAACCTCCCATAATGCCCATATGTAAAACCCCCACTGCAGCTATGGGACCGCAGGTACTCCATTGGCTAGGCACCCTCACATACAAGTAGAGATGGTCAGATTTTTTTTTTCTATTTTGGCTAGCTGAAATGAAACATGGTATGACCATATTGGGAACATACAAAAAAGTTTTGTTCTATTATTTTCAAGTTCAATGGCAAGTCGTAGATCTCCAGCAATTTTGGTGATGATACCTTTTAAGGGGCTTTGAAATTAACTCCCAAATAAATGACTAAACTATGTTTTGGCTCAAAGGTGCTCCGCTTAGCTGTCAGAGGTTTCCCCGCCTCCTGGTCCCGCTCTGCAGGATTGTATGTGAGCGTACTAAAGCAATGCGTCTCATAGTGCAAAAATACAGTACTTGAAATTTCAGGACCTTCTCTTTAGGCAATCACAGGCATATGGTACATAAAATCGTAAGCTGAAATTTTGTGACCTTCTCTTTGTACTAGGAGTAGCACTTATTTTTTTCCAATGGGATGATAGGCAAAACACAGAATTTTTCAAGGCATTTTAGACACAGTAATCATTTGAGAATGCTTTGTATCACGTTGTAATTGTTTACTGTTTGGCTACTTAATCCTTACCAACCAAGCAAATCTTATTCTGCTAGTGCCTGAGTGTTTTTTAGGATTACATTCAAAAAAAATCCAATTTTAAATGTGAGGAAAAATTTGCTGGAAAAATGTAATGCAAGTCAGATATGAATCGGGGTATTTACAGAACTGCACAAATAGGGTTCTGCTGGTATTTCTGTAACACACAAGATTAAATACTTCAAAACTGTATCTTGGTATTTAAACAAAATAAGCAAAAAAAGCAACACACAAGTATCTTCTGGGTAAACAGATATTATTCTGCATATTATGATAGGGATCCAAAGGTTGATTATGAAAGTGATATAGGAAAGGCATACCCTGATATTATGATACCTTATTTCCACAAACAAGAATAGATCTGTATATATTTAATTTGTATAAACTTAATTTAAGTGAAAAGATCTGTTTCCATGGAAGTTAAGGACAACAGGGAGACTTCTAAAATGGCTAATCCAGAAAAAAAGTATTTATATTTAAAGCACATACTGTACCAATCAATATTAATCACACATCTGCAGAAATCAGGATAAGAGCTCTTGTGACCCGTAAAAGGGCGCAAACTGTGTAAATTTGTGCATTACTGTAAAGGACTACACTTGTTGTTTTATCAGTTGCTGGAACCAGAATATTCTGGACTTTTCGGATGATGCTTCCCTGATGATTGAAGCTTTCCTCAGTCGTGTCCCCAGACATGAATCCCTGGGTAAGGTAACCTCCGCTGTGGCAAGGATGACTCCTTGACTGGACTGCTTAATATTCTTTATTTAGTGAGAGCCAACAGCACCCCTGTCCACCTTAGCTGGTAGCAACGCTCTCCAATGTTGAATCCCTATGCTTGATCCCCATCTCTGCCCTTGGGAGTTGGCGAAGTCTGTAAATAACACTTAACAAACTGTAAATAGCCCCTACCAGCTGCGTGGACCTTCATTTACTGGTGGGTGAGCCGTGCCTGGTGTGTAAACAGAGGACATCTGTCTGAAAGAACCTGGTCATGTAAGTTGCTGCACTACATAGCAAACCCCGACACAACAGAGCCCCATCATCGCAGGCTTTATACCACTAGATGGAGTACAAAACTATGTGGCTGGTCACTCTCCATGGACATTCTTGATGTTTGATCAATATTTCAGTCAATCAAGAGCTAATGGTTCTACATTGTAGATGAAGAACACAAAGGGACCTCCCACAGACTGGAAAAAGGGACAACATTAGTAGTAAAGGGTTAGCTAGGTACACCCTCCTTTCTTTACCCCCTTGACATAAATAAGCAATTAACCTCTTGCTGGGGCAGTTTAGCTCAGGGTTCAGGATTAAACTTAGGTAAAAGGTGAATGTTAGGCAGAAAATAAATACAGCTGCCAGCATTTTGTATTATACCAAATACCAGAAATATCCCTTCTCCAACTGATCTTTTCTAGAGCTGTGCCTTATAGACAAGAATGTCATATCTTAGGAAAATGGACTTCTTTAATCTACTTCTTTTATCTGTCATCTTTTTTAAGGGACATGCCTATGGAGCCTCAGGCAGAAATGACTAGCAAACCTGCAATGGCTTCTTTCTGCCACACACAATGTGACAAAGCAATCATAGTATTTACATTTACATAGTATGCATGAAACATCACTAGTGTTTATATGAATATGTTTATAAGTTTATATGTGTGTATATGAACACATTAGTAGTCATCTGCAGCATTTAAAATGTAGGGCATGATCATTTTGTCAAAGATTTGGGAGGCAGTAAATGCACTTATATGCAGGAAAAATTGCAGGAAGTGACGCCACTGACGTCACTTCCGGTATTCAGAACAAGGAAGTAGTGAGGTGGAGTGATACTTCAGCGGTCCAAATACTGGAAGTGACATCATGGCCACATCGGGAGAATTAACTCCTCTCCCTCCTACTTAGTAGCAGGCTAACTTAGGAGGGAGGGATCGTTACACTCCCTCCAAAGTTCCCACCAGAGAAAGTTGAATTCTAAATTTAAAAAAGTTTGAGTTATTGCAAAGCCCCTGAGCATGGTGTCATCACCAAACTTGCTGGAGATATAGAGAAGGATTGGGGGTATACTACAAAAAAGTATTGCTCTAACACTAAGGCTTTGTTTCCATTGTGTTGGGACCCCTCCGCTAAGCGTACACGCTTAGCGGGAGGTCCCAACGTAACAGATAGACTTACCTGCTCGGTGGAGGGTCTGTCTTCATTGCGCTGAGCCGATCCGCCGGTGTAAGGCTGAACAAAGTCGAGTACGTTCAGCCTTTACACCGGCGGATGTGTAAACAGACCATCCGCCGGCAGGTAAAGTCTGTGGGATATGTCGGGACCCCTGCTTAGCGTATACGCTTAGCGTAGGGGTCCCGACGTATAATGGAAACAAGCCCTATATGTGCTATAGCAAACAAAAAATTTCAAATGTTCCCACAACCCTTTTCAACATCTCCAGCAATTTTGGTGGTGATATAATTTTTAGGGGCTTTGCAACCAGCTCACAAAGTCAGCTGGTGAAAACTTTTTACCATCTCTAGTTCCCACCCTGCTTGTACACATGATGTGCGAGGTGGGAACTTAGGAGGGAGAGTAACGCCACGTCTCTCCTAAGTGAACCTCATTTCAACTTCCCAGGAAAAATCTGGGATTTATTGAATTCAGGATTTGGCCAGGAATGTCATATAAAGTACCCCGGCCAAAACAGGATACATTTTGATTCAAAGTAAAGTAGTCAGTGTTTTAATTATAGTAAAACGATTCGTCACTACTATGAACAATGCAGAGCTGGTGCATATTCTATCTAATATTTAGACATTGACACTTTGTACACCATTAACTTAGCGCTTTTCTTTTTTGTGATTCAGCTCTCCAAAAACGGCAGTTAATGCAGTTAAATTAATTTCATTTTGCAGAACCTTTGAGGGAAAAAACAAGCAAAATGTAAAAGATAGGTCATGGGACATAACTGCTCTTCAGTTTCAGTTTTCTGAGAACTGAAAATAATAAAAGACAAGCAGATAAGAGTAAAATTTATAACTTACATGTATATACAAAAGTATATATAAGAGTACATACTGTATATTACCTTTTCTACAGGAGGAATGTCATTTTCCATTTCCATTGACCTTGGTCTTAGCTTAATTGGTTTGTCTTTGAAAATATCCCCAAAGCCAAATCCCCTGATCCTCTTCGGCTGGTTTTCTGCTCCACTTGTTCCATTGGTCCCTTCTGATTTGGTGTCACCCCCATCACTCTCAGAGCCAACAGTATCTTTAAATCCTGGCAGGAAGGAAACAGTAATTGCAATGACAATCTTTCCACAGGACTGCAATCATAATAACCTCATATACTGGAAAAGAAAGCCTTTATAATCCAATAATATACAGTAAATGGTAGGAATATTTATAGGGATATATACATGTTAAAGTTATTACATACTAAATCACATGTTATTTTATAACTATAGTTATAGTAGATGAGGTGAAGAACCAAGCAATATCTTGTATGTGAGGGCTTTAGACACGCATCTTCTACACAGAATGAAATGTGAATCAAACAAAGGTCTTGCCTAAGGTCTAAGGAGCACATAATCTTTTTTAGGCAAGTAAGGTGGCAACTTGATTTCTAAATTTAAATATTTCTTACATCCATTCTTATTTTGGTTAGTGTTGAGCAGCATATGGTATATTCAAATTTGTGTGATTTCACAAATATACAAAGGAACATTCGAAATTCGATTTGACTATATTCCATTACCTTCCACTGCACACGTCTGTTCGCAATTATTCGCAAATATTCGCTATGCAGCTTTACAGCTTCACTTCTTCATTCTGTGATCTTAGCCAATACGAGCGCTGTGTGTATTGCACGTATCCATTCGCAATGTGCACAAATATGCAAAATGTATGCCGGTCAACAATGTTGAATTATAATATGATGAATATCCGCCATTGCGAATATCCGAGAGCACATTCTCGAAATATTGGGAATTCAAACATATTCGAATTCAGAATTTTCTCGCTCAATGCTAATCTTGGTGAAGACCAAAAACCTTGGGTAGAATGTCAATTTAGTCATCTACTTTTTTCATTGAATTTTTTTGGATCAGTCCAAATTGCTTGCATGACTCTCCTAAAGATACTGATCTTCTGCCTGGTGCTGCTATTAAGACGCGGCTGCCTGCAGCTTCAAAACGGCACCACGGGCACGCCACTCTAAATACGTAGAGAGGACACTGTCCCATTCCTTAAAACAGATGCACGTCTGTAGCGGGAAAAAAGCAGCAAGGAAACTGCGACTACACAACGGGCAATCCGCGCAGTGGAGCTAGGCACATTGGAGGTAATGGGAACTGTTCGGCTGCAGATAAAAAAACATGCCATATCCACTCCCAAGTGGAGCCTTACACTAACTGAAACAGAAATAGCTGTATAGGAGGCGTAAAACTGGGTGAGGAACAGCCAAACTCTGCTACCAAGGTAAGATTGTGGCAAAAAGACACAAGGTAGGTATACTGCATCAGGAAAGTTTCCCCCAAACCGAGATGTCAAAGCAGACTGGGGTTATAAGATGTCCTGTTCAAGCTCTTTTGAAAAAGCACCAAGAAACGGGCAATGTGGAGGTTTCATAGACACAGTGGTCGGAAAAACAAGCTTAGTGTAGCAGATGAAAATAAATTATTAACACTTCAATTTTTGAAAGCATCCTTTGTTTATAGCATTTTTAACACCTGCATAAAACTTTTGCACAGCACTGTACTTTAAATAGTTTTCCACCTCCTTCCCTAAGCTGGAAGAGTGCAGTAGGGCTAACACATTGAATTTCATTAGTTGCAGGGTCTGATCTGATACTTAAATAAATACAATGTCTACACATTAGGCATTGCAATTATATTGATTCATTTTAACTTGAAGATTATGCTGTCCTAAATTCCTTTGCTTACTTACCTCCTATGAGTCCTTGTCTGTCCTCGCCTACACTCTGGCAAAATGCCTGAACAGTTAAAGTATATTAAATTTAATCTTTACAATCAAGCCTCTTCCATTAGAAGCTATAATGACAGTCCACGCATTTTAACATTCAGGAAAAATGACATTATCCTTTCTGAGGCTGTATAAAAGGCATGAAAATATTTTAAACAGACATTATGAGTTTTAAAAAGGGCATAGAGAGCGCAGTAGGTAATTAGCTAATTGAATATCCTTCTACCAGGTATGCAGCTGATAATTACTGCTTAGAGAGAATCAATGGAGTCATCTACCCAAAGCTTTCAACTGAGTTTTAGATATGCATAGATTTAAAAAAAATAAGTATGGATGATTAATTTGATGAGCTAAAACCCTTTTTCTCAAAGAAAGACAATACACTTATATTGGATCTGTTATATGTGATTGGGCTTCTAATGCTGGGCATATACAGATAGATCCCACGTCATCACACTGAGCTTGAGCTTCATCTATATTGAGGTGTCATCTATATCGATCGATATCTGCCACTAATTTGGATGGGGATCCAACATGTTGGAAACCTGTTCGGCCGAGCTTCTTCGAGTGGGATTGGTTGATCTCGCTGGAAGGAACGCTGGATGGCTCAAATTTTGTAGAATAGATTTAAGCAAAAGTGATCGAACGCACATGGCAACATGTATGCCTAGCATAAGTCTAATGTATTGCCATACTAGTGTTATAGAAATAGGGGTCATAGAGGCAGGCCTCCTTTTTCACCTATGTTCCTAATAAGTCACTTTAACTGAGAAATTCAATATCCAACGTGTCCCAACATGTAACAAAAACTGTACTGTTGACATTTCCAATTGCAAGAAACAGCTATGAGAGGTGCCGTGAGCATAGAAGACATCTACCATCATCAAATTGGACACAATTGAACTACTTGAGGCAATTTAAAATGGCAAGTATAGGTTCAAACAAATCAATGATCAGAGTGTTGGAGAAAAAAATGCAACCTGTTTGTGAACCATCCCACAGAAACTCCACCAGGGTTCTAGTGATAGAATATTACAAAGACTACACACTATGCAAGGGATCCTACACGCTTCTCATGAACTCTGTTTTAACGCATCTGTGCACTTTTTCCAAAAAAAAAAAGCTTAAAGCCATTTCTGGGTCTACATGAAATATAAACGTGGCCTAGTTCCTAATTTTAGAATAGTAACCTGTAATTAGAAACTCAGTCTTGACTGTCTTCAAATACAATTGGACACTTGCATCAAGGTGAGGATAAGGCAATTTGGTCCTGCCGTCCTAATACACACCCCCAACGCCATACCTTAAAGAGCTGTGAAAATGTACAGGAAAGTGAAACAGAGAAGACACAATGCTGACTACATGCAAGCCAGTAATAAAAAAAAATATTTGCTGAAAGATATCCCAATGAAGTAATACAATGCCTTATAGTATTACCTGTATACCCCACTTACTGTATACTATATTTTTGTCTCTCTACAAACTAGGGCAACAGTTAAATTTGGGGGCAGTTAAGTTGCCAAGAAACATGTAGCCATACCCCACTCAAACAAACTTTACATATCGTACAGAGGATGGCACTAGGTGGTCTCTTGAATTCCTCCTCAAGCTAGGGCATATATTCCTCTTAAACGTTTGGCAAAAACAGCTCTAGCTTTAATGTACTAGGAGCTCTTATGCCTATGCTTTAGTTTAAATGTTGTTTGTTACAGAACAGTCAGTGGCAAAGCATTGTAGACATATGTTAAAGCTATTCTATAGTTGGACATGGTGACAGAAAATTGGTAAATGCTAGTTACAAGGAGTTTTAATGTGAGGGTCGGTGTTACAGAGATGGTTAGCATAAGGGTTGAGGATTCGGTATCACTGCGGGGGTTGAGCGTATAGGGAAGATTTTTAGTTCTGATAACAAAGACTGGTAATGATAAGGGTCAAGTATTACAAGGAGGATGAATGTGAAAGTTATATTGTGGAATAAAATGAGGATTGTGACTATAAAAAGGATTGGTATAAGGGCTTAGGTCAGTGGTTCCCAATTTTTTTTCCCCCTCAAAGCCTTGCTTGCCTGTGTTCAAGACACGCCAGGCCCTCTCTCACCCCAAGTCCTACCCACATCAATTGAGAAGAATTTTTACCGGAAGTGACATTACAACACTACCACCCTGGGACAAAGGCCCCTCCCTCATAACTTGCATGAACACAACCCTTCTTTATACCTCCAGTAATTGTGGGGAGGATACCATGTTCAAGGGATTTGCAACTCACAAAGTCAAATAGTGAAAATTTCAAAATGAAATTCCACCATCTCTAGTAAAAATTAATAAAATATTGCCAATGATGGCACTGACTATGAACTAATCACTAGGGGACCTCTGTTTACAATACCCAATTTATTGCTGCACCCCTACCTTAAAATTTAAAAAAATATTTCCCTGAAGGGTTAAGGTATCCGGCACAGGCCGACTCTCCCTTTACCCCCACGTTGCTATTTGGGGCTTTTGATCAGCGGTACTACATCATGGATTAATTTAAAACAGATGTTTATTACATACATAAGTTTAAAAAGTTACACATAACAAGTAAATGCACAGTACATATACAAATATAAAACCAAAGTAGTTTAGGGTTTAGTAAACTTTGTACACAGCAAGGTATTGTATCACAAATTTCAAGCTTTGAGTAGTGAACATAGGTTCTTGTGGAACTTGTTTTGTTGTGTAGTAGGTAGCTTGGACGTGTTGTTGTCTCCCTGAGGAAGCCTTATGTAAGGTAAACTTATGTTTACTACTCAAAGGTAAAAAATTTGTGCTACAATACCTTGCTGTGTACAAGGTTTACTAGAACGTAAACTACTTTGGTTTTATATTGGTATATGAACTGTGTATTTACTTCTGATGTGTAACTTTCTATACTTATGTATGAAATAAAGATCTGTTTTAAATTAATCCATGACATAGTTCTGCTGATCAAAAGCCCCAAAGAGCAAAATAGGGGTAAAGGGAGAGTCGGCCTGTGCCAATACCTTGACCCTTTAAGGAAATTTTTTTTTTTTTTACTTTTATTCTGGATTACTCACTTTAGGTTTACAGAAAGGAGGGTAGCAATAAACTGAGATTGCAGCCTCTCTCTGCAGGAGACAGTGTGTTAACCCCCTCCAACATCACTAAGGGTGTGCGTCCGCCACTGAGGGTGTGTGCCAACCACTGAGGGGGTTGCAGACCCCAGGTTGGAAATCACTGGTTTAGGTTATATGGGAGGTTAGGGAAATAGAGAGAGTTAGTGTGATTGTTGAGGATACATGACAAGGTGATGTAAAGTCTTTTGGTAGGGTCATGCCTTTACTATGGGAAAATCTATCACTGGAAAGGCGGTGCCACCAAAAGCATACTTCTTTTTTTCTTATCATGCTTTACAATAGAGGAGTATGCCTTAAAAAAACGGCTTTAAAAATTACATGAGTTCATGTAAAGTCTACTGCTCCATGCGAAGAGCCAATGTGCTAAAAGAGCCAGACGGGTAACTAGAGATGTCATGTCTCTGAGATGTTGTCAGAAACACAAGAAAACAATTACTAGACACTGCTTATGGGTCTGCAAGTGATGGGCTGGTGGCAAGCTGTGCTGAGAGACACACTGCCAGTCAGGTCATGCTCTGATGTTGAAGAGCAGCCTTGGGAAAATAATGGCTTTTAGCTCATAATAAGAGCAGAGTTAAATGCTTCCTAGTAAAAGCTTCAGGGTTAACACAGCTAGGCAACCCTAACACGTGGGACTCCATCTCTTTAATAAAAATGTAAGGCATGTTTTAAATAAGGTCAAGGTTCCCCAGCAGACAGGAAGACGGCACTCTCAAACCAACATCAGACGCTATTCTTCAACACATTCAATAGAGACAGTTTGGTTTTGGTGCTTTAAGGATGAAGCTTTATTGAGACTATTGTATTTTTTCAGAGAATGTGAAAAAGAACAGCCAAGATTTTCACTTTTTAAATACCTGATTTTAGAGTATAGAATCAAGGCTTAGCACTCTTTCTGTCCATGTAACAAATTCTGTCGCTCTCCATTATTTTATAAAAAGAATGCAATGATAATGCATCATATATTCAGGGGTGGGGGGAGAGACAAAAAATAAATAAACTGAAATAAACCTTTTGATCCCAAGTGAAGAAGACTGACACTTGGGATCAAAAGGTAGAGAATACCGTAAAAAATTAGTAATAGTAAAGACAAAAGAAAAGGTATTTTTTCTTGAATCAATGAAAGAATGGGGGGGGGGGGGGTAGTAAGGGGAGAGTAGTAACTGGACTGATCGGATATCCACAAAAAAGGACAATATATAAATTCTTTACAAGATAGTTTGACAAATACAAAGTACAGTAATCCATAGTAAACACAGGATAATCCTCTATTCCACAGCTATATATAGTCGCTGTGAGTGCACACCCTTAACTAAGGGCAAAGGCCCCAGTTCCAGCTGAAGACAGAAAACAGCCCCAAAGCTGTGGTGATGGGCATTATTGTTTTTTAAACAACCATATCTTTTGGAATTATGGCCAAAAAGTTCAACCTTGGTTTTATCAGACCATAACACCTTTTCCCACATGCTTTTGGGAGACCAGAGATGTGTTTTTTTAATGTAGCCTGGCCTGGATGTTCTAGTAAAGTCACTACAATATACAATAATGCATATAGTTAAGAGGATAGAGGAAATTATGAACAGTTCCAAATACCAGTCAATGATGGCACAGAACCTTTAGGCTTCTAATAGAAAGCTGAACATGAATAGGAGCTTCATCTTTCAACATGACAATGACCCAAAGCATACATCTAAATCAACAAAGCAATGGCTTCACCAGAAGAAGATTAAGGTTTTGGAATGGCCTAGCCAGAGCCCAGACCTGAATCTGATTGAAAATCTGTGGGGTGATCTAAAGAGGGCTGTACACAGGAGATGTCCTCGCAATCTGACAGATTTGGAGTGTTTCTGGAAAGAAGAGTGGGCAAATCTTGCCAAGTCACAATGTGCCATGCTGCTACTCATACCCAAAACGCCAGATTGTTGTATTAACATCAAAAGGTGCTTCAAACAAAGTATTACCGAATATACTCGAGTATAAGCCGACCCGAGTATAAGCCGAGGTACCTAATTTTATCTACAAAAAGTGGAAAAACGTATTGGCTCCAGTATAAGCTGAGGATGAGAAATGCAGAGTCAGATAGTGGAGTTTTCTAAATGAGAAAAATATAGAGAAAGCACCATTGCCCCTAGGAATGAATCAAACAGGATTCATCTTAGTGCCACAACCTCAATACATGCAAGAGAACACAGGATTATTATTTGAATTGAATTCAAACTAGTAACTGGCCACCATGTGGCAGTGTGGAGTTTGTTTATATCGATCAGCTGAGAGTCGGCTTTTACGGAGAGCTCAGAGAAGATATGCAGTGAAAAGGGAAGCTGCCTGCCTGAAATTCAGCATGGTAATTTAGCTTAGGTGAGTGGACAGTCAGCTGACTCGAGTATAAGCTGAGGGAAACTTTTTCTGCCCATTTTTTTGGGCTGAAAAACTCGGCTTATACCCAAGTATATACGGTAGTTTAAGGGTGTGCACTCCTATGCAACCACATTATTTTATTTTTATATTTTTTCTTTCCTCCACCTAAAAGATTTCAGTTTGTTTTTCATTTGAGTGGTACAGTTTATTGGTCAAAGGTGAAAAATAAATGATTTTGAGTTTTTATATCCACTGTGACTGGTACAAATGAAAATAGAGTGGTTGTTGCTCCAAAACTAAAAAAAATATATATTTCCCTATCCTGCTGCCCTCTGTGGGAGCGGCTATTTTGCTTTCTGTGAAGCTTCCAGTCTTAAATGGGGTAAGGCTGCAGTAACGCTGACGGCCACTGGGGGGCGCCTGATACAATGTCATTTAATGGACACAAAGTGAAAAGTTGTAAGGGGGGGGGGGGGACATGAATAGCTGCCTGTAAGAATGACCCATCTGAGCTGCCTGTAAGAATGACCCGTTTATGCTGCCTGTAAGAATGACCCGCATAAGCTGCCTGTAAGAATGACCCGCATAAGCTGCCTGTAAGAATGACCCGCATAAGCTGCCTGTAAGAATGACCCGCATAAGCTGCCTGTAAGAATGACCCGCATAAGCTGCCTGTAAGAATGACCCGTCTAAGCTGCCTGTAAGAATGACCCATCTGAGCCGTGGTTGAAACTGGTCTTCAGAGAAGAGGAGTAAGGGAGAAAATACACAATTATCTCCTCACATTCAAGGATTTTTTATATTTTATTTACAGATAGCTCCAATAATGGGGGGTTGGCTAGCTAGGTACAAATGTTTGGCTGGTGGGTTCAGGTGCACTTGTAAGTATATGTGTTAGTCAGTATGTTCAGCAGAGGCATCATTCTATTTTGCACATGGGTGGCAATGGTAAAAGTTTCTCCAAATTCTAGTATCTATTCTAGTATCTAGCATCAAATCTTCCAGTATTGAACAAATTGTAGAGTAAGTCAATTACTCATATGTAAGGCCGATCTCTGACCTGGCCGAACAACAACTAGCCAAGAAGTATTTTTAGAACCAGGTCAGCAATAGTATCTCTTGCTTTGATCTTTTATTAAGGTACAATTTAATGTCTCAAACCACCGAACATACTGCTTATGACCATGAGATGGCGATATGGAGTCACTTAAAACTTCTTTTACAAAATGATATAACTGGTAATAAGTATGAGGCTGTCCAAAAGCATCTATGAATAATAATTGAGGCCACCATTGAGCAGCACCGTTGCCAGTCTGTGGAGACGCTAGTGCTAGACAAATCCTACTGAACATTAAACACTTAAAATTGTTTTGTTTTTTGCAATAAAAGTTTCCTTTACTATATCTAGATAAGCTGATCACTGTTAGTACCCCTGTGTGAAATGGTTTGTCCCAGCCTACTAGTTTCACTGCAGGTAATCTTATTATGTTACAGGGGGGTGGGCTCTGAAAAACAATGCTATTGATTAAGATAGATTGCATCATATATGCCATTTTTCATTTAGTTTTCTTCGTTTATCTAATACCGGTCATAGTTTTTTTTGAAGAAGGAAACAAACAAGGGGCATCACCTTCCCTAATGCTTACTTAGGGGAGGTGAAACTTCTATTTATGTTTTCGTTCATCATCACCCCCCTCGATCCACAGTTTGCGTCAGATATGCTGACTGTGGTCTGTTGTTTTTATTGTCAACACTGTTAGGGTATGTTCCCACTTACGCCACGGGGTAAACATATGCGATGATTGCGAGTGGCCAATCGCATGCAATTTCTGATGCAATCAACCACGTGTTTCTTAGTTACATTTTTATTTTAAAAATTGGCCCTATTAAAAAAATTATTGCCCCTTGATTATTAAAATCATGCCCGCCCCGCGGCTGATCGCATAAATGGGAGCAAGCCCTGAATTGTATTGTACTACTTTATTATCAGGGTAACTATATGTGAAGAAAAATATAAAAAATAAAATAGTTTTTTATGGACCTCTTTAAGTGTGCAATGTCTGAGACTTGCCATCTCCTTTGCCCTTTTGGTGGATTCTTGTGCTGAATTGAAGAGTAAATTTCCACATTTGATCTAATATATTCTTTATTTGTAATTACAATGAAACCCCCCTTATATGTACTTCTATGAAATCTAAATTGAACAGACTCCAAATGAGCATGCTAATATTGAATGTATTACATCTCAATGATCACTCCAATCTTTGGGCTTGTTTCCATTGTAGCGTTCCCGTGCGGTTGCAGCTGAGCGGCTGCCCCCGCACACAACCGCATCCATTGGAAACTTCAATGTAGTTTCCACTGGTGCGGTTGTGCGAGTTCGCGTGCGGATGCGGTTTAGGACGTGTTTCTGAACGCTAGCTGCAGCGTTTTGAAACGCATCCGCGCCCCAACCGCATCCACATCTGCAATACAAAAAAAAAATCGCGTTGCAAAAACGCTTCGCGGCTGCAACCGCACGGGAACGCTTCAATGGAAACAAAGCCTTAAATGCAAGATGACTGTTACTACAGTGGGTCCAGTTAAATGATTACTGGGATGCTGCATGTGTGTTTCATCACCTTTCTGTTAAAGCGGTTGTATACTCAAAATCTAAAAAATATATACCTAAATTAAAGCTTGGATTACCTCTGAGCTGGTATTAATGTGGTTTACATAGCATTCCACAACCCTAAAAAAATATACTTACCTGCTGTTCCCTGGAATTATTTGAGAGGTTCCATTTTACTATACCAGGCTTCCGGTGGTAGACTCCAGGCGCAATATCGTGAGTGGCCACTGGGCCATCTAAAATGGTTATCTATGGAAAAATGTGTCTTTGTACATTTCAATGCAGAGCTGAGATAAGGGACTTTAATGGCTGTCATTGCTCTCTGACATGTTAGACTCTTCCGCAGCGCATCATCAGAGCCAGGGAGTGAGGAAGGGCTCAGATGGATCTTCTTAAATTACTCCTTAGAGGTAAGTTATTTCATTTGTTTTCTTTCCATCCCCCCTATTATCTGCATTTCTAGTGCCATCATTGCAAACATGAACCTCTGCTGGTAAGTCCACAAATGTTCAGAGAAAATCAGACCTCACTGCTGATCTGACTTTGCTTAGAAGTACCTTGCATCTACTAATGTATTGGTGATATGTCAATATAGAATAGGTGTATTTTCATGATAATATTTACCTTGCTTTATCTGGTGATCCTCAAAATTTCCAATTTCAGTTTCAGCTCCAATATCCTTAATAAAATTAGAAGGGAACATTCCGGTCTTTCCATTGAGAACTCCTTCCCACCAGCCTTCCTCCACCTGAACACAAGAAACCAACAAAAACGATTTTAGAGGAATCAGAGCACGATCCTATAGTACACTATTGTCTGTTTATTTATATAAGTGAATGCTTCTAATAAGCAGTGCCACCGCACTCAATTCAAATATTTCTGGGGTCATCGCATGCTGTAAATTTCAGAAGTTATGGACAAACAACTAAACAGATAATGAATATTAAGAGCTTTAATAAGTCAAACTTGAGCATAAATTTTAAATTGAAGGAATATTATAATACAAAAGCAAATTTTTGCGCCACACAGAGGAACACAGAATAGTATGCTATACTAAAGGACCATAAAGGTAGTGCCCGTGTCCACAAAAGCATGGTAAAGACAATCTTTATGAAGGTAAGAACACAAGTATAAACTGACATTTCAACCCAACATTAATGATTTGCCAGGTAAGGGAGCTAAATTGGTTTCCCTGGCTCCAGTCTTTCAATAAAAATGTAATTTACATACTTTAAATTTTTTTGTAACACAATTTCTAACATCTCAAATTGAAAAACATTGTTCTCCTTATTAACTGTCATTTTTACATATTCTAAGTTCATAAATTGTTTACTAAAGGAATATACCGTATTTTTTTGGACTATAAAAAAACACCAGATTCCCCTGGAGCGTCTGATGGATGAAAATAATTTCGACCTCCTCCTACTCTACTGGCCAGAGCTATGTGCTCCAAACAGCGGAGTAGGAGTTAAAAAGCTGTCTCTGACCGGCAGCTTGTGCCCAACTCACACTCAGTGCAGATGAGTTAACACAGAGCCAGAGGCAGATCCCTCCTATTCACTGTGTTATTAGCTGGAAAAGGGAGGAGGGGTTTGCGTCTTAAAATATGAAAAATGCGATATGAAAATATATATTACATTTTTTTCTGGTTTTCCTGCTCCAAAAACTGGGTGCGTCTTATGGTCCGGTGCGTCTTATGGATCGAAAAATACAGTATGTTCCCTGAGCAAATGAAATCCAGTCTTTTATTAAATAAAGGTTTTACATTCATATTCATCTACTGAATATGAACCATCTATTGTTTGTCCTTTGACCTAAGAGGTAAGTGGTAAGGTACGAAGAGACAAAAGGTCCCCATACACAGGTCGATTTCTCATTCGATTTATGCTTGATCGCTCATCGTAAATCAATCTGAAGTATCGCCACTGTCCACCTTGAATGATCAATCAAAATGTTGTTAAAATCGACGGGAGATTCGATCGTACAGAATCCGACATGTTGGTTTTTTTGGATCGATCCAATGCCTTTAAAGTACGTTGGTGGTCATCAATCAACCATTCAGCCATTTTTAGTATGACAATGACATAATTTTTGATCCAGAACATGGGAAAGATTATCGATCAATCACCAATCAATCGTCGATTTTTCGTTCACTGTGAACGATAGTAGATCGTGTATGGGGACCTTAAGTAATCAGTATCTGTGTAATCTATCTGTTGGAGGTGACAAACATTTAAGATATAAAAACTAAAAAAGTATTTATAATGGTTCCAAAGGTCTAATGAACACAAACACATGATGTCAAAATACATATGTGTGGGCTCTAATCCTACTTGAGCTCTAGCTTTCACATCAACGGTGATAACAGAAACATCAGTGACTCATCTGTAGGTGGATCAGCACATGGTATAAACATCAACACAGCTCTGCAAATATTTAGTTCACATTTCCTAGCAGAAGGATGATTTTAGGTTATTGTTGTAGATAGAATAGACTGTAAATATCAGTAGGTGTTCCTTTTGTAAAGCAAATCACAGGAAATACAACATGTATTACAAAGATTTTAGATGATAGTAAATACCATAGCCATCTACAAACATCACTTGAGTAGAGCTTGGCAGACTAGGGTAGCGTGTTGTACCATGGTATCCATCGATGAATGCAGAGTTGCTTTTTCATTGACTTCAGTCAGCCAATAAAGGATTAGTGATGGCGCGAACCCGGAATTTGATGTTCGCGAACGGCGAACGCGAACCTCC
>CM070033.1:147737996-147753209 GCA_036250615.1 Ptychadena robeensis
TTAAGAGGATGATGTGGTCAAAATACTCATTTGCCTAATAATTCTGCACTCCCTGTACAGGTATATTTGCTCTGTAGGATGTATGCACTTTTTTCAAATTTTATTGGGGGGGAAAGTGCGTCTTTTGCGTGAGAAATACAGAAATTACTCGGTAGAAGGGGCTACACTAAGAGCCGTTTCTTTTCCTTAATTTTCTCACACAAACTATGGTGAGACTTTTGTCTCAGTGCATCTTATCATGTGTGAAATATGGTAACCTATATAAAGACCAGACGATTTTTTTATTGTCCTGGTACATAAAATCTTCCAACTTAAAGAGGTTGCACTATGCTTTTCCCTAGTTATATAATATATAAATATGTTACATCTATTTTTGTCACAATTACGATCAGAGCATCATCACTCATTAGCATGTGTTGAGCATCACTGTTATTATTACATCTGCAGTAACCAAACTTTCTTTGATTACCCTGTCAGATTATTGTAAATTATTTTCTGGGTTTTGTAAGTTGGCAGAGTTAACGTGCTTCAGGATCTTTGTAGATACAATAAAAAATAAACATGTTTGACATAATCTCCATTCTGGATGTGAATTTGAAGTACCAAGCTAGGTTATGGCAAATTATGTGAATGACATAACAGTTGTTCCTGCTTTGACTGTAATTATACACAAATCCTCTTGTGACATTATTACAATATAAATCATTCAATGAACTCATTCCAATTATACAATGCGATGTCGACACAGCCTAGGTTTGCAGGTGCACACTGTAAAATGTAATTGCAAGGGAAGCAATCAAACTACCGGACTCCCAAATGAGCAATTGTTCTTTTCTTTTAGTTTCAAAGTTCAGTATCACTTTACACAATGGGAGATTCACTCCTAAAGTACCATACAGTAATAAACCCTTCTGCAATTCCACACACAGGTGTAGACTCAATGTTGGAGAATCTATAGAAGGGATAAATACAATGACAATGGGGAGAGAAAAAAAATAATCATGGCAAATGATAACTGTGCCAAACACCTCTCTCTAAGTGATGAAGAATGTGTAACTCAAATGACAGAGTTCCCAGCGGACAAGCAACCATTAATAGTCAATAATGGTGGTCTGCCATTTTATTGAGGTGATGCATTAAACACAATGTATCACAATGCATCACCTAACTTTTTGTTTGCACATTATTTGATGGCTGAAGATGTTAAAAAGTAAAATATTAATTTGCAGTTAGGCTCCACTATGGAGTTAGGCTCCACTATGCGTTACGTCAAATGCAGGGATATTGACACATCCATTGAAAGTCAATGGATGTGTCTACACATCGGTTGGTGTGATCCGTCAGCTTGCGTTAAAATCAACATGGGGCACTGTGTTGACATTAACGCAACATAAGCCAATGCAAGTATGGGTGCATTGACGCATCCATAGAAAATTAATTGTGTCCATTGAAACGCAATGGTATGTGTTGTTCGATGGGTTGATCAATCCGTTCAATCCCTGAAGGATCGTGAACGCATCCCTAATGCATGGGTTGTGTTTATTGGGTCCTTTAGGCTATGTCTCCACATCCATCGGGACCCCCTACGCTAAGGGCAGCACTTCCAAGCCCTACTCCGTAGAGGCATGGTTTCCATGCACTGCACAGATGATAGCCAACAAGAGTCCATTCTGCTTCAACCCCCCTTGATTTTATAGTCTCTTGTCAACTGCCATTGAAGACTCAAACCTGTAGAATAAAACATTGGACGGGCTATCGAACAAGCTAAAACTACATCTAAATGTAGCTGTTGAAGTATTGCCTATTAAACAGCTACCAGAGGATGAGGTAAAAAAAATCTGGATAAAGGTGAGCCAGAAAGAGCTGTTCAACAGCCAAAAGGACCGGACATGGGCTTGGGTTCACCAGTGCCTGCCCACCAAATCTTTTCAACACATGAGATGCCTGACACCAACAGCAAAGTGCCCAAGATCCAACTGCACATGCAGGGAGACCATCAAACATCTATTGTTTGACTGTGACTATGCTAAGGCACTATGTACCAACCACTATTGATAATGGTGAGAGAATTCAAGGACATGAATGAATGACTTTTTGGTAAGATAGAAACTAGAGACAAGGAGAAATTTGACTACTTGGAAAGTGATAAACTGTTTTAAAGAAGCCTTATGGCAGATGAGAAACAAGATTGTCTTCAGTTGCAATGAGCTATCATTGACAGCATGTATTAAATAAGCATTTACCTGTATGTTCTGCTGGATGAGAAGAAAAGGACTATATTTGCACTGTCCACCAGCAGTCCTGGGTGTGCATTTGGCTGATGGGGCTTAAAGTGGACCTACCACCAGAAATCTATGTTTTTATGAATGGCACTAGAAGTGCCAATAATAGGGAGGAATGCAGTAAAAAAAAAAACTCAAAAACGTACCTGTAATGACCATTTTAACAAGATAACCCTCACTTCCTGGTTCGCTGAAGGCAACACATGAAACTGGGGGTGCAATATCGTGGGTGGCCACTGGGGGGCATTCAGTGATCTTCTATGGGAATTTTAAATTTTTTATTATTAAATTGGTCATTACAGGTAAGTTTTTTCCCCCACTGCATTCCTCCCTATAATTGGCACTTCTAGTGCCATTCATGTAAACATAGATTCTTGGTGGTAGGTCCGCTTTAAAGAAATAATTCGTGTGGCTCCACCCACTTTCCTGAAGTGAGTTTTTTTCCCTTACCTTTTGGTATTTATGATATATGGGTTCATGTGAATATGTTGTGCTTTAAAAAGGCTTTACAGTGCAATGTATCATTTTGTTGATATCAGAATGACTAAAGGCTCTTGCCAGTCATTCTATGATGTAATATTTCCCCTAGACAAAAGATTTCATTAGGGTTGGTTGTTATAAAAGATATAGTAATTACTGGCAGACAAAATCAAGAGCTCCAAACCCAGTAGGATTGAGCAAATATTATATAAAGTTAAGTATAAGTAAAACCGAATATAAGGCAAGTTATAAAATTTTACCCAAAAAATTTTGGGAAGTGGGAAATGCAGCAGCTAAGGCACTGAAACACACAAATGTGCTTTTGTTTTGTGATTTAATCTCTTAAGTATAAGTCAAATTTTATATTGGGTGCTAAAAGATTTGGTTTATGCTTGTGTATATGGATAATGAAGGAAAGGGTGCTTTTCCTAAATCTGCATCCACGCTTAATGTGTAAGATGTATTGGAATGTATGTTAAATACTTGTATGTGCAGCCATGATTACCATAAGACGCACCCAGTTTTTAGAGCAGTAAAACAAGAAAAAAATATTTGAATTGTTTCAAATAGTAATCTCAATTGGTAAAAGAAAGTGCAATATAAATTTCAGCATACAGCTGCATGCATCTCTTCCCTCTACAGCTGCCAGCAAGATTCCACAGATGCGCAAACTAACAGAAATGTAAGTATGTACTAACTTTACTATGTGTGTCTCTCCTGCCATGATGGGCTTCTTGCCTGCCTTTCAGGGCAATGAGAGGCATCACATAGTCATGGCCGAACAATCAGGAGGCTGACTAGACGAACCCATGCGGGCGCATGAGAAAAAAAATATTCTTTTACCACACATTCGAACCATAAGATGCACCCTCATTCGTCTTATGGTCCGAAAAATATGGTACTTATTATGATTATTATTGTTTAACTACTGCATGCAATAGGGTTCATATTCAGAAACAGCCTTCAGTATACAAGAATAGTACAGAAAGTTCCTACATTAATCCAATCAATGGTGTGTTTACTGTGATGCATTTAAATGGCAGGATTGTTCATAAATTGCTCAAGGCAGTTATTATCATGGAAGCAGAAACATTATGAAATATGCAGATACACTGTCAATCTTTGTAAATGTGAATGACAGCTTAGAAACATGGAAAATAGATAAGTGTTAAAGTTGAAAGGGTCATTCTGAGTTCCCATTACATTCATTTATAATTATTACAAGAATATACTTACCAGGCCTGATTGCATTCACTGCAGTCTTTTTTTAGAATATTTCCCTTTTTTGTGAAGAAATGTCGATTCAGTTGAATGCAGTAGGAATATATTGTCCAGACTAGAAAGCTTTTGCAATAATCTAAATGTACTAAATGGCAAGAATCCAATACTTTTAGTAAGTGCATGGTCAGACGTGTCTTTTGCAGGCCAATTGGTCTGGACTAATGCCACTTGTCTGCATAGGAAAAGCAGAGCAAGCATAAAATGAATTTGGAACACTAATACAATGTTTACAAAATGAACAGTATACTTAATTACATAAACAAGGAAAATGTGGTTTCATTACTTACCTTAAACCCTTAAGCCCCTGCAGAAAGGCTGCCTCTCTGCTAGATAGTGTTCTGAGCTGAATGATAATTATCAGCATCATTAAACCCACTTATGGTGAGCTGAAGCTGTCGCAACCCTAAGGCTGGGTCTACACTAGGCAGCCCCAGACCTGCAGGTGGCATTACGGACACGTCGGCGTGGTGTGTCCATAGCGGTCGCTTGCCGTTAGCCTGCTGTATGAGTACTGTTTCAGGGTGTATAGGGCGCGGTATTTGCCATGTTGGCAATACCGCGTCCTATACTTACTATTAGCATACTGTCTGCAAAAAACGCATTGAGCCAGGATTGCGCACACCGTGCCCATTGTTTACCATTGTGCCCATTGGTGCCGGCGGCTCTACAACGCCCGGCCGGGAGACCCAGGAGCAGGCCCTATTGATTAAGCAGAGCAAAGACACTGAAAACAGCGCCCGTACAGCATGTTTTTATGCTTCTTAAGGACACCACCGTTGATTCACTTAAGACACGGGCGTGCCACTCAAACAGAGTGGAAATTGTCCCATTCACTATAATAGGAAGTGTCTTTTTCCCCACTGCTGATGCGTGTCCACAGTGAAGAAAGCAGCAGCAGACACATGCCCTTAGGCTGTGCATTAAACAGCCCTTAAATGAGCACCACTCAGTACAACAGTAAGGACAGTACACCCCAGATAAGGAAAAGAAGGACCCATGGCATGGCCAATCCATCATACCTGCTCTTGTTTAGGAAGTTAATTCCTGTGTAGGACAATGGCTTTCAATGGTAAAAAAGAAAGTAAATGAGATTTGATGACCTTTCGTTTTGCAGATAGAGGTGAGGGGTGACAGAGGACCTGCACAATTAGCTCGCTCATGTGCGGTTATTCTGGTGTTTTATGCATGTTTAACCCCTTGTAAAACCACTTGTTTTTGGTTAAATAACACAAAATGTGCTGTCCCCTATCAAGCATTGTGGTTTCCTGACATTCTCTGAAAGTCTGATATTGTGTTTTGGATGGTCGTTTATTTACCGTCCTCACTGGCTGTGAACATTTCCTGCCAAAACAGCTCACTAAATGCTTCTCTACCCCTACATCAAGTTTTTTTAGTGTCTATAATTTGCTGTATTTTTAAAGTTTTTTATCAATACACTTTTAGTGTATTAAGAAAATGCATAAAAGTGGGTTAACGGACATACAATGCAGATTTAAGTCAGAGGAGATCTATAAAGCTTTATGCCCTTTTGCTCTATAAACCCAAATAAACAAAACTATAAAGTATTATGTAACAAGAATGATGTTACATGGTATATCAAAGAGGCTTCCGAAAGCCAAAGTTAATGGAAAACTAACTAAACGATAAAAATTTTTGCATAAAATTGTGCTTTAAAGGGACAGACACTGCCCATTTAATGAGGCTCTGTCTTGTACACCAGTTATAACCTCTGTATAGCAGTGTCCTTGGGTGGGCTATTGTTTGCTTTACCTGTCTTTTGTTGTCAACAGTGACCGGGACTGATATCTGACATTGCATGAACTTTACCTGCCCTGACTTTGGACCATGCATTTTGTCTAATGCGTCTGTACCGTACTTTGTTTGACTTATCATTGTTTATGACCCTTGGCTTGTTTTCTGGATACCCAATAAAGCCTGATATCTGGTGTTGGTAGTGATTGTGTGGCCAGGCCATAACAACAAACATTTCTTAAAAGCATCCATTTAGTAAAATATGATAATAAGTGTACTACTTGTCTAGTCTAAGGGTCCCCACACATGTAATGAGCCGCGGCCGATTGGGGCGACAGATCCCTGACACTCTGACAGATCCCTGTTGTCCCAAAGCTCAGTAAGCCAGAGAATGAACATGTCCGTAAATCTTTGGCCGTTGCCATTCGTTTCAATGGGGACTGGCATTTAAACTAACTGCTGGCACACAAAAGGTTTCCGCCAATACTCTGAGCGATGGAGAGCACGTTGCTCTCCACAGTTCATCGGTTGGTCCCCCTTGTTACGTGTCTAGGGACCTTAATACTTGGAAACCCAAACAAGAAAATTCAGATAATCAAAATTGTGCACCTCCTATAGGTTTTTAAAATTCTCTTGAAAATGTATTTTATAAAGTAAGTTTGATATACAGTATGTACATTACTAAAACAGTGCACTATCCATACAACAGCAAGCAGTTAAATCCAAGTTACTTTTACTTCTGTGTATGACTCATAATAAAACGCTATCTGATATAACGGAAAAGCTAGTCTTCCAGAAACAAGCGGCCATAGGTCACATACACTGCAATTAGAGTAGAACTATTTGTTAGATACTAGTTGAAATGACAGGAGAAAGTTATTAATTGGTGTTTTGCAGTTATCTTCTGCAGGCTTCATATAAATGGTATTGAATTGTAATGTCACCTCTGGATTGTGCCAATAAATCTCACATTCTGTGCTTTAGGCTGACACACAATCAATTTACACTGCCCCCTGCTAAGTAAATGTCATTATCCAGACATACGCTACCATAAATCATGTTGCTGATGTGTTTGTGTTACAGGGTTTAGCATGTACATGTACATAGCATAAACAATTCCTGTGTCTAATGGAGACTTGACCAGGGAATCGGATAATAAATAAACCTCTGGGCTTCCAGTCTCTGGGCTTATTACAGTCATTAGGTGATGGTGAGGCAGTCCTTTAATACAAAACCAACAATCCTACATATAAAATACTCTAATCTGAAATACCCTACTACAGGCCTGTTTACATTGTATCACTCTTAACACATATTTATAGTATGAGAAGATCCTTTCTAACCCTCCCTAGCGCACTGCTGAGGTCCAGATTTCTGTACCAAAAGACTTAAATGGAATTTTTTTTGTTGTAGGCCTGTAACTTTCCAAAATATATCCATACATCCTGAATATATTAATGTTTGAAACACACACTTATGTAAAAAAAAAAATTACATGAAAAAAAGAATAAATAAAAGGTATCATTTGAATGATAAAATCTCTAAAATACTTATTTTGTATGAAAGATTTCAAAACAAGTATTTATATTTTGTTTCTAATAAAATTTTTATTCCATTGGAAATCTGTTTTGCGTTTTTTTTTTTTACTTTTAATATTGGATACATTATCATTGTATTCAGTACAATTCCCTTTGACACCCTCTTTTGGCACCCACCCCTGCAGCAGCCTCCTTGTTAGATCGGAGCCGCCGTAGCAGTGCGGAATGGTAAATCTGTGTTGCTGGGTCTCCGATCTTCGCTGGACGGCTCCATCTCGTCCAGTGCAGTAGTGACAGGACAGTAGTAGTAGCTGGACGAGAAGGTGCCGCCAGGAACAGCAGGGGTGTTTGTTGTAGCCACAAATCAATCCTTTAGGTCATTAAAGCTATAGAGAAATAATATACATGGGGATAGTAGGGAAAAACTCCCACTATCCAGATGTATATTTTTTCTGCTTGATTTGGGATGTTGACTTCACAACTTATATGAAAATGTAGTGTTATGCTTTAATCATTAAAGCTATTTCCATTAAGATTTTGCATCGGTCTAACTCCGGGGTGAGCAAGCCTTTTGACTCATGGGCCACAATGGGTTCTTAAATTTGACAGAGGGGCTGGACATAAAACCTGTATTAGCCGCATAGTATAGGTGTCCTAATTCCTCACATTATTGATGTGTGGCAGGGACATTGTAATCTTTTTTCATTTGCTTTCCATAACAAAAATACTACTGAGGAGGAAAAAAATATATTAAAAAATATGTAAATGCACCAGCATTATTTCAGTCAAAATGCGTAGACCTTGGTGAGAAGACAATCTGGCTCCCCTCTGCTCACTCCCTGCAATGAGTGGAGATAAAGCTGACTAGAGGACAATGGGCCAGAATAAAAGGCAAATCGGGATGGATCTGGCTCCTGGGCCATAATTTGCCCATGTCTGTTGTAACTACATTAACAAGTGTCCACATGGGCTGTTATTGGATCCACCAATAAGTAATGTATAATAAATTGTAGATATGGAACAGAAATTTAAGTAGATCAAAGGCCCCACTATCAGTAAGTAAACACAGCCAGGTATAAATAAAAAAAATGGTAGGGTAAGCACCTCCACCAGTTCATTTCTATGAAGACAAATCAGCAAATTAATAGCCATATAACATTTAAGAAACCATGGTCATAAATTAGCTGGATCACTTTTAACATGTTGCATTACTTCAACCACTAGCCAGCAGCAGCTCAACGGCATGGTAACAGGTGGTACCGTAGCCATGTATATGGATGGGCTACGTTGACATCCCCATCAAGAAATGGGGTTTCAACACACCCCTTAATGCCATGGAAACCTAGCCTTAGACAGGGAGAAGAAAGAATCTTTCAATCGTACTACTAAAAACAAAGGGTGAGGGTTCTGGAGTTTATGTTAAATGTCCTGTTCTTTTTTTGTGGAATATGTGCAATAAAATGTATGACTTTTGTGGACAAATCATTTGGTAATTTAAAAGAATAAATATCGATTGTTGTACAAAAATCTAACTTATAATTTGGGGATTGGCAAAAGACATATCAGAAGGCAACTTAGACCAAATTAAGCCACCTCTTTGGCGAAAAATATCTATTACCCAAACAGTACCGAAATTATATAGATATATCAGCCATCATCCCAATGATATATAAAACAAATAGCACAATGCACCCAATTGTCTGACGCCTCGTTTACCCAGAAGCGCAGGCAATTATAAGCAGGACTATCTCTGGCTTTCACGTATTAAACAGTTCCAAATATTGTAACATAAGGTAAAAGGAATATGGGGGGATACATTCATATCCCCCAGTTTTATTCAGTAAAGAAACAACTGCATTTACGAATCAGAAATAGCCAAGCGAAACAAACATGGTAAAAATCCTATTCCCGCTTATAATTGACTGCGCTTCTGGGTAAACGAGGCGTCAATTCTGAGGCAGTTTGCCTTCATAAGCAAGGGTTAGTGTAATATACCATTTCACATGTAAGGAATGAATTGTAAATTGAAAGGTAGTTTATAAAATTAAGATGATTGCGACTCTGTCAAAATGAACTAGCCTAAAACAAATGCTAAAAACAATGTCATGCCATCATCAAAGAAAATACTTATTCATTTTCTTTTAAAACTATATATGTATAACCAACTTCAAAAGTTGTTAGCAGAAACTGAATATTAACCTCACCAGCTGCTTGTGCTACCAGAACTCCATTCAGAAGAAATCTTCACCTACATTTAACAAGAAAGCTGACACTTTCACAAGTGTCAATTTCCAGCACCTGCACTGTGTACAGAAGAAAAAAAAACATTGTTTTTTGGGACTATAACACACATTGGACCATAAGACGCACCCTGATTTTAGACAGGGAAAACAAGAAAAAACATCTGAAATGTTCTAGTCAATTGTAAAAATAAAAAAATCCTGCTGCACCCAATTTCAGCCACAAAAATGGTGTCACTAGAGAGCATGCTTCAGGCAGAAGGGGGGGGGGGGGGGGGGTGAGCAAGGGATTTTACACTGTTCATCTCCCTTCCTGCCAGGTGAGCTGCACAGTGATAGCAGTTACAGGCAGACATACATGGAAGCTGCTGGTGGGTAGGAAAGGTGCGACCACCCACAGCCGAGCGGCCACGGGGTTCGCACATTCGGACCATAAGACACAGGCACTATTTCCCCAGTTTTGGGGGTTGCGTCTTATGGTCCGAAAAATACGGTACATCTCTTGTTTACAGCTCTGGCCCAAATTTCAGAGCAAAGGCAAATAGTTACCAACTCCTTTGGGTACAACCAAGACAGCTGTGACATATGGTCACATAATCTTCCCCTGGTAAATAGTTTTGCTAATGCCACTTGGCTTGCAAAGGCTGTAAATAATTCAAGGATAAACACCCAAGAATGTATTGTTATGTGTTCTGCTCTAGTTCTGCCCGATCACATTATTACAGCCTAAGAATTACAGCCTTTTACTGCACCTTAGACAAGACTGCGACAGATGACCATAGCTATAGATTTAGATGAATATCCTACCCAACAGCTAATATAAAATATCATAAATACTCACCTTGAAAGCTTGCTTCAGAATGACCAAACTATAGCACAGCTCATGCCAGGATATTACACAGAAGACAGATCTAATCTGCTGATATCACCTTAATAAAAATTACCTATCAACAGTTCGGTGCTCAATCTATTTGCTGCTACCAGACCCCCCCCCCCCCCCCCCCCCCCCCGCTGTAGTAAATGAATGGTTTGCTGCACAAGTGAAGGGAAGCCATAGTGTGTCTGTGTATCTGTGTAATAAAATTTGTATATATTAGCACAAAACTGATGCCATTCACTGTGATTATATGTGTGCTGTTGATCCCAGGTCTATCTTGTGGATGGATCCTAATAAGTAAACCAGTACAAAAGTAATTTTAACACCTTGAGGTCCACCTAACAGATGTTTATTTTATATTTACTGCACACATGTAAAGTCACACTTTTATTTATTGCATCTTTAATAAACCAAATTGCATCCCATGACAATCTGGTTCATTTACTAAAGGGGTAGAGCATATTCGTTTTGCAAAATTTAATCACTTAAACAAACCAGGTGAAGAATTACTGATGTCAGTCATCCTATTATCATATCTTTGGACTATAAGACACACGTTTTTCCCATTAAAGTCAATGGTTACATTTTGTAATATATATATATATATATTTATCTTATTTATTTTTTTGGTAGTCCCAACATCCTGAGAGCAATATTTCTGCACCCCTAGTGGCTAAATTTGTTCCATTCCCTCCAGCCAAGTCAAAAGACCACTCCCAAAAGGGAGATTTAAGCTAGTGTTAGCACTAGCAGTACCCATTTTTTGAACAGGCTGACCAAATAGCTGGGTGAATAGATTCTAGTTAGATAACATGAGGTTTGTATTTACATTGACATTCTGCGTTGCCATAAAAAAATTATTATGTGGCACAGACTCATCTCTCCTCCCATATGTAAATTGGTGATCATGGGTAAGTTGTTTGTCCTAGATTGTAAAATGTGTCTCTCCATAAGTTGATCATTGGGATCAGAGAATGGGTACTGCTATGATATATATATATATATATTCAGCCCTAAACTGTTTGCTGGAACTAAGACCTCTGGTGTGTCTTAGTAGTGCGAAAAATACAGTATGTGCCATCTAATTCTTCACACACATATGAAAAGGTATACCATATTTTTCGAACCATAAGACGCACTTTTTCACCCCCAAAATTGGGGGCAAAAAGTGCCTGCGTCTTATGGTCCAAATGCACGTACCTTGGCTTCACGCTAGCTCCCCAGCTAATCTCCCTGAAGAAGCCCAAGGGGTGAAACATGTATGAAAAGAACTCACGATCTGACCATTGTACTTATGGACTATGCGGTATCCAATATAACAAATACACATGCATCAATTAATGTTTTTATTTTTATTTTGTTATACCTTTTTTTTTTATAATAATTGATCCACTACTGATGTTATAAAATAAAGACCTTTTATAACATGATTTAGTGGCTTCTGATCCATGAGTGCCAGAAAATCCCCAGAGGGCAATGGGTCAAAGCTTAGCCTAGACATTGATAAACCTAGACAGTGATACCTAGAAATTGGAAGCCCATGGATGTTCCATAAAGCTTAAACAATTAAACCATAATTTGTTGTCACATGGTCTCCATGAATCTTGGTTTGTGATTTCCCAAGCTTTCAGCCTACAATGACTTTGATCAGTTAAATTAGCTTGAGAACTAACCTCCTCCCTATTGTGTGTCCTACCTTTCCATCTTCTCTTCCCACTTATTTTTGCTAGTCCCCTTGGTCCCTTTGCCCTTCTTATATCCCTTATGACTTTACTGTTTTCCTCTCTCGCTTTTACTTCTTTCATGCTTCCCTATAGAAACCAGAAGTTCTATATATATGTCCTGGATCTGCCCCTTGTTGTCCTTGTTTAATCGTATTGCAATATTAATTTACATGCTTCAATACTGGTTTTGCATCTTTTCTGCCTCAATAAAAAATATAACCTAACTAGACACAACACAAGATACTGTATAAAACTTGAACAGGCCACACAATGAACAATTCCTATGCTTTACATATATTCTAGGTAGAGTATCATCCAGTATCATCCAGTCTGCACTTTTTCCAATTCTATGTAGTAAATAATCAGCACAATAATATATTTAGCAATTTCTGTAACTACCCCAATATAGTGAGAAAGCGAGCGGTAATGCACATACAAAGTCTCTGTACAAAAAAAGAGTGCAGTATCAATTACCTCTGCCAGGTCCACGGACTACTGCTTCACTTGTCAGCAAGGCATTGCCATTAGATATGGTCTGGTTAGGCCTGTCTGGAGGTTTACTGCTAAGGTCTTTTTTTATGTCTTTCTTTAGTTCCTGGAGAATAAAAGAGAAAAATGTCAGAAAGTCACAAATTTGGGGTGCTTTTAATTTACAGAGGTTATATCACAAAAAAGTCGTCACCCCAACACCCCCCTCCCCCACACAAAACCAGGTTATAGAAGTGTCAAATGAAAATGGCAGTATGTTACTTGAGCCAAACGAGAAATTAAAACCTGATTTTATCACTTTGCATCCTCTCTGAAAAATGTAAGTACAGCACAGAGAGAACATTGTGTATTTTGCAGGCTGCCATACTTACATTTAACCTTAAATGGTGTTATTTACATTTTGCGCAGCATCCCAACTTTTTGCAAAATAGGTTATAGATATTACCATAGCTTTAGTCACCATAATTGCAGTGAAAACATGTTACCCCATGGTGCTAAACAAGTTCCCACTAATGTCATAGCAATTGTTGCACAACATGTTCTTAAAAGAACAAATAAATACAATAATGAGTGTAGCAGTAGATCTGTAAGCTGACTCATGTGTCTTAAGAGTATTTATTACATTTACAGACCTAGTCTGGGGTGTTCTATATTGGCAACAATGACCACAGCCGTTATAGTCCAATTCAACCTCTTAGAGCTTGTCCCCACCTGCGCAGCTGGCCACCTCCATTCATTTTGGGCAATCGCGCCCATATCAAAAATAAATTTTTAACCACATTCATTCATTCATTCATGGGAAGCTGCATCTTCTCACCACCTTCAAGCTTCTACTCTTTAGTAAAGACATCCATATAAGTAGACACTGAAGGTAGTCATACACCATTAGATTTTTCCATCAGATCAAAGTAAAAAAATTATTGTTACTTTACATCAATGTGACGGAAATGTTAAGTGGTCGAAATCTAACATAAAATGAATCTAGCCATGATTGGACATGTCAGAAATTTTTTAAAGATTGTACAAGTATCTGACGGGTTTTCTAAGCATCTTGAAAGATTATTCCCTGCATCGGTGGAATGGCTCAACGCTGTGAGTAGACAGCATCCGCCGAGCAGGTAAAGTGTATGTGCTCCGTTGTGACCTCCCATTAAGCACTGCGCTTAGCAGGGGCATAGCTAGAAATGACTGGGCCCCATAGCAAACTTTTTTTATGGGCCCCCCGACATTCCACTCCAATTAATGCCCTTTCTCCCAGACCTCCCTCTCCCCAATTCCTCCTGGGCCTCACACTTCAAGAAATAGGAGGGAAAAAACAAACATTACATTTTTTTGTTCTAAAATCAACCAAATTAGGTTATAAGCTGCACATAAAGTGCATTTTCTTGGTTTTTTTTTTAATTCAGGCCTGCACACCAGAATATATGCCACTTGTGGTGGCATCTCCATCGTACCCCTGACCACGACATTTGTCCAAAGAAAGCCCCTTGGTGTCAAGTTTTGCCAGTACTTGGTTTTCTATACCAGTGGCACTCTGATCTTTAATGGCATGAAAACCAAGAAAAGTCTCATGTGTATTAATTTTGGTTGCCCTCATATTTGCATCTCTGTCCACTGTAATGTATCGAACAACCTGGCTCATTTGATCAGTTCTAGAAATATCCGGCATAACCACCTCACTTCCTATGCTATGAAGGCTTTTGGAGCTAGCTCCCTCAGCATCTTAAGAGCTTTCACCAGCACTGGGAGAAGAAAAAAGCTGGTGATGTTGTAAAATGTTTTAACTCTCTGGCTTTCTTCCCTCTTTTTTTTAGCGTTTTTGGCCACCACTTTCATGGATATAGGTAGTATTGATCACAAACCGATCAAAGTGCACATTTATTGGCGATCTCAGAAATGATTGCACAAAAAGGTTCGAGTCTTTGTAATTATTTGACCAAAAATAATGCAAGATGGTTGTATCTGAAGTGCTTGTATAAACTTCACTAGTCCGATCGAATAAGAAGCAATCAAGGGTCACTACCAACGCTGAGCGATCAACCAAACATACCGACATGCCTGATCGACCTCTGTTCAATCTCTTCTTCAATATCGATTTATAGGCTACTTATTGATATTATCATCAGATAATAAACAGACCTTATTTCACAATTTATGTAAAAACTGTGAAATACTCTTAAACAGTAGTTTTACATTTCAGGTGTACCAATTATGAGTATATCAATCACAAGATTACTCCACTGGTCAGGAAATAAAAGTATAAATATATTCCCATATTTTATAATAAAATAATATAAAAAGACAAGCAACCACACCAACAAGAACACCAGTGACACAGGCAGCACTGATCACAGTACTGGCAATATTTTTGCGGCAGATATTTTTCTTTTTTTTGCTGGGATTGCATGCTTTATGTGCTTTGTGTTACCCATACACAATGTACGCATTATTGTACGCGCTGGCACATGCAGTCACATTTTTATTGCATGGAGGACAACGCACATAGAGCAGAAAATGGTAGTATGAATATCACCCAAGTTTCCTTTCAGA
>CM070033.1:147753309-147770554 GCA_036250615.1 Ptychadena robeensis
AGGAACCCCTGTGTGATTGCTTGTATCCCAGGATCAGGAGGATGCTCAGGATGAATGCTTTTACCCCAGGATCCCGGGGTGGGCGGGCTGCATGTACCCCCGGAACCCCTGTGTGATTGCTCTGGTCATACATGTGTACATAGGCTGATCATCTACAGACACAAAGCACTGTTACATACATACATACATGTGTATGTGCCTTGTTGGTAAACAATACCATGCTATGGCAATCATCCCGATCCTTTAGAGCAGGGCTACTCAAATGTAAATTTGAAAGGTCCACTTACCAAATTTCCATTCAGTCTGAGGTCCGGAGTTTGGAATTTTACCGTGCACTGCCGTCGGAAGGGCAGTTTTCCCGGCGCTGACCCGGTCCGCCGGACAGAAGCATGACGTAGTCGAGTACATTTAGATAAATATTCTCCCTATAGTCTATACAGGACACAGTCTCAAACATATGTATTTAATTACTAGACAAGGGGCACCTCTATTGAGGGGTCAGTGGAGGGTGAAAGGGGTAGGAGGACCTGAGGAGCCCTGGGATGGCCATTTTCTTTGCTCACAAAGCTTTCTTATATTGATATAAATTCAAGCTTTTATTAACCTTCCTGTGCAGGGGACCCCTACAACTAGCACTCCCTTTCCACTCGGCCTGAGGACTCCAGAGAATGCCTATGCACATAACTTTTTAGTGAGCTCCTCAGATGAGTACCAGGAGATGGTGTTTGGTACTCACCCCATATGTAGGGTGGTCTCCCTCACTGTCCTCTGTGTCAGCCTCCTGAATGGTAGATTCTGCTGCAGATGAACCTCTTTGTTCCTAATTGAGCCTCCAATTAGCTGTCTCCATTCACAGGTCACCAGCTGGCTTTGGGTCAAATGTAACCCCCAGTAATGTTTGAACCCCCAGATCTCATCGCCATTGAGCATTGCAACAAAATCTCTGTGTTCAACACAGGGATTTAAGTGGACATGTAGCTAGGGCTTTTCAACCCCCAGATGCTCCAACAACCTCTCATAGCTATTAATGTTTCCCTGAAGCTATCCCAGTGACAGACATTGTATGCGTAAAACAGTAAAAACTGAAAAAAATTGGCAATCTGAAAAATGAGACTACATTCAAGCAATATATTATAGGGGGCTTTTTAGTAGGAAGAATTGTGCTCAGGGACCTGAAAATTTGAATGGATGTAGTCTCAGGAGTCAACTGGTAACCCCCAAAATTTCAAGGTTCTACCATGCAGGGTTCAATGATTTAAGAGTTCAAAATAGGATAAGTGAAAGCATGTATGCAGCAGAGTAGTGCTTTATGCTCATAGGGAAGCAATATTTCATGGCTGTATTTTAGCTAAAATTTTACTTATAAGTGTTATAGCTAGAGGGGTGAAACGCGGGGTGTAACTAGTAGTAGGGGTGCATTACTGACCCTAAAAGTTTCATGATTGTACTGTGAATGGTTTTTGAGCTATGCATGTTTAAAGTTAGTCTCATACAGGTTAATTTAGCCTAGTTTCAACAGCTAAGCTAGAGGGGGAGAGGAGGTGTCCTGCCTGCGTTTTGATTGGCTGGGAGGACGTATCTGCTACAACACAGAATCAAGCTCCTCTTCTTCCCTTCAAAGCATCGGCTGTCACTAGGATGGAGGGGAGGAATGAACTGCAGCTGCCGGTCCACATATGACCCTATTTGGGTCCGGATCCAGGCCCCCGCGATCGGGCCCCCTAATGGCTGCAGGCCCCATAGCAGTGCTATGGCTGCAGCCCTGGTTCCTACGCCACTGGCGCTTAGCGTAGGGGGTCCCGACAAATGTGGAAACATACCCTATCATATATAAAAAAACATAAACTTATATACACATTTTTATTGCACTTTGCTAATCAGCTTACATCCTAGAGGCACTTCTAAAGACATTCTATCCGGTTGTTCAAAGGTATTTCACACAAAACTAAAATAACACCCCCAAAAATCACCATTTTAAAGGGTCGAGTGGCGTCCAGACTAGCATGTTGTATTAGATAATTTTTGATCGTTCAGAACTACCAGAGAACAAACCACCATTTTACATACATTGCCCACTAAGGTTAAAAAAAGGCAGGGAAATTTGCAAAACATGTGAATATGAAATATTTCTTATTTACTTAGCTAAAAAGACTAATGGAAAAAGAATAAACCATATACCAAAATACCATGACTTGGTTATGTCAGGTGTTTTATATGGCTATAGCTAAAAGCTGACCATAAGGTAGCCATACATGGGTCGATTTCCCACACGATTCCTGGCCGATCGATCACCGGGCGTGTGCACGCCGATCGAGCGACGAGGAATCGAGTGCAGCCCACCTTGACCGATCAACCCCGTCCGATCAACTTGGCCCCCAAATCGGATCGGCCAGAGAACCAACCTGTTGGTCTTTTCTGATCGATTGAGCACACATCAAGGGGAGTTGACATCTGTGAAGCGATCGATCGGGAACAGAATCGCCCAGGAATCGGTGGCCTAAGGTGGTAGGCACAGACTTGATTGGGCAATTGATTGACGCCTGTGGCTTCACCGGAATCGATCGGATGGGCGATCGCTCTTTCACGAATCGACATATGTATGGCATCAGGACATGGTATGTATCAGGACATGGGATTGAGTCTTCAAACATAAGTCGTACATTGTTTGAAAAGTGCACCATTTTAGGGATCCAAAGTAAAGATTGGCTACACAAAAAATATGTGTTAGAAAATGATGGAAGTGGGATGAGGCTTGCATGGGTCAATGATCACATGTCTCTCTAGTGTTCCTGATGGATCAACTAAAATCTACAGACAGGCCCTTTTCTTGCCCGATGGATGTTTTGTGCGATTTTGTATCATGTTGATCAATCGCACACTTTACGCATGCATAATTTTGTGATCGGTTGGACAGAAATCGCACGGCTTTAGGAATAAAATTTTCTTAGCAAACTCGGCTGTAAATACTAAATTTATCTTATGTTACTTTCATATTAAAGTTATGTTCCTCTATTCCTCCCACTGATGAGACCATGACAGATAATGAGAAAATAATGTTTGCGTAGGTACTCATTTGTGTCAAATATGGTTACTGGAAAGCGCTATTTCAGGACACTGGCATTTAAAATAAAAACTGTTAATTAGATAAACATTATTTGCAGTGAGAAACGTCTTACTGAGCAGTCTAATCATTGGGCTGCATGGCTTCAAATGAGCTTGAATAGAGCATCCAGCATCTGCTCCCATGAGAATAAGCAATTTGGAATACAAAAGCTTTCATCTCACGATTATTAAATTATATAAAAAAAAAAAAAAGAACATGAATAAAAGTACAGCGAGTACATTGGAACATGCTTATGACCACCTTTAGAATTAGGGCACAGTCAGCAAGAATTGAGAGCACATATTCCCAAAGCCATCCACATCCACATTGTACTTTCTGGGCCCTTTCATACTGTATGCGCTGCATTGCGTTTGGTTTACACGTGCATTTTTACAATACTTTCTTGTCTTATAGAAGACCAATGTTACCACTGAACCAATGTTCACACTGCATGCGTTGCGTTTTTTTTTAAAACGATCTGCAGCACGCATTTTTGCAAATGTAGATGTTTAATGTACGAAACGCATGCATTTTTAATATATGCATTAAGGCATACCTTTAAAAAACGCATATCGCGTGAAAGGACCATATGCATTGTACCAAGTAGATAGCCTGTTGCATGCCATGACTCACTTCGTTTATTGGTGTTTCTTTCTACTTCCAATTATGTCATTACTGTAATCTGAACTCCACCAGATCCTGAAAGCTTCCAAGCCTGATATCTAGAAATGTGGGCAGAAAAAATGAATGTATGCTCAAGTCTGATAGATAGTATCAGTTAGGATAAGAGATGGTCAAATTTTCTTTTGAAAATTCGACTATTAAGATTTTGTGAGTTCACTGCAAAGTATTGCTCGAACACAAATAGTTTTTCAAAAATTTAAGTCAGTCAAGTCGGAATTTTGACTTTGAACTTCGTTTATGCAAAAATGAAATATGCTACAATACTTTATTTTCCGTGTCAAATGTTCCCACAACCCTTCTCTACATCTGCAGTAATTGTGGTGATACCATGCTCAGGTGCTTTGCAATCAACTAAAAAAATCAAGCCCGTACTGCGCTTCCCTCCACTTGTTCATTTCAACAACGTGGCTTCCCCGCAACTTGCTAACCAAGGAAGTCCCCATCCGAAGAAATGGCCGGCACACAAAGGGCCAATTCTCGGCACTAGCGGCCGTGCGTGATGACGTCATCACGCCCGCTAGGTCGGCTCAGCAGTCGATGGGAAAACGTCCAGTCTATGCCTAGCTTAATGCACAGCATACTGAAGGTGCGTTAATGGCAACACTGGGTGTATTGTGTAAATGTGAATCTATGTCTAAAGCCCTCCATACAGGCTTCGAATTACTTTAGATTTCATGGCAGATAGATGACGTCATAACTCGCGGCAAAAATCAACCGTGCATTCTCCCTCTTTCCATCCAAAGTAAGCAGATCAATTTTAACATTACGGACATGTCTGTGACGTATTAGATTGATTTGTGGGCCAATTTTAAGTTTGAGCATTCAATTTGCAGCCAATTTCGTGGCAGATCAATTGCAGTGTGGGTGCTTTCAAACTTTACAAACATTTCTATTGATGAACAATAGATTGTCCTAATGTGTCCATTGCAAGCACATTAAACATGTCCTGACACAGTGGATTTTTGACACATTTGTGATTTCTGATCTTGGTCCACCCCTCTGAAAGCAAAGGTATAATACACCTGATTGCATATCACATCTAGTTTTTCTTCAGTCAATGGTAGAAGATCTCTTGGGTTACTAAGGAAGCCTAAGGTAGGCTTTCCATGGATTGCTGCGGCTTAGGTTTGAGGAACCACCATGGTGTCAAGTCACAAGAGCGGCTTTGCAAGTTTGTTTGGAATGGTAAGCAAAGGAAGAAATAAAGTCAGGAAAGGTAAGTTTTATACATTATCTATGTAATAATAATATATTGTATGCATTTCATTCATTTACTTATTATTTGATGGGTTTAGGTAGCCAAACACGAGGCGATTCTCCCTCGATAGATGAAGGATCGACTGCGGCAGGATGACCTCATCCCGCTGCAGCCGGCCCCTCAGCCAATGGGCCCACCCCATTTTCGGCCGAGTGACCGCCGGGCAATTGGTGGGAGCACACATGACGATTGATCGCCCCAAAAATCTGGAGAAAATCGGGCCATGTATGGCTACCCTTTAGACAACACAAGACAACACCAGATTTTATACAACACAATTGTGGAATAAAAACCTCCTTCGTGTATTCTGTTTTTGTCCTGTAGTGTTGGGAGAAAAAAAACTTTTTTTAATAAAAGAAAATCCAAAGAATGAAATTCTGCGATGACAGAACATTGTCACCATTATGAAGCTTAACGCATGGTTTATCACATAGTGTTCTTTTGCTATTTACAAAAATGTAATAACAACTCTCATGGGAACGTACATAAAGGCTTGAAAGGGAAAGTAAATAGATCTGATTTCTGATTGCAGCGCTTTGATCTCCAGGTGACGGAAGACTCGCAGTTTATAATTTCCTGAGTCTAATGAACAGCAGATTATGTTAAACGGAAAATATCATAACGTAAATCCTTCTGGTCACAGAAGTAGCCTGCTGCCAGTGCGGGAGCATTTGTGTAATTAACCTCTCCATTCCTGCTTTACTTCTAAGCATACTCCTTTCTTATTCTATAAAATATTTTAATGACGCATAAAGTGAGGACAAAAAAATCATAGGTGATAATGAACGAAATCTTCATACTGCGTACTGGGAAAGTGTTAGATGATCAGAATTAGAGAGCATGCTGGGTGTTCTTACATTATAGGTGTTTCAGAGCATGGTTTCCATAGGAGCAAAGTTGTGCTATAGATCGCTAAATGTGGAATAAGGCCAGACTAGGCGATTCCCCTGCAATCATTGTACAGTCGATCGCGAAAGTCAAAGTGGGGAATCGATTCATGTTTGATACTTTGGATGGGGCCATAGGTCGTTTAAGGTGGGCAGCATTACATTCCAGAATGATCGATCGTCACAAACGCACGCTGCGGTCGTTCGGGAATCGAATGAAAGATTGACCCATGTGTGGCCGGCCTTTAGAGTAGATTTGCCAGAATCCAAAAATTAGTACATGGAAGAAATAGAATTAAAGCTCAGCATACACGGCTCAAGCCGTTCGAGGAAGCTCCAGCCCAGCACGGTGAAGCTTCCTATCGAAGGAGCTGGAGGCGCAGCACTACTGCGTCATCCAGCTCAGCCGATGCTTTGGATGGGGACCCGCACAGCAAAGCAATGGACATCGACCGTGATTTACGGTCATGTCTGGTAACCCTGTCTTCGAGCGGCGTGCATGCTCATGGCCATCTATCTGGTGCATATCATATGCGGCCATCTCTGTTTTTTTAAAACAGGGATGGCCACATATGATATGCGCCAGATAGATGGTCGTGAGCGAGCACGGCGCTCGAAGTGGCCATCGATCGATCTATGCATGTAAAGGCACCTTTACTGTCAATGTCACCTTGAGGCTCTAGCACGTACAAAAGCCAAACTGCCTCTTAACCCTCCCATAAGGTTCTTTGTATTTGCAAAGTAAACAAAGCAGGGAACATCTTTGGACATTTGTACTGATGTGAGGCAACAACATTTTATTTTTTCTTTCATATGCACTAATCTCCCTAAACAGGATATGTCCTAACTTTCTATAACATCTACCAACAAGAATAGTACTAATGGGGGAAAGTGTTGCTTCCTCTTTAGATATCGTGTACGATGAAGCACAGTGCACAGTGAATGGAGAATACAGCATAATGAATTGTAAAATACTAAAACAAATTAATATGTTTCTACATAGACATTTATTACTAAATTAAAAACTAATTGTAGTGTTTAACCTAGTGCTCCTTCATAAACAATGGAATGGAATAAAACAGTTCAGTTAATCAACATAGTAATTATACCCTGAGATATCAGAAAAAAAAATATTTGTTTAGGATTGGCATTCAACAGCCCTTTTTTGTTTACATTGCCATGTTAACACTACCATATACAAACTGTCAACCAAATAACAAATGTTGCCATTTTCCAAGTTCTATAATAGTTTTTCCTACATACCCACAGGCACACAAAGTGGGGTTTCCCATGGATCATTGCAGCTGCGTTCTAATCAAATAGAAAATCTTCTATTAACCAAAACCCCTTCCATGATTAACCAGAAAGGACCCCTACTTCCACACCCTCTATGGATAGGTATCAGTAACCATAGGTTTACATCATGTATATTGAATTGCCAGTTGTCAAAAACACAATCAACGTGTAAGAAGAAAATCTATTAAGATGATGTTCACAACCAGCAACACTGGCTCCAGTATATACAAGTGATAAAAACACATTTTATTTATTTTCAGTTCCAGCCATCCTGGGAGCAATAGCAAAAAATGTGTCAATAGTCAAAAAGCCACTACCAAGAAGGAGATATTAGCTGCATTAGCACTAGCAGTACCCATTCTCTGAGCACACTGACCAACTTATGGAGAGACACACTTTGCAATTAGATAGCATGAGTTTTATATCAACATTCTGCATTGCAATAAATATAATTTGTGACAAAGACGCATATCTCCTCCCATATGAAAATAGCTGCTCATGGGTAAATTGTCCACTGTCAGATTGTAAAATGTGTCTCTTCATAAGTTGGTCAGTGTGTTCAGAGAATGGAAACTGCGAGTGACACATGCTAAGGTTTCAGCTCTGTGCGCTCTGCTGCAGGGAAGACTGGCACTGGCCTTTTTGAGGAATATGGAATACTACACGGTCCAGTCCTGCCTGCGTTGCTGGAATATTTACTTGATATCTGAATGGCTGTCTCTCTTTTTTTCTAATTTTCTCTCCAAAATATGGGGTGTGTATTATGGTCCTTTGCATGTTATAGTACTACAATAATGATTTCTTCTCCTCTTCTACAGATATTACAACCAACTGTAAAGCGGTGTGGTTGGTGGGCATACTACAGAAAGTAGTTAGGAGGGAAGGGCAGACCTCCAGCCCAGTTTAGACACCCCCACCCACACTGGATCCATATAGATAGTGTTTCCTTTGGCATCTGTCACTGCCTACCAACCATGCCGCATGAAGTTGGTTGTAATGTCAGTGTTGGGGTGTGAGGGTCTAGAGAGCAGTGTGAGCTGCACCCTCTGAGGATCCCAGGGCAGATAAAAAGGACAGGTTGTGGGAAGTAGACACAGATACCATTTTGGACACTGAAAGATACGAGATGTACAGCACCTGAAACTACGTATACTGGAAGCCTGTGCTAGCATTTCTCCTGCAGTGTTGTTATCAGTGTGTGAAGAGTGGGAGAAGAGGGTTGCATTGACAATCCAACACAATGAGCAGCACATTGAACACATTTTATAAGTGGACAGAAACTTGTAAATAACTCATTAAAGAATAAAGTTACGTTGAAACCAAGCACACCATTGTTTTTCTTCAGAAACTCCCAATAAGTTTAATGTGTCACATGAGCCCTTCCTATTGAAAAAACAAAAATTGGATTCAAAATGGCTGACTTCAAAATGGCCGCCATGGTCACCACCCATCTTGATCAGTTTCCCCCCTCACATACAAATACAAATGTGCCACAAACAGGAAGTTAATATCACCAACCATTCTAATTTTATTAAGATGTATCCATATAAATAGTTGATTGTGTATAAAACTTGGGTTGATATCTTAGAGAATACGGTTGACCAGTGTATGTCTAGTGTTCTCCCGCCATGCTCTCTGTTTCCAGTCTGTTCTGTAGGGGGGCGTGATCTCGCCATGGTATGTTCAGTTGGAGAATCTGATCCTGCCATAGAGATATTGTTCTATTGACTTGACTATAATTAATGAATCATATCAATTTGATCTTTGCAATTCGGATTAATAATGTTATCCTTATATCTAACAGAGCCTTACCATAAAATTGTTCTGAGGAAGCCTGACACAGGCGAAGCGCGTCAAAACAAGTTTCATTTGAGAACTGTAATGTGATTAAGCTTTTATTGATCTTTTAACTTTTGTAAAAATACCCCTAATAAAATTTTAAATATAATTGGATATCACTGGTGCAATGTTTCTACATGGGGTGTCATTTAACCTCCTGGGTGTTACAGGCTTTTTTGGGCAATCGCGGCAGAGTACACTGTACTCTGCTGTGATTGCCCGCTGTCCTCTCGGCTCACTACTAATTAACACCGGCAGTGTGTGTGGGGGAAAGTGAGGCCCCCTCCATTAACATGGAGTTCTATGGCCCCCCCCCATCAGCGTCACCGATTACGCCAAAGACACGAGGCCGGAAAAGCTCTGTGGTCCTGCAGCTGTGCAGTAATGCTGCAGGCTCACAGAGAGATCAAACTGCACCCGTACTGGTTTCGGGCTTAATGCCCAGGAGTCCTACAACTAGGGTAAGGTTTTTCTATATATGTTGAACTAGGGATGGGAGCCACACAATAGTTAGGATATGTGGCTGCTATATAAGTTCCAAATATATGTAGGCTTCCTTTATGTCTACATTTGAAAGGTTAAGATTCCACCTCATGTAGTAAGTGTTTAAAGGCCCCCATACACCTTACAATCTTTTCATACAATTTCTGTACAATCAAATTTTGTTCTACCAAAACCATGTAATATGAGGAGCTTTCTAATCCTTCCAATCACTATGTATTCTATCAGAGAGGCCACTATACTACAAAGTTGTTGGTAGATCTAATGGAGATTGTATGGATTAATCTTAAGGTGTATGGGGGGCTTAAGGGAGGAAGAAAAATATAAGTGGACCATTCAAACTGCTGAAAGGTCCATTAAAAAAACCCTAAATATTTTACTACACTTTAGGCTAGTAATGTATTTAAGCCTGTTATGTTATTAGGCAATCTGTTACTCACCGAGATGACCCTACACATTCACTGTATAAAGCCCCCCCTTACACCTTAATATCGATCCATACAATCTCCATTAGATCTACCGACAACTGTGTAGTATAGTGGCCTCCCTGATAGAATACATAGTGATTGGAAGGATTAAAAAGGTGCTCATATTACAGGGTTTTGGTAGAACAAAAGTTGGTTGTACAGAAATTGTATGAAAAGATTGTAAGGTGTATGGGGGCCTTAAGACATGAACAATATATCTTAAGCAATTATGAATGCAAACATTGACTGCAATATGATAACTGTAATACTGCAGTAAGAACATATAAGAAACTGTAGGATATACTTCTGCAGAATAGCGCAGCGCCAGGTCCATGTGTCACCAACATCCTCCTGTCCCAGAGCGCCCATTTCTCTCTTCATTACCATCACACACCTGTGATCAGCAATGCTACCAACAGTATAGCAGGGTGACGGAGACGCATTTAGCACTCAGTGACACAATGTGGTAACCCCCGTTATACCGAATCTTAAACCAAATGGCTCTGCGGTATTCACATATTACAAGAACGACTTCCCCACATGCCTAGTGCTGTATACAAATTGCATCTGTCATTTCAGCTGACAAAAAGTCATGAGCAGCACTTGGTCAGACCATCTGCCTGCAGAAAATGAACAAATGCTGAGCAATTAGACAGCAACCAGCAGTTCTTTCTTTGCCTTTCGCCCAGCGGACAGATTCTGCCTCCCCGTATCAATTAGCTGAGGGTTTCTCTTCCATGTTAATGAGAACTACAGGGTTTCATAGAATGATTGCCTTTAATGAATCAATGCGGCCAATTTTCTTCAAGCTGCTTAAACAGTTATATTCCAGGGCAATCACTGACAGACATTTTTTTACAACCTTACATAAATTCTAGGTGGGCTGGAGTCTATTTTATGACAAATTCTTATTAAACATGCAGGTGAGTGTTTCCTTAGACGCTAATAGGAACATAAATATTGTAATACCCAGCTAATGCGGCAGCCAGACTGCGCCATGCAAGAGATGACATCATGAAATGGTGGGTACTAGCGGACCTAAACCCATATACTTGTTATTTCTGGCAACCACGCTTATGAGTTCTAATGAAGGGAAATGTAATACATGAATATGAAAACCTGTAATAAACTATGTAACCCCTCTCCTTGTTTTAACGTTATAATATAAATGGTGTATAAAGGCCCCCATACACGTCCCGATTTTCCGTCCGATCGATTAAAAACAATCGATGTATTCCGATACGAGGATCTTTGATCGATCGGACTGTATTTCATTATACTCCTAAATAAAGCAACCAATTATTGTCCAATTTTACCTATTTCGATCGAACATTTTCCATCGACCGATTTTATGTTTGATCGGAAGTGAAAGGGTTATGGCGGGGATCAGCAGCTTGAGGCACACAGTTGTACCACCCGAATGGGAGTTTTGGCCAGGGCCAGGTATCTGTGGGTGTCTGTTCTGGGGGTGGGGGGGGCTTATTTAAAATTTCTGTGACAAAAATCTGAGGGTGCCTTTGATGGGGATGGCTAATCATAGGGGAAACAGGGTCTCAACTTCAGTTTAGTTCACATGAAGAAAAAAAATGAAAAATATAAGAGAATGTTAAAACATATATACATCCTAGCACAACCTGGCAGATGATTTGACACACACCACAATGTTTGAAACAGGAAGTAAAAGGATGATAATTAGTTAGATCGGACCTAAATAGTAGAAATAGTAGCCGATCAAATTTTTCAACATGTCCGATCACAGTGCGACCGATTATTCCCAAAACTTCGATCGAAGTTAAGCTAGCCATACACGTGTAGGATTCCATGGCCAATTGATCACTCCCCTGATCGATTCCGGCGATTCTGCCGGGAATCGCAGGTGTGATCAATCGGCCAATTAAGAGTATCCATCGCTGCATACCACCTTGTCCCACGGATTACGGCACGATTCCGTGTCCGATCGATCACACTCCTCTGTGCAGATCTGCTGGTGATCCATCTGATGTCCACCACCAACGTGCCCGATTGGCCCTGATTCGGCCCTGAATCAATCTGATGGAACCAACATGTTGGTTCTCTGTACGATCGGATTCTGGGCCCCTGATCAATCGGACCTGATCGATCGGACAAGGTGGGTAGCACGCGATTCCGGCACGATCGTTTGGCGTGCACGCGCCCGGAATCGATCCCGGTGGGCATTGACCGATTTTTGGAAGACCGATGGGGCGTGTATGGGGGCCTTTAGTGTCTGATTTGTCACCGCTTTAAAAACAAAGTAGCATGGCAGGAAGCATCAGTGTTTTTGCACACTAAAGCCCCCCATACACATTAAGATCGATCCATACAATCTCCATTAGATCTACCAACAACTGTGTAGTATAGTGGCCTCCCTGATAGAATACATAGTGATTGGAAGGTTTAGAAAGCTCCTCATATTACATGGTTTTGGTAGAACAAAATTTGATTGTACAGAAATTGTATGGAAAGATTGTAAGGTGTATGGGGGCCTTAAAAGTGGGCATTTGCGGTTTGATTTCTAGGTTCAAACAATTTAAAAAACAATTGTTTTAATAACAATTGGTAATGCACCTGGGCACACAATCACTACCAACACCAGAAATCCAGGTATGGGCTTGTGTCCACATGCGTCTGCAGCAGGGGAAAAGACGCAGAGAGGACACTTCCCATTCCAATGAATGGGACAGTGTCCACTCTGTGTATTCTGAGTGGCGCGCCCGCGGTGCTGATTTGGAGCAGCAAGAAGCTGTATCTTGATAGCAGCACCACACGGTGCAGTCAGAAATGCTCCAAGATGCGCTGTTTTTCCGCATCTTTCCACTGCTGCATCAATAGGGTGTGCTCCCACCACATCGGAGAATCCGCCCGCCAACTGTGCCAATCCACAGTGGACACACGGCCTTACAGGCTTTATTCGGTATCCAGAAAACAAGCCAAGGGTTATACACAAGGGTCAGACCAAATAAGTATGAAACCGAGGGATAAAGGCAAAAGGCGTGGTCAGGGACAATCCAAAGTCAGGGCAGGCAGAATTTATGCAATGTCAGATATCAGGCCAGGTCATTGTTGGTAACAACAGACAGGTAAAGCAAACTCAATAGCACACCCATGCACACTGCTATACAGAGGCTATAACTAGCAATGATAAATAAAGCAAAGCCTCATTAAATGGGCAGATTGCCCAACCACATTGTGCCACCTGGCACTAAAGGATCAGTGAACAATTAGATACTTGAACGATCACCTAAAACTTACCAACATGTCCAATCACTGCTTGATTGATGTTCAATTAGGTAAAAGGAATCCATTTTTTAAAACAATCTTTTTTTTAGCCTATTGAACAGAAAAAAAAATCTAACTGTGTATGCCCACCTTTAGGTAAATCCTATAATCCTGTAAAGAAACCCAAATCAATTTTTAACCAAAATGAACCCTAAATCATGACCCCGAGGCTACATTTATACTGTTGCTTCCTGGGCCGGACCTGACCAGCCGCCCAGAGGCTCGAGCCTGTCCGGCCGCTGTGTCGGCCCGGCCCTGATTCTGCAACAGGTCTATGGGCCAAAAGCATGAAAACCGACTGGTGGACGCCTCATGTCGCATTCGCCAGATGGTTTTGTTTATTGATCGTTCACCGGGTGGTTAACAACCGCATGTGTAAATGCAATTACAAATGTAATTGTAAAAATATAATAGTTGTTTTTAGGGTGCTTTTACAGCTGATTCTTGTTAAGGCCCCCATACACGTGTCGGATTCCCACCGGATTCCGGCACGATCGATTCCGGGCGCGTGCACGCCAAACGATCGTGCCGGAATCGCATGCAGCCCACCTTGTCCAATCGATCAGGTCCGATCGTTCAGGGGCCCAGAATCGGATCCGACAGAGAACCAACATGTTGGTTCCATCAGATTGATTCTGCCCAGATCAGGGGGAGTTGCCATTTGTGAGGTGGACAATCGGACAAGGAATCGTCCCGGAATCCGTTGGACAAGGTGGTATGCACGTGTATGGCTAGCTTTAAAGGATGATACACAGTTCCCATCCACCTTATGTCCTTCTGCATTGTCACCCTGTCATTGTAAGCAATAGTGCCCATTCATAATGTTCCATCACTGTTATTATCAGGAAAACACTTGCAATTATTGATGGTGACAAATATTATTTATAGTATCAGTGCCCAGGTAGGCCTATGGCGTCTGGATTTTTATTACAATAAATCAACTATAACATTGACAATTAAGTCAGATTTTAGCATTAAGAGTCATTTTCTAACCCTATGGAAACCATTCTTTAACTACTGTCTGTGAATCTGGCCCACTAGGGCTGGAGCTGGAGAACCCTGATATACAAGGTACCGAATGACAAAGCACTTTTGTCTTTCTATGAAAAGCCAAGTGTTATTGGCTTATAAAAGCATATCTAGAAGATGAAAAGGATTTCTGCTTCTGATAGCACTTCAGATGATGTCAATGTTTCCACTGTAAGCAGTGACTCTGCACAGACAAATGCAAATAACACCCGTCTTCTGGTTTCCATCTAATGGCGAGCCAGAACGTTTTTTTTATTGATCTGTCAGGAGAACGGGTTATTCCAAGAACAATCCTTTGTCTCTTCCTGGGCTGTATAATTGTACCATCACAACACACAGTAACCTGCCCTATGTGGTTAATAGATTTGTTATTAATGCTTTAGGACACTGAGTAGACACTAGGAATTAAACACAATTTATTTTAAATAATATGTGTTTATTACATTTATATCTTATTTAGGGCTTGTGCCCACTACTTCTTTGTCTCCGCTGTGGACGCATGTCCGCAGTGTGAAAAAAGACACAGAGAGGGCACTCCCTATTCTACTGAATAGGACAGTGTCCACTCTGCGTAGTCTTTGCTGCACGCCCGCGGTGCTGTTTCGAATCTGCGGGCTGCCACGTCTTCACAGCAGCACCAAGGGGTGCCCACGGCGACATCACCATTGAAGATCAATAGAGGTGTCTGCAAGATGCTGGATTTTCTGCATCTCTCACACAATCCTGCCAATGCATGCCTAAGCATGCCTAAGTCCAGAGACTTCACAATCCTGTGCCAGTATACATGTTCCTACACCAAAGCACTTCCGATTAAAATAAAAATTGAACAGCGGTTCATTTAACTACATTTGATTGAGTTCTCATTTGACATTGTGTTTGGTCGAATGAAAATTGAGTGTATACATTCGATATAGGTATGATCTCTATTTGATCAAAATATCGAACATCCTGATGTTGATCCTGCAAAAAACTATATGTGTATGGTTAGCTTAACATGGATCGATCGTATCGCCACACAGTGTGATCGAGTTAAATATGATCAATTTATGATCGTAGTATGGAGTGCATGCGTAGTACAATCATGATTACAATTGTAAATACAATCGCAATTATAAAATTTGCCGTCAGATATTTGTGCAATCAAGCTAAATTTACCAACATGACCGATCACTTTTCGAAAAAAATTTTGTTCGACTTCAATCTCTTTTGGCCGACCAACTTAAAAAACGACTTTTTTCGAACGCCAAGTCAATTCAACAGAAATATTTTGTGTATTCTGTGAGCGGCTTTAAAAACAGAAATCAGACCCAACATGGCAGTTGAGCAATATAGTCCAACCATGTTTTTCTTTAGAACAGACCCTGAAATGGTACAGCCTGGTATGCTAGCATTTTGTTGCTATGCCAATGAGAGATATCTATTAGAGAATGTTATAGATTATCCAACAAGTATATATTATATTAAAGCTGACTATTAATCGGCTTCTTGCCCAATAGGTTCTACTTAGCTTCTATGGAAGCTCTTTATGGTCCTATGATATTTGGTATCATGTGCTTCTCCATGAGTTGTATCCATGAGTACTTATCTTAGGAGAACTTGACATTTACATGAGAAGTGTAACACTTGTACAGAGTCCCCTTTGTGTGTGCTAGCATGCTGCAAGCCTGCATTGGTATTCCAAGTGTTTATTCCTGTCTGCCGTTTGTGTTTCCTGCATGAAGAAGAGGTTATTGCAATCCTGAGCACCTTCAATCCTATGTGCACGTGGCAAGGGACACACAGCCTCATCCAGATTTTATCAACACAGCACTGATGTAACAAACAAACCCAGCAGATCACTATCAATATCGGGGACACCTTTACATATTAAAATTTTACCTAAGACAACCAAGAGGATCATCTAGGGCAGGGTTTCTCAACTCCGGTCCTCAGGGACCCCCAACAGTGCATGTTTTGAAGAAAACCTGAAACAATCACAGGTGAGGTAATTTGTGTCTCAGCAGAGCTCATTAAACCTTGGTGGTCTTCTGCAAAACATGTACTGTTGGGGGTCTGAGGACCGGAGTTGAGAAACACTGATCTAGGGCATCAAACCAATGCACAAAGGCCCAAAGTTTGACCAAGCATGGACCCAACTTGATATTTATTGATCAAATGAAGAAACAATTTAGTTTTTATCAGATATAACCCTGAAAATGTTCATATGGAAGCATTAAATCTGGAGCCCACAAAGTGTAACACTATAAAACATGTGAAATGAAACGTCAAATAAAAGACACATCTGTTTTAATAAAACTCGGGGGCCAAATATAATTACACAGGGGGCCAGATTTGACACCTCTGATCTGGCATGACAAAAATCTAGCATGTGTACAAGGCTTAAACTCCTTTGGTTTATCATTGTGTCCCAAAGAGCATCCTTATAGGTGACTAAGATGCTGTAATGAGAAAGGAAGATGAAAGAGAGAAAGCCTCAATTTTAGAAGGACTCCGGGACCTATTTTCGAATGACATCAGAATCACAGAGGATCATGGAAATGGTTTATTTAACTAATAGAATTCCTGGTAAAAACCAGTGTTTTTTGTTTTAATCTTCTGAGCATTTGCTTTGAGTGTAGCCACATCCCTGGGAGCCTGCGGTGATTGAAAGTATTGGCGCACATACCAATCTTTTCCAGGTCCGCCTCTTTGGAGTTGTCCGGGAGGAGAGACGATAAACATATGTAATAGGCGCACGTAAAAGTCAATCATTGACCCAGATGGGTCAGATGGAGCCTGAGCAAGTCCCTCGCCTCTCATCTTCTCCTCTAGTGTTGGGGGGATTAGCAGACAGGTTAGTGCCTGTGTTCCCACTATTCCACCAATGAACGGGGGGGGGGGGGGG
>CM070033.1:147799575-147817850 GCA_036250615.1 Ptychadena robeensis
TTCAGTTTTGCTCAGGTTGAGTTTAAGGAATCTGTCAGCCATCCATGAAGAGATGACCGAAAGTCACTGAGAGATGTTTTCCAGGACAGAGGGAGTAAAGCCCGGGGTAAATAGGTAGATTTGGGTATTGTCCGCATATAAATGGTATTGCAGACCAAAGGATGAGATGAGTTTGCCAAGGGAGGAGGTATAGAGGGAGAAATGAACTGGGCCAAGGACTGAGCCTTGTGGGACGCCAACAGGGAGGGGGGTGTGAGAAGAAGAGGAGCCATTGAATTTATTTCAAAGTGCCGGCATAGCAATTTAACTTGAAGCACACAACTCATGTACACACACAAAACATGTTAACACACAACTACTTTATTATAAGATAGAATGGGAGAGGGTATGGGGCACTGTGTGAAATCAGAAGAGAAAGGAAGAGAACTGACAGCATTGAGAGCCAATAGGCTGAAGTTCTTTCCTCTGTGCTGGCTGACAGCTCGCGTGCCCACAGAGAGGGCTCAGAGTCACACATCTGGCATGCGTGCCATAGGTTCCCCATCACTGCACTATTGGATGAGGGTTACTTCTTCTACTTCCCCCCGAGCCAGCCACAACCTCACAAACTGCAGATCACACTTGGTTGCTTTCAGTAATTGATTTCAATCCAGAAAGAAGTGGGCACAACTAAATCTTCCCATACAAGGGTGGATTTTTGAACAAAAGATCGCCATGAGCATTCGCAGTGATCGATTGTTTGGAAACCGAACGCGGCCACCCTTTTTTTGGAGCGAGATCAATTACACAGGGAACCAACATGTTGGTAAATCCCTGTTCGATCCCCATTACTTTGGATGGGGACCAGGGCGCAAAGTGGTGTGCATCAATTTGCCATTCAATCAACAAACGCTCGAGCGCAGCATGGTGACATCACAATGACATCACCACGTCTGCTCAATTTGTTCATCGATCGAGTGGGTATCAACCTGTGTATGGACAGTCTAAAGGCCCCCATACACGTCTAGATTTTCCTTTCAATCAACTTAAAAATATCAATTTTTTGGGATCAGGGAAATCGGTGATTGATTGTAATCTATGCCAACTGTAGTTACAGATTTTTGATCACATTTTTTGGATCGAATGAAAGCGTGATTGAATTAAGGTTCAATTTGATTACAACCGATTAAAATTTCCCCAATTTTATTTTTTGTATAACTGTTTATTTAAAGAAGTTTTCAAAAATAGAACATTACAAAAATATAAAAAAGAAATAAAATACAACAACATAAGAGAAGAGAAGAAAGTAAATGTATCCGAGTAGCAATAGCAAACAAAAACAATGACATCAATAAAAACTACTGAGTTGTGCTGAGTTGCAACATAGGAAAGGGGTGGCCTCACAAACTGGAGAGTGCCACGAGCCACAATAACCGTAGCAGCGAAGCACAATTGGGAGGAACACAAAATTGAGGGGATGGAAAAGTCTAATAAAGAAACACTCCAGATGCAGTATGTCATTAAATGCTGGGGTACAAACGGAAGAAGATTTTCCTAATTTTAATCAGTTTAGGTCGATCTAAACATGTGGGCTGCCATAGATTTTCAATCATAATGGACGTTGATGAGAGTGAGGGGCAGGTTCATTAAACACCAGTCCAAAACACATACTGCCAGAAGCCGGCGCCGGGAGGGGACTTACACTTGTCTCCCTCTGGGGTGCCCCCGCTCGTCTCGGGGATATATGGCGGATGTGTGATGTCAAAGGTGCGGTCCAAGTGGGCCGCTTGGTGTCCGCGATCTGCCCCCCACATGGTCCGCGGCCGCGGGACAGCCCCAGACCACCATGTCTACCCCTCATCACGTGATGATCCTGACCCACATTGAAGTATTGAATCATTGAACAGATGGATAGCGTTATATGCCATATGTAAAACAGCATTAAGTAATAATTTGCATGCACCAACCAAGTAAATATTAAGTCGTAGGCATCATATTTTAAACAAGAATTTATTATTATACAGCACTCCATGAGCTGTATGTTAACCTCCCTAGCGCTCTTGCAAGGTCCAGATTTCTGTACCAAAAGCACACCATAAACTCTAATGGAATTTTTTTAGGTTGTATGCCTGTAACTTGCCAAAATATGTCCGTATAAGGGTCTACTAGACATCCTGAATATAATAATGTTTGAAACACACAATTATTATTAAAAAAAGTACATTAAAAAAATTATAAAATGTATCATTTGAATGCTAAAATCTCTTGAATACTTATTTGGTATGAAAGATTTCAAAACAGTATTTATGTTTGTTTATAATAAAAAAAATTTACAATTGGAAATGTGTTTTGTTTTTGTTTTACTTTGAATTGTATTGCATACAGCTATCACTGTATCCAATACAATGGCTCCCTCTGAAAGGGTTAACTTCAAAGAGCACATCTGGAAATGACAATGGGGGTGATAATCCAGGTGTGATCTTTGAAGATAGCCTAATTTGCATATGAATGCCCCCCGGGGGCCACACGACATTCATATGCAAATAGTTCTGGGAGAGGGGTGACATCGCCGGCTTGCTTCAGTGAAGAAGCAAGCTTCAGATCCCCGGGACAGCACAGAGCAGAAGTGCTGCTGCGGGGATCTGAGCTTAGCTGGACGGTCATCTAGTCAACTGCAATACAAGACAAGAAAGTGCAGGACGAGATGGAGCCGTCAGAAGGGCTAGGGGAATTAAGACATCTGAGGAATTATCAAGAAATTTTATACGTACTGTGGATATAAATGTAACTGTAGATACAATTGTTATATTTATACTACAACAATAAATGTTTTACATTAGACTGATGACTACCTTGCTGACAGTGAGTGCCCTAAAAATCCCCTTCTCTGAAGTCCCTAGTCTTCACGTTGGAAAGTGAAAGGACTGCTGTTTAATGCACCTGCCCCTCACTCTCATCAACATCCGTTCTGTACAAATTTAAATTATGGGATGTGGCACAAATACACAATAGGAAGAGGGAGCTAGATATATCTTTAATAGATTTTCAATCAATCAACAAAAAAATTATTGAATTAAGTTGATTAAATGAAAAGTCTAGAAATGTATGGGGGCCTTAAGTCTGTCCAGGTCCAACCTACATGCTGGTGATTTAGCATGGCAATGCCGAAACCCAGACACATATACTGGTACATATGTATCTCACTGTAAGGCAAGTAGGCAAAACCAACAGGAGACTGCTTTGATATCAGGAGCAGCAGTGAATTGTTGGCACACCATCATGGAACACTGGATTAGGTAGATTATTGGTAAGAACAACTTGTGATTGTGGGTCTTTGAAGGAAGGGCCAAAAGAAACCTGGCTGTGAAGATGATTTAAGTTCTGTAAGTTCTATTAAGTTTATAAATTGTGCAGCACGTGAGGTCATAGTTTCATCTTGAACACACTGTAACTGCACAGTTGTGTATAGATATATATGTGTGTCTACATGTTTCTGCCTGACCTGAAAAAAGCAGAAGCGGACGAGAACCAGCTACAAGTGCTGCTGTACATATCCTTAATAATACGCCCATAATGTCCCTTTAAAAAAACAAAGTGTGATTCAGCATAGTGGTTTGCTTTAAAAAGTGAAGTCCGATAACTGTAAACCCCCAGGAATTTGGCATTATTTCCTGCTCATGTAAGCTATTTTTAGATAAACATTGCCTGGTTCTGTGGATTCTCCGCCAGACCGACTTGCCATAAAACTGTTTATAATAATGACACAAAGTGTCTGTACACTCTGGCATCCCCGGCCATACTAGGATATATTTGTACTCTCAGTGCATCAGCTTCTTACCCCCACTGACTGCTGTGGAAAGATGAGCTAAATAATAGACATACAAGATTATTGAGATGTTTAAAATGGCACATTTATATGCAAATTGCATGCAGACTGAACCTGAGCCAATCCAGCACAGCAGTGGCAACATTATGGAAAACAGTTGCCCGCACTCGTATATGCATATTGTTGATTCTAATTTATCGGCCCCTCTAGGCTTCGTAAAAGTCTCGCACTCCGGGCATTAAGGCAATCCGCATAACACACTTTATTCAAACTTCATTAAAATCCATACAGCGAGTTTCGTGTCACCCCCAACATAGGGGGTACCCTTCTTACACATTTCAACATTATATTGGCTCTTCTTCAGTTTGGCTTCATTGGCTGTTTGTGTTTTTTTTTCTACCCCAAACCCACTCCCATCCCCAAATGAATTGTCATGCTAATCCTCGAACTATTGTCAGATTTCTTTAACAAACTCCACAGCAAAAACACATTAAATATGGCGCAGACAATATACTAATATACATTTTGTAAAAAGTTTCATACTCATGTGTCCATCTCAATCTATAAGTCTGTCTAAAGGTAGCTCGGCCCGATTTTCACCCAATTTTTCGGCCAATCAACTGCTGTCCACGCTACCGCCAATAGCCCAGTGGTCACTCGGCCGAAGATTGGGTGGGTCCACCTGGCAAAATGGACCAGGAATTTGCCACCATGTGATCCAACATGCCAGTAAATTCCCGGCCGATCCCAATAATTTAAATGGGGTTGGCACACAAAGGATGCCCGCCAATCGGCTGAGGGGCCAGCTGCAGCGGGATGACGTCAAACCCTCAAGAATCGAGGGAGAATCGCCTTGTGTATGGCCACCTTAACAGCCTCTACATAGGCTAAGAATGCAGATGTCCAAGGATGACTATATTGATCCTCCATAGACACAGTGGTACGAGTGTAGCCACCCTCAGGCAGGAAGTGCGTTACAGACAAAAAAAAACAAAAAAAAACAAGATAAATAAAACTTAATTGCCTGTTTTTTCGAATGGATTGGACGTGAAGAAAAAAAAACTATATTTTGAGTTGCCACCAGAACAGGAACATTGGAAAAAATCTTACTTTTCCCTTACTTCCTTAATTACAGGAAAATCTCTCTAACGATCATGGACCAAAAAAGCGTCTTTCAACATTTTCTACTAGCCTGAAGAAGGGATCTGCGATATCCCGAAAGCTTGCTTCTCTAATGACTTCAGTTAGCCAATAAACGGTATCACTTGAACTCCAAACTTGCTGTATTTATCGATGGCTAACACGGTACAACACTCTAACATTTTCTACTAAAACTATATTCAGGGCTCTATTCTAAGTCTGTACTGCCCAGGGATTACTGTATGTGAATTATTATACCCTGCTGTTCAGACTCCCCTCTTCTCTTTCATATAATTGTTTTTGCAGATCTTGGAAACTCAATCCTCCTTCAGGTATCAAATTGTCAAATTCATACGTTCTGCAGATGAGAAAAATTAACAGTCTACTGTGACTTCACTCAGAAACCACTGCTGCAGCTACCATGATCCAGAGAGTGACACATTCAGCATGGAAAAAATGAATTGTTGATGACATCCAGAATTGTATTTTAGTGCTGCCCATTAAAACACACTTAAAGTTAAAGAAAGGAAAAAGAACATTTAAATAAATATCTAATTACCTCTGAGCCATTACAATGGTGTAGAAGCGCTCCACAATCCTAAATAATATACTCAGCTGTGCTCTTGAGCTGTGCAAGTGGCTCTCAAAGGAGTTAATTAACTGCAGTAACTAGTACGGCTACTAGATGGCACTAGATAATGGTTTTCAATAGGGAAAACGTATCTCACTACCCTATTTCCCCTAATATAAGACCTACCCCGAAAGTAAGACCTCCCCCGAAAGACCTAGCTGCTATCCCCCCCTGTGCTTCTAATATAAGCCTTTTCTCAAAAATAAGACCTACCATGTCCCAGAAAAAGCTTCCATATTTAGAAAAGACATGGCAGAAGGCGTTTTGTCACTTCTTCTAAGCCCAGAAATAAGCCTTAGTGCATTTTTCGCACCTAAAATTAATATAACACAGTGTCTTATATTAGGGGAAACACGGTATTTACCAACAATGAGAGATAAGTGGGGAGAAGCCATAGCCACAATGTTTTTTAAACTATGGAGCGATGTGGTAAATTCCGAATTATCTCGACTAGATGCCCTCGAATTGTGTATGGGCATCTGGGAGAGATATCCTTGCAGCTTGTGACATATTGCCAAGGCGATATATAACACAGTGGGAGGTCTCTAAAAAGACACCCCTCCTGCTATCAGAAATATTTTTTTTATTTTTAAATGGTTATCTCTGCAGTATCGGCTAAGCTGCAGCCAATACTGCAAGTGACCTACCAGGTGGTAGGTCTGCTTTAAGGTCATTATCTATGTTTGATCAATGGTTGGTACATGTGGTAGGGGTGTAAATGTTAGGGTAAAGCTGACGATTAAGCACCATGGAAAAGTTTCGTTTTTAATTTAGGGGGTTGGTTGGTTACATTTTGGTATTCCTAGGGATTCTTAGTAGACTAGACCATTACTCAACTCATTAACAACTGCTTTGCTTTGTTTTAATCAAAAGTAATTCCATTAGGAAGCGTTTCCTCCGCTTCCTGTAGTGCAGACATAGAAGGAAATTAGAGGAAATCTCAAAGTGAAAAGATCAAAAACATCCTGCCTTAGATGGCTTTAACAAGAGAAACCTCTATTCCTGTAATGATTACCACTACAAATTTGGGGGATTTATTATTGCTTTCAGTCTCCCCACCAGAGAAAGAGTCGACCCTCGCAACCAAAGTGAGGAAAGTGGTTTTATCAATTCAGCACTGTGTACTAAACATGACAAAAAGTTACGCTGGCCATACACAGGTTTAAAAAAAACATTGATAAAGTTGACCTATAGGAAATTAATTCTATTAGTGAATCGATCCCTTAGAGTTATGGCAATCGAGCATGAAATCGAATGTGCACTAAATTTCAGTCGATAGTATCTGTTTTTTGGGTATTTTGATTGATTTGTATATGATTTTGGAACATGTGCACACACCTTTATCTTGATAACTGAAAAGTAATGCAATTTCCAATTTTACATCCATTCATCTATTCATCTATTACAGTCGATATTTAAATTTCACATGTCAATCCAATGTTGAAAGTAGTGGCTTGAGCAAAAACTGATGCGTATATTTCAGGTTAAGGTGACGATAAGGGTTGAATTTTTTTAGGGACACACTTATGCAGTGTATGATATTGTGTGAAGTACCACATGGTTAGGCAGGTTTACTGCCACTGGTGCTCTGTAATGCCATTTATTCCAATGGCGCCCCAAAACACCTTGGAGCTGTGGCCCAAAACATACAATACTGCCATTGGGGCTCTAAGGTGCAAGTACATGTTTTGGTGCCCTGCCTTGCATTTCAAGGCCCTGAATGCACGCTCAAATTAAGGTGGCCATGCACAGTTAAGTTTTTAAGTCCGATTGACTTAAAAAGATCGTTTTGTAAGTCGATTAAATGGAAATCGATTCCTGTCCAGCTGGTGTGATTAACCAAAAGTGATCGACATCGACCAAAAAATTGATCGAAAAGTGATCGCACATGTTGGTATATTTTGGTCGATCTCACAAATGGAATTGATTCCTATGAAGGAATCTATTTCACAGGGATCGATTTCTTTGGATAAATCGATTCTTCTAAATAAATCGATTTATATTAATTTGGATCGCCGTTTGCAGCAAAATCAGATCAACAATTGAAACGCCCAATAATCGACCCGTGTATTGCTAGCTTTAGTCCTACATGGGTAGCAAAAGTAGTGTTCATCAATGAATACAGAGAGCTTGGAGTTCAAGTGATTCCATTTATTTGCCAATTGAATGCCGGTATCACTTGAACTCCAAACTCTCTGTATGGTGAGCAAAAGTTATCTCTGCCATCATCTTATTCTTGCAAAACCTTTTATGTATTATATTATATGAGGTTAAAGGTTGGAAAAGTCTGAATCTGTAAAGTGGAAATAACAGCTACTGATTTTGTGAAATCAATGTTAAGCAATGACCTTGAGGGTCACAGTGAAATATTGAATTAGTAATATATACTACAAATCGCTGAAAAAAATAGAAATCAACATGTGCTACTAATAACTTTATCCTGTAAAATAACAAAGAGTTGCAGCAATGTCTGATTAAATAGTGTGCTGAAGTCCCACATCTGATATCACCCTCATAACGTCATTGTAGTTGTGGGTCTCAGAACTGCGTGTGCCATGTATTTTGGCAGTCGGAAGACATCACGAAGAACGAATACTACGTTGTAGACCTTCATGAAGGACCCATCAGCAAACTGCCGTCACACAGCTGCTTTGCAGAACGTATTTGTGTGTCTGGCAGCAGACTCAGATTCAATAACCAGCTCCAGACACACAGATTTATTCCCTGTCCTGACTGCCAATTCCTCCATATCTGCAGGACTACTGGAAATCCAGCTTCCATTGTTAAATACATATACAGAAAGGGATCAGATTTTACAGGATTAGCATGCTTAAAGTTTTGTGATGGAGCATGTATTTTTAAACTTTCAAATTAGTACCGGTAAAAGAAAAATATAATGTTTCTTTATGATACAAATGTTCCACAGTCTTCCATATAATAAGCAAAAGGCTTCTTGACAAGGCTAGAGATTGTCGACAATTTCGAGTTAATTGCAAAGCCCCTGAGCATGGTATCATCACCAAATTTGCTGGACAGAAGGTTTGGGGGTATACTACAAAAAAAAAGTATTGCTCTAACACAAATAGTTTTTGCATAAAGTTCAAAGTCAAGTCAAATTTCAAGAATCAAAATTTCAACTTTGATTTTGAACTTAATTTATGCAAAAACTACATGTGCTAGAGCAATTTTGGTGATGATATCATTTTCAGGGGCTTTGCAATCAGATCACAAAATCAGCTAGTCAAAAAATCCGACCATCTCTAGACAAGGCATGCTACAACAACCTCATCCAGCCAAGCACATACAATGGTATTTCTACTCATGTTTCACACACATGTAATGAGCCACAGCTGAATCGGCCACAGATCGCGGGTGCCCACATGGGGCGACAGATCTCTGTCGCCCCGAAGCTCGGTCGGCCAGAGAACGGACATGTCCGTAAATCTCTGGCCAATGCCATTAGTTTCAATGGGAACCAGCGTCACCCAAAGGGTGCCCACCGATAGTCTGAGCGATGGAAATTTCGTTTTTTTACTTGACTTTGAACTTAATTTATGCAACAACTATTTGTGTTGGATACTTTTATACTAGTATACCCCCAACCCCCATCTACATCTCCAACAAATTTGGTGATGATACCATGCTCAGGGGCTTTGAAATCAGTTATGAATGGGGTATAAGGAGATGTTGTCAGTTCCTGTTCCAGTGTAATGTGTGGGGTTCAGACTTCTGCTCTGTATCTCAAACATTAAAGTGAACCTACCACCTACGCACCTACCTTTTATTATCTATTAAGTAAAAAATAAAAAACTTGCCCAGTAAAATTTTCAAAATACAGCGACACTCCACACCCCAAGTGACGTGACATGGCTGCAAGGGAGGTTAGACATCACTTATGACTTCTTCCCTTCCCACTCACATGCAGCCAGCCACATCTGGATCAGGTGACGGGATTCAGATCTGGATTGGTGGAGGGATTGATACCGGAAGAGTCTCGCTTCTCCATCTTGCACACTGGAGGATCAGACACTGTGGGCATGGTGGCGTGAACCAGCAGGCAGGAAAATTTTTTATTTTTTTTTTATAATGAGGGGTCACTCTCCCTGGATGAAGACTGGATGCAGGTGAGTTGTGTATATACTGTTTGTTTATTTTTTACGTTTTTTTTTTTCCTTTGAGTTTACATCCACTTTAAGACAGCCAGCCAGGTTCTAATACACACGTGTTTTTCAATCAACGAAGAACAAACATTTTTTGGGTTGATTGAACAAAAATCTAGAATGGCCACTTTGTTTGATGGATACATTTTATTCAACCTCGAACAAAAAATAATTTGCAAGGTCATAAAACATGTTGGCAAATTTTTATCTGTCGTTGTAATTTTTAATGCATTTTCATTCGATATCGGGATGGACGAACAAAAAATCTAATGTTACATTCAATAAATGAACAAATGATGTAACAGATCAAACATAAACACCTAACTATATCCAAAACATTAATATATAATAGATAAAACCTTGTTTTAATAGTCACAAAACAAGGTAATATTAATTATGAAACAAATGTATATATGTAGTCATCTGCATTTATATTAAAATATACATGCTGTGCAGAAGAATATAAAATGTAACACTTAAATATCCATAATGCTCATGTTCAAACAAAATCCATTAATGTAAATATGTATTTTAGATATATTTTATACTGATGAAATGCCAAGTATTATTTTATAAAAAAGAAGCCTATGGAATGATATACACCTATAAATAACAATTGTGCATTCTTTCATGGAAGAACAGCTATAATGTAGCCCAGGTAACCCGGAATTCATAGGTGTCTGCGCCCACATACTCCACTACAAATGACTACAGATATCATAGGCAGTTAATAAGTGAACAGTATATCTAAGCTCAGAAATATGTTGTATCTGTGCCCACATACTCCACCACACAGGTTACATACAGTAACATATGAATCAGTACAATTAATTAAAAATAGTTTGTGTTAGTGCCCACATGCTCAACTACATCTGAATACATAGATCATATGCAATTAATACAAAAAACACACATTGAAAGTCAGTAAAAAAATAAATAAAAACCTGAAATGATTGGTGGCTATGCCCACACAGGTTACATATGAATCAGTCCAATTAATTTTAACCCTTAATTAATTAATTATGTTAGTGCCCACACACACTACTACATCTGACTAAAGAGATCATATGCAGATAATGTTACGAACACATTCAAGGTCAGTAAATCTGAACCATTAAATTATTTGTGGCCAGGCCCGCATTCTCCACCACATTTGACTACACGATTGTGTATTGCCAACTAGTGAATCTGAGTCCTGAAATACTTTGTTTGTGTCCACATTCTCCATAACATATCACTCTAAAGCTTATATACAGTATTGGTAAATTATTATTGAGATGTCTCTCTCACATATCAGATCTACGTGGCTATGTACATATACTGTTGGCCTATTGGCCACTTACAGAAGCTACATTTGCTATTTAGTATTTTTCTTTTTTTCCTTCCAATACCTTGTTTTTCTGAACTTGTGTTCAGGCTACATGGCCGATCCAAAGGTAAATGTGATCAGTAAAGTTTTTATCCACATAAAAAACTGAATCCAATGAAAGCTGCATTGTAATTTAACATCCCCCATAAATATGTACATAAGAAATGTTGTAATAAATGCACTGGCCATACACTGACTGTGCCATAGCAGGCTATGTCAGATATAAACCATGAAGCTGCAATGTCAAAAGGAAACACAATTAGTCAGTATACATCAAATGACAGAGTAGCTATAGAAATCACATGTCTGCATTCCCAACAGCATGGGTTCAAAAGTCCAACCTGGTGTAATTAGAGCAAGAGCTAGCACACAGCAGTAAACAACGATAGCCTTTTGGCTGTGGTAATGACTGCTTGCCGTAAGGATATGACCTACTCATGAATGTGGCTGCCTCTGCCCTTAGCAATCACACTTCTAAGGCAGGATATCCTGCCTAGTAAGTTGAGCTGAAAGCCCATGAGGCATCTCATATACATGAACACAGAATGGAATGACTCAACAAAGTTAAACTACCAGTTCTTATGATGACAATGATGAGGAAGTCCACGGTGTTAGGACCTGCAGAATTAAAGGCATAATGTTGGCTGTAATAGCTGCTTATAATGCTCAGAAGCTATGACATTTACTCATAGCTTCCTCAGAAAAGGGATGAATATATTCTGAGTACTTCTTCTATATCTCAGCACTTGGACAAAGTGCAATAAGTCATGGTTGGTGTACGGTAGGACTACGTGATTGGGTGTGATTGACCAGGCAATTTTTACATGCAACTTTTATAAACAAAAATGCCCCCATGAAAAAAAATCGCCCCTTCATGTCCATTCATGTCTACGGGCATGATCAGGGCAAAAAAAAACTGTTCTAAACTATTTTGATCGCGGGTCCAACTTCATCCACCCCTGATCGCGGCCTTTAGTTGAAGTGGGGACAAGCCCATTCAACTAAATGGAAGTGATCAGCCGCGATCACAGCACGTTATGAAAATCGCGTCCACCCCGCAGCTGATTGCCTGGGAACATAGCCTTAAAGTTGAAATAACTGGACTAACTTCATACACTCAAGTATATAAATACCCTTCCCTCCTAGCTTATACTGACAGAGAGAAGGTCTTGTACTGACCACCAATCAGAGGCAGAGACAGCATGCATGCAGGCAGGGGCGTTTCCTAGAAAACTTGTTGAGGTGGGGGTGCTAGCAGAAAAGGAAAAGCTGTTGAGCGGGAGATAGTGTGCTAGCCCCTTGGGGGTCCTGGGGCCCTGTGCATCTGCAAAAGTTGCATAGCGGAAGAAATGGCCCTGCACACAGAGAGAAAGAGGGTCTTGTGCTTCTCCCTGTGTGCACGCCAACCGTTCTGCACACTTTCTCTGCCTCAGATTGACAGTTTTGGTGGGGACAGGATGGGAGGGAAGACAATATTTTCGGCAAGGCAGGGCATTTTCAAGATACAGATGTGTATATATATATATATATATATATATATATATATATATATATATATATATATATATAAAACAAGACAGGGAAACATTGGTGGTTTTAAAAGGGACAGGAGGGAAAACGTCATAAGCAGATAAAACTTGAGCTTTACAATATCCAGTCCATCTACATTTTACAGGCTGGCTGTGAGAACAATGCAGACAGAAGTTAAAAGCTAGTTAAAAAAGGAGCCGAAGCTAAATCCACATTCACAATTTTGCTGCTGTATGCGGTTTTGACTATACCAAATATTTAAAATCCAAAGGAATCACTTCAGGGCAAATGTAAACATAATGAAAATGAAAAGTTGTATTTCGCTAAGAAGTTTCCAATCATTATTAGCAGTGACTTCAAATACGTCCGCATGTTTCCAGAGCTGTCATCCTATTCTGTGAAATGAGCTTCTTCTGCTGGCAGAGAATCAGACAGTAAAATATTGATGTGCGTTACTTTCAGAAGAACTTACTGCAAAAGGGAATTGGATGAGAACTCGGCTATGAGTAATACTCAAAACTTTCTTTATAATCTAAGGACAGTTAGTCATCAGGCAATTTCATAAGACATTCTCTCCTTCAATTCAACTGAAGGCCTCATTTCTTTCTTGCAGCAAGTGGATTATGAAAAGACCAATGATACAGATAATTTCAATTTAATTTGCTATTAGAAAGTATTCAATAAAAATTTTTAGGCTGAAATAAATTTTTAAAATTTTAGGCTGAGAAGAATAAAGGCCCTAAACTGCAGTAATTTATCAGAACAAAAATATTTCTAACATGCGGATGTATAAATATACCACAAGGGACTCAAAAAACATTGGTGCTGGTACCCTAGATGTGATCCTAGTTATAAGCCAATAGATATTCAGGATCTTTATATACAGTAATTTGCTGTTCATAAAATCTAGTGGTCAAAGTCACCCGAGCTGTGAAAAAAGTAGGACTGAAAACAGAAAGCCTCACCACAGGTTCCAAAATCAAGTAAATTCCAAAATTCTTGTGTAGAACTAATGCCTTTCTGGGGGCTCTCCCTTTCATATGGCTTGAAATAATTTATTCCAGTTGAAAATGGGTTTGCTGAACCATAAGACTTCACATACATACATACATACATACATACATACATACATATACAGGGAGGCAACAACTCCTGTAAGTATAGGTCTCCACTACAACTTGCCAAAAAGCATAGCCATGTGTACATAACGGCTATGTGCCCATTTAAAATGAATGGAATGCGTAAAAAGGACAAGGCCACTGTTTTGCCGCATTTCGGCAAAACATAGTGGAGCAGAACCCTAAGGGAGTTCTCTGAATTTCAGCTTATTACTCTACCTGTATGCAATATACCTGGCCATAGACATATTCAATCAGATTTCAAATAAGACACCATAGCCAAGACCAAAGAGTTCTTCAAGTATGTCAGGAAAGCCTGTAGACCTACACAAAGCTGGACTGGGCTACAAGCAGCTTCTGAATAATCCAGAAGAAAATGTTGTCAGATAAGACCAAAATCTAATTAATTAAATGCATTTAATCAACTTGCTATGTTTGTATGAAGAGGCATGATAAAATTAATACTAACCTCACCGTCAAACATGGAGGTGGACACATTATGCTTGGGGGGGGGGGGGTATTTTTCTGCTAAGGGGAGAGGACACCGTAACAGATTTTCGGAGGGGGGGGGGGTCTGTCCCTTCAATGCAGTGCAGAGAATTCAATGATTGAGTGGCCTCAAAACCCTACTGACTTGGAAAACAACAATACAAGAGCCAATCCATCAAATATCAAGTGCCACGCCAAAAAGAACAAATATTTAGAAGCAGAATATAGAACCAAGCCATGGGCTTTTCAAGCACTAGACACCAGTATAAAGAAATAAAAAAGACATAAGCATTGAAGAAAAAATCAATACATGATTGTCAGTTGTCCTGCATACATAATGTCAATCACCATATTCAGTGTACGCATTTGGATCTGGCCATATTATCGTCCTTTTAACATATTTCTCCCGGACTGGGCTTCATCAGGAAAGGTGCAAAAGATAATAACAAATTCACATTATTAGATCACTACAATATACAGATCAAAAACATACAATGGTCCCAGATCCTGTATTACGACACCCCCAAAGATTTTAAATAAATGTCTTAAAACATACATAATTCAGTTATTACCTACCCCAATTGGTGATCAGCCAACCCACAAGCCAATCATGGATTTTATTAAAATCTTTCATAAAATCGTACCTAATACGTACCGGTGATCTCCCAGAGGGAAACCCACAATTTGGGAAAAAGAGAGAAACAAAGACCCTAAGCCACCACTGCTTGGAAAACATCTGCAAAGAGAAGCGGAGACAAAAACCCTCCTGAGATGTTTACAAATCTGGTTGCCTATCACAAGAAATGATTGCCAACAAGAGTTATGCCACCAAGTCCTAAGTTATCTTCTGCAAAGGGATGAAATACTTATTTATCTCATTATACTTTGTGCACTGGGTTTGACCTATGCCCACAGCAATGACATTGCCCAATATGAAGTCAGGGTACTTTCCGTTTCCTTTTGCCACAGAAGGCTTATAAGAAAGATGATATTTATCTACAGACTCCATTGCTTTTATGATGCAGTTTTCAAATATTTTGCTGAGCCGTTCAGGTAGAAAAGATACTCCAATAAACGGACACGGCAAATTTTGAAACATGGTGCAGCCTCAGGCATCTGTCCACCAATATGTCCCTGGTTTCAGGATTTACCAATATTGTTAGTATTAGCTGAATCGAGATCCCATCAGCATCTAGAGTTCGAGCTCTGGGAGTTATTTTCCTTTATCCGGGTTGTCTGTCTTGCAGCCACAGCGTGGTAACTGATGGAAAGTGCTTGCCAGTAAAATTATAAGATGAAGCAATGAAGCTGTCTGCACAGAAAAAGAATCAAGGGCACCATCTATCTCCACTGACTAGTCAATTAATCTCAGTCCTGTTGCTTCAGCAAGTCATTCTGCCATAACAATGATCACATAATAATATTTTTAGATTTTCTTCCCTTGCAACAAAGCCCCAATTTCTACTGCTGCCAACGGAGCTTGAAGTTATGAGACTGCAGAGAATATGTGACACACACAATTCCTGTGTTTTCCAGGACACGCACTGAATGTTAATGGCTCCCATTTATTGACTGTAGCTAATTAAAACTAACAGATATCTAAAGGAGGAATATTTCTCAGTTGTTTTTATAACCAATGCAGAATGATAGTGCCATCTTATCCAGTATTGCTATAGATTAGATTAATTTCTTATTTTGAATCAAAGAATATATATGTAGAGGTAAAACCATGTAATATGAGGACCTTTTTAATCCTTCCAATCACTCTGCACTACATAGTGCATAGGACCCGACACTACATAGTTGTTGGTAGATCTAATGGAAATTGTATGGATCGATCTTAAGGGGGGGGGGGGGGCTTTATGAAGTTGGTTGTCAGGATCTGAACCCAGGGATGCTCTGACGCCAGGTTGCAGCTCTACCTGGAGAGCCACCTCACAGTTTGACTTCACACCTTGCTGGATCCCTTGGACCTGGGTACCAAGTAACCTAGTTCTCATGAACCCTTGGCCCCTCCCATCGACTTCCTATAGAAGCCAGGTCCCAACTTGCATTCAATGCCAGATTATTGTGCCTTGCCAATATCTCACTCTGTCTCCTCATTGTGCTCCCATTGCTGTTAACTTGTGTACCGAACCTTGGCTGCTGAATATCAACAACTCTTCTCTCATCGCTCCATTCCTGGCTTGGATTTGACTACGCTTTTGCTTGTTCCCTGACTGCTACCTGTGTTTGTGTTCTGTTCTTGGACTGTGATCACCTGTGTTCTGATTGCCGTTTTAGCTACTGGACTCTGAGCCTGAACTGAGATCGTTACATTGGTATTAAATAAAGATCTATCTTCTACTGTGTTTTCAAGATTTTTGCACAATCGATGATTCGATGAGGATGTTCAATATTTTGATCAAATATCGATTGTGCCAATATCAAATGTATACACTGTATTTTTGTTTGACTGTTCTCAAATTAAATTCCATTAGATTTTTGAACAAGAAATAGCTTCATTCATATGTATTAGGTCTAACAAAAAATATCAAATGAAACAATGGTACGTTAGATTTACATTCATTTTTAACAAGATAAAATATTTACCAACATGTCCGATCAGCTACATTTTTTGTTCCATATCGTTTACCTTTGTTCAGTTTTAGATTTGTTTACAATTAAAAATTAAAAATCTATCTTTTTGAATCTGTTGAACGAAAAAATCGACCCGTGTATTCCCATCTTAAAGGTGGGGTTACACATGCAGATTTTTTAGTTAGATCAACGAAGAACAAAACATTTTTTGGTTGATTAAACAAAAATCTAGAATGGCCAATTTGTTTGATGGATACATTTTGTTCGACCTCAAACAAAAAATCTTCAAAGGCCATCAAACGTGTTGGTAAATTTTTATCTGTCATTGTAATTTTGAATGTATTTTCATGCAATATCAACGATGAACGAACAAAAAATCTAATGTTACATTTGATAAATGAACGGACGATGTTCGAACATAACATCGAACAAAAAATCGAATTGACAGTTAATTGAAGAAAAAAATCAACACATGTAAACCCACCTTTAAGGTAGCCAGTATCGGAACATGCGATCATGCAATCGAGGATCAATCGCAAAGCAATCAAAGTGCACACCACCTTGATTATTAGATTTATCATTAATCTATAAGTGTCTGTGCCCTTCACTAGTCAGATGGAACAGAAATCAATTGAGGGTAACCACTAATAATACATTGATCGCAAGCGGCCAACCAAAAAAAAACGCCATGTCTGATTGCCTTCTGTTCGAACTCTTCTTCAATATGGTTTTTTTTTGGCGTGAGGTATGGTACTGTGCATGAAAACGCTTGTATAATGGCACTGAATAGAAACGCAGGTGTTATCCACAGTGCTGCATTGTCAATCATGTTTCAGTTGATACTGAATTGAACTCCAACACTCAATCAAGAACTAACATTTGTTGTGTTCCGAGAGACCCCAAAAATTTTGACACGTTCTCTTGCACCAAGGCTGGCTGGTCTCTCTTCCATGACTCGAGTTCAATCAGCTGTCATGAACACTCCCATGCATCTTGCCCGCACATCTCTCCTCCCACATAGGGGACCAGCTGGTTTTTTTCCTCATTCTTTCGTTTTTTTAGATTCTCTACTTTTCTACCCTTTTTCTTTTCTTTTCTACTCTTGTATTCTTCCCCCTATACTCTGCTCCCCCCCTAACCTTTCCCAGCTGCCCTGATCCATCTCATCCAGTCCTCCTCAGCCCCACCCCTCTTATCCCCCTCATGCTTTGGGCAACAGAAGTTAACAGCTCTCTATATAAGGGTTAGGCCTGGGGTAGGCAAAGTGCGGCTCGGGAGCCACATGTGGCTGTTTAGCCCCTTCAGCTCGGCTCAGTGGCGTAGGGACTTGTCCTTCCTGATACCTGTTCTGTATTATTTTTCATTTATGTCTGCCCATCCCACTCCCAACAGTAAAACCCTGCGCCATCACCAACAACCCCTAAATATGCCTATAAGGGGGGCTTTGTGATTA
>CM070033.1:147873890-147887505 GCA_036250615.1 Ptychadena robeensis
ACAAACAGTGACCATGTCTGGAGGGTTCACATACTTTCAAGCAGCACTGTATGTGTTCATTAGGAGCCCTATATAACCTCCCAGCCTGATAAATGAGATGCACCAACCTGCAACCAGTAACTAAGTGTGACAGACTGGGGTGCAGCTTATACCTGTGTGGTGAATGAGGACTCTCTGTGTTGAGGTGCATATCCTTGGTTTCCTGAAGACTATTCTTTGGTTTTGATGTCTCTGCCTTACCTGCTGTGCATGATGTACATATTGTAAATAGACTTGGACAATAGACCGCCCGTGTGTTTTCACCTTCAATTCTCGTTTGCTGTGCCTCTTTCATCTGCTGCGGACTCAATCAGGGGGTCCCATACCCTGCCGCTTTTCTGCTTATCTTTTAATCTTGTATTCTTAATCAGATTGACCAGCAACTTTGTAATCAAACGCGTTACATCTGACAGCTTCAAAACAGTTTTAATATTGCTGTGTTTTTAAGTAAACAGCGTCTGCACTTGTAAAGTGCATGTCATACACCATAGCTAATCCAGTGATGAAGCTTGATTGGACCTCATACTAATAGATGTGGTCACAGGGATGCCCACACTTTTTGGCTTGCAAGCTACTTTCAAAATAACCAGGTCAAAATTCTCTACCATAAAAAAGAAAGGGTCAACATATTGAGTTTATATCCAAAGTTATACATATACAGATACTTTATATTTCGTACATGTGTGTGTCTATGTATGTATGTATATATATATTGTTTTAAAAAAATAAATAAATATGCGTTTATAAAATTAAAAAACAAAAATATTAAAACCAACACAAACAGGGCTCAAGTCGAGCCTTTGTGATGTACCCGTAGATTGCAATCCATCTATTGGGCACCTTTGGTCTACATGATTGCTTCCAAATATGCAGTAGAAGGTGATACCAGCAACTTTTGATAGCAGCATCAGTACACCTTACACCAGGTTCTTCTTTAATGAACAATTACCATTTTTCCCCATTTCTCTCAATTTTTTTTATTTTGTATACAATTTGCAGACATATGTGGTTAGCCAAGCTGATGTAGCAATGTTGCATTCAGCTTGTAGTCTCCTCTCTTGGTAATGAGGTCGGAATTCAAATATGAGAGGAGTGTTTCTGAGATCTTACATTCCCTGACAAACCCTTTATTCCTAATGAGCTTGAAGAGTATCTTATTATATTCATCAACTATATTTGCTATACCGTAAGGTGCTCTCTTTTCAATTGCTGTATGCATTCTTTAAGTTCACACTGGTGGTTCCAAGATGACTGGCCGTTTCTGCAACCTTAATCTATGGCAGTGGTTCCCAAACATTCCTTGCGAGCCCCCCCCCCCCTTTCTATTTAGGAACATTTTCAAGCCCCCCCCCCCCTCACCATTCAAATACAGTTTAAGAATGAGGGCCAGCCCCCCCTGGAATACCTTTGTGCTCCCCTAGGGGGCCCGTCCCCCAATTTCAGCAAATGGGCAGCTTCCAACTGTCCATATAAACTCAACCTTGGCACAAAGCTACACTGAGATGATATTATAAACCATCTGCATATTTGTCATAGTCTAAATCCCAGGTGCCCAACCTGCGGCTCCTTGGGCGTTCAATGGCGGCCCCCCTCAGTCCTCCACTTGCGGCCCCCGAAACCTAACAGTTTTTGCATAGGAGCTCCCCCGCTGACAGGTCCTCGCCAGGTTATGTGCAAAGGTTATGGGCCACATAGATATAATCAGAGGCTTTGGTGATATCTGTGAGGCACATAACCTATGAAAATATTGCACATGCAAATATGCATGTGCATTGCCATACTACAGTCTTAAAGTATCATTTAAAATATAAATAATGTCTTCTAGCTCTGCCTGCTGTAATTTTTTATTGAAAATGTTTATACAAGTCAGTATAGGTTAAAAATGTTATGTGCAGCCCTTTAGCGATCCCGAGGGCCGCACCTGTGGCCCTCCATATCAACTCAGTTGGCCACCACTGGTCTAAATTGTAAGTTTAACACTGATTCTATTTCAAACTGTTGGTTTCAAAGCCTACTGTGTGACAAGATAAACAAGTTTCAAATAAAATTATTATTTGATGCATAAGCCTTAAACAAAACCTTCCCTTTACCTTCACACACACTGTCCCAAGGCCTCTCCTATTTAAGCCTTACATATCCTCCTGGGGGACATAGCATCCTTCATCAGAGCAATACCAAATACAATTACATGGGTAACCTCTTTCTGAATTTTCACATCACTGCACAGGATATCACTAGAATATAACCTGCTTACAGCATTGTGGGAACTGTAAAGTCTGGTGGACAACTGGTTGCAGTTGGGGCATATTTTAGGGAAGTGTGCATAGGAAGTATGGAATAAATAAGCCCCATCCCAATCATTTGGAAAGGAACTATAAAAACCTAATACCAGTGCCACAATGCAAAACGTTGTACAAAGATGTCCCAAATGACTGTAATGGCTCCAAAGGGAGGACCGATTAATGGTTTTAAAATGGGATTTCATTAAAGTTAGTCCATATGCCAGGTCTCCTGATACATGTTTCCATATAATGTACATAAAATGCCTTGTAAGGTTTTAGCTGTGCCAAAAAGCTGTTGCCATAGCAGACTCTCCTTGTTAATGCCTGAGCAACCAGTGTAAAGAATACATTGCCATGGTATATTGCCTCCCTCTATTGTATTCTGAGACACTCATGCAGAGGTATACTGTCATAAAGCATGCTTTAAGCTGGGAAAATAAAATTGCACAATATCCTGTATTAGTTACTTTTGCATTAGAAGCTATTTATGGATTGAAAGCTTTCTGTTAAGCACAGAGCACCCTCTTGGGTACAGTCTAGTGAGATATTAACCTGCACTTTACAAATTAATATGACAGTCATCTTTCTAAGTACAATCCACTTGAATGCTAGGACGCACCGCACGTCGGAAGGCAAACAGGCCTTCAAACTAGAGGATATATCTCCGGGGACTAAATCAAATATATTAGAGTGAAGTGGTAAACGATTCACAGTAGGTAAGGAGCTCCTTTATTTGTTTTTACAAGAGATGTTTTAAGGGTCTATTTCATTGTATCTTTTTTATTTTATTGTCTTGTTTATTGACCGGTATATGAAATGTAATGTGTTATGTTGTGTACAGGTTTTATATGATGCAGAGCAGAAAGAGCGTTTAAATGTTTGTTCATTTTTTTGGGTTAGTTTATGAACAGCCCATAGTTTTATTTTTATATATAATTTATAGTGCTCAGTAATGGAAATTGACACAAATGTAAAAGGTCACAATTAGTAGCATTTTTCAGGTAATAATATATTGTTAAAGTCCAAATAAAGTTATTTATCACTGCAGAGTGTAAAGTGCTGTAGCCTAGGTCCTGTCGGCCTGACACCCCAAACCCAATGCTGCAATCAATAACAATTCTTGGGATGAATGGTAAGTGGAGCATTGGTCAGGTGAGATGCTGGAGACCGAGGCTGATGTGCTGTGTGTTGAGCAGTGGCCTCACGATTTGGTCTGCTGCTAACTCAAAGTGTTAATTCAAATAAGCAAAATCAGATTTGATTGAAATGGTGAGAAACTTGATATTTGTAAGGTCTAATGACATTTTCCAGCATGACAACCTTTTTTATTTTAATGCCCAAATTCCATCACTTTTGATCAATCAAGTCAGTAAAACAACAGTGTCAGTATTAAATCTGTAAAAACATTTAATGGGCTTCAGAGCAGATTGAAAATCTATCTTTGTTAGCAACTTGCACATAAGGCTTCCTCACATGTTGCTCCCTGCTTTTCTCTTTAGGAGCACCATCACTTTTATCATCCAGCCCTAGCATCTACCTCCAGACAGAGATAATGGCTTGGAGATAACACAATTATATAATTCCTGTTGTTTGTGCTGTTACTGGTTGTGTGTCTGCTCATCCCTTTCCTGCAGCAACACTCAATGGTCTGATGTCATCATCTCAGCTGAGACAAAATGTGGCGCTCAGGGATAAAAATAAAATAGACTAAAGCTAGCCATGTACGCATCAATATTTGCTCTATTGATTTTACAAATCAATTCTCTCTTGTGCAATTTAAATATGGACTATCAGTCTAATATTGATTGGTGGTATTGCTACACAGTGTAATTGATGCAAAACTGATTTATTATATTTAATTCCTTTTCCAAAAATGACTCAAAGCGGACCTACCACCTCAGTATCTGCTGTATCGATACAGGGCAGATCGGAGGTTTAAAAAAATAATACTTGCCTGGTAAAATCTGCCAAAATGCGGTGGCACCCCACCCCTCCTGTGACGTGCGGTCAGCTGTTGCCCGCTCCAGAAGCAAGTGGATTTTGAGAAAATAGACGTCACTTGTGCCTAGCAGCCAGCAAGATCTGCATCCAGTGAAGTGGAGGATCAAGGGATTCAGATCTGAATTGGTGGAGAGAGCGAGACAGTAAGAGTCACGCTCCTCCATCTTACATGCTGATGGACAGGATACTCTAGGCACGTCAGCCCTGGAGTGAGGAAGATTTTTTAATTTCAAACCGCTTTAAATATGATTTCTTTGGTACAAAATCTGATTTGAAGTGGTTAAGAAACTTGATACTAGTAAGATCTAATGAAATTTTCCAACATGACAATTGCCCAAATTCTATCACTTTGATCAACTGATTCAGAAAAAAGGTTATCATTCTTCCTCAATTCCTCAGAAAAATTTACCTATGTATGGTCAATTTAAAGGCATACCATTAAAATAAATGTTTGTAAGGATTATCAATAATTAATAAAGCAATATATATTGACAAAAACATTGTTTAACATGAGAGAGCAGTATATTATATATTAACGTTTTCATCATTCAAAGATTCAAATGTAGGTTATGGGGAGTATTTTTTTAAAGTATTTTCTAATTGCGTGTAGTTGGAATTCTTCCATAAAATAACCATTTGACTAATTACTGACGTATTACGGTAAGCTTAATAAACGTAACTTCTTAAAATTTAGACTTGTCTCTTTAAATTATATTTCCCCATATAAACCTTAGAATCCATTATAAAAATCTATGAAATTATAAAAACCTTTGTGTAATTTACAGACAGCTATATGTTTTGGATACATTTACATATTAATGATTTATATGCATTATATCATGTAATCTATATTTTGCATAAGTGTGTATAGATAAATAATAAATGTGTATGCTCAGCCAAGGATATAAAATGCATTTGCTGGCATGGAACTGTTATGTGCAAAGGTCACTCCGGGTAACTGTGATTTACAGGGCTGACTGTAAGCTAATGCAGCTCTTATTTGATTATTAGACATTCTGCCCAATACAAAATGGTTCCAGCATGAAGGAAGACTGCAGTACAAAGCCTATGAACATAAATAACTGTCACAGCTGACTCATTCCACCCACCGTCTCTAATAGAATCTTTGTCAAAGTTTTAACAAGCAGCAAAATACACAGTGACTCAATACTGTAACATACAAGATGGACTATTGTCTACAAAAATAAAATATTTCTGAGTCATGATTTGTCTTCATTTGATTACAGACTAATTTTATCATATGATTGCTTACTAAGGGACGAGTAATCTAAAAGGTTCAGCAAAGGTTGGATATTGACATATAGGTAGAATTAACTGTAGAGGTTCTAGAATACACCGATGGCATGCGGCGACTTAATGCTCAACCAAATGTATTGTTAAATGAGGCCTAACGGCTCTCACCTCAAACTCAGCAACTTTGACCAGTAGAACTGAACAAGGTGAAAAACATAGTAGGCTTATTTGTTAACACTGAGGAGCCTTACACTATTAATATCACAATGCCTAATTAAGGCCAGGGGAGGTAGGTCACAATGGGTTGGTACTTGTGTATCCAGGTTGGAAAGGTTGCTAAATGGCAGTCTCTATGCACCGGCAGAAACCCTATTAGAAATCAGGTCTGCACCATGTGGTCTTGGCCACACACCACCCCATTAGTAACCTGGCACAAGTATGTGGCTAAAAGGGATGGGCTCCTCGTAGCTGAGACTTAGAAGCTGATAAGCTCCCCAGCTTCCTGAATGCCAGCCTAAACTGATGTGGGTCACTGATCTTGGTGCCCAGCTACTCCAGGAAAACATTCCCAGCTACCCCTACTCCATCAGAACTGACCTCACAGAGCATCTTCCTGGGGACAGACCCATCCATTATATACTCCCAGAGCCCAGGGGGATCATGGTCTGGAATCTTGAAGGAGAAAGTATCCTTGGCTGTCTGTAGACTACATAACGTAATAAACTCTAATAGTGGCGTTAGTAAGCTTAGCATGATTAACCTCCCTGGCGTTATGTCTAACCCCATCGATGCAGGTTCGTCGATCACCGTTCGCCTCTGCCTTTTTGCCGAAGAGGCGGAGGAGGGGGCAGCACCATAGACATTCATGTTAATGGGGGAGGGTGACGCTTTTCCCGGCCCACATGTGTAGAGAGCAGTGCAGGGAACCACGGCAGAGTACAGTGTACCCTGGAGACCCCCTTCTCAAGTTAGGTTAAGAGAAAACAGCCTTTGGAGAACAAACTTTAGCTGGAAATGATGGAGAGACTTTTTGTACAAATGCACTTCCACTCTGCATGGGCACAGGTTATGGAACTGTTGCAGCATTTATTCCTAAGAACTATCCCTCCATCCCTGAACGGATGCAGCGTTTATCCCTAAAAACTATCCCTGCTGACTGGGCTTAGCAGCAGATCAAGCCTGTAGATATTATTTTAAGAAAACAAAATCCACCCCCTATTTATGCATATAGCCCACAAATTAACATTGACTCAAGGGAACCGTGTGTTGCCCTGCAAAACAAACACTGTGGAAAGTGCCAGGTTGTGTGGAAGGGGGCAAGCCACTAGGGAGGATTGTGGCTGGGAGATAGATCCTGATGAAGTGATTCCCTTGTATTGAAGATATACTGGAATGGACACTGAGGGCCGAGCCATCCTTACACAGAAGGGTGAAAAGGTGACCAGGGGTCTGGTAAACAAGTTTGGGACTTATCATCAGGTTCCTCAAGAGTGGCCCCCACCTAAGAAAAGTGCGGAAAGGTGCATGCACACATCATGCCTGGGCATCCCTGCATGTAACAGGAGCTCCTTTGAAGTGGAGAGGACTTGGTGCCAACTGTGAAGGTCTATACCTGGAAATTCAGGAAAGTGAGTATGATTTTATTTTTGAAATTGTATTTATTTTTTCTGCCTATTATAAACATAATATAAATAACTGATTTGTGTCTTATCTATAATGTTTTACTTGTTATTCATATCTTGTTAAAAACGAAAGTTTATTGAATTTAAAAAGACATTTTGGACAGCTTGATGCTATCAAGTTTGTGAGAAGGATTTTGGTAAGACCTGTTGCTGTCCGAGTAATCCTGCACCCCGGGGTACAAAGCAAGGTCTATAAAGATATGGTTGGGTGAGTTCGGTGTAAAAAAATTTCGATGGCTTGCATATACAATATGAATGTGACCTTCAGCCCACTGAACAACTTAAAGATGTGCTAGAACTAAGTATCACTGCATTGCAGAAAGACCTCCCTCTGGATTATATTGTGAAGCTGAAATTTGTAAAAGTGTCAGCTTTTGGTCCTGTTTTATGCTTGGTGTTACCTACTGATTCCCACATATTTACAGGACACAGTAGACTGATTGTGGAAAAAAACATTTATGAATAGTGATGGCCGAACATCGATCAGGTCTGTTCGCGAACAGGCGAATCGGACTATTATTATATTTAGCCATCTATTATTATATTTAGCCGTCTGTTTGCACGCTGAGATTTAAATTCCCTTCCTGTTCGCGGGGAATTTGAATCGGAAAAACTGGAAGTGGCATCACTTCCGGTACATGGAACACACAGTTTCTGGAAGATTTATTACTTTAACCTGGGGATGAGATAAGTTTCAAATAACTTTTCCCGCTACAGGTGTTTTTTTTTTTGGCACTACAGTGAGATAAGATGATAATACATTCATCAAATGGTGATTTATAAAGGGTTAGGGGAGCTGATGAGCTTGCTTTAGGTGTAGGGTTTGCTTTACAACAAGATTTTTAGGGGGCAGCTGACTTATTTTTCTCCCATCTGTGTAAAATGTGGAAATGTGGAAAATATGCATCTTTCAGGCATTAGGCGGAACTGTGAGCTCCTTTTATAGCTTTTTTATCTTCAACCTGATGGGGAAAAAAGTTTGTTGTTTCCAAAAATCAATAGCCACAGATTCATGTAAATGAATGGTTATGGAATGAACACACAAAACCTAGAACGGGACCAAACCAAATAGTGACAATGGCTTTCTGCTTTGAGTCACTGAGAAAATACATGTGTATACAGCTTTTTTACATTGGAGCTTTTGGGGCTGCTGACAGTCACTTTTATCAGATACTGGGCCCACCTGTCTGCGAGCACTTGCACCATTAAGCAGGTACTTGGGGGCATTTAGATCATTTAGATAATTGAAATTGCGGTAATATAGCAGGCCTGCCTAGTTATGCCGATGTGCCCCCTCGCATGGGGTTTCCCCAGCCACACTTAATTATGGTGAAATGGAGGAGTGCCCCCCCAGATTACGTGCACGTGCCCGCCCGCTCTTGACGCTCTGACGCCGACCCTGGAGTGGGCATTACTCTCCCTACTAATGTCCCCACCACATTATCAGCATAAGCAGGGTAGGACATTAGCAGGGAGAGTAACGCCAATTGAATTGATTGAGCATGGCCGCAATCGATTTGAGAACAATTAATCACCGCAAACGTGCACGTGATCATTTGTGCTCAAATTGATTAACAAATCGCCCCCGATGGCCACCTTAATCTGTCGGTATCCCCTTCACTAAGCGTAGTGCTTGGCGTGAGGTCCCAATGGAGCACATAAACTTTACCTGCTCAGCGCATGCTGTGTTCTCACAGCGCTGAGCCGTTCCACAGGGCAGGGCTGAACATAGTGGAGTACGTTGAACCCCTGCATCATGTCTGAACACAGCATCCGCAGAGAAGGTAAAGTCTGTGTGCTCCGTTGGGACCTCCCGCCAAGCAATGCACTTATCCCGACGGATGTGGAAACCCTTCCTAAGACTCTAAATCGGGGTGTCAAACTACCGCTTGGGGGGTAATGTAGTCTGCAGTGTGATGTCTTTTTATTTGACATTTGATTTCACTTGTGTTATAGTATTACACTTTTCTTAGTCTTTAATTAACTAATGTTTGTTTCCATATGAATATTTGTCATTGCTTTTTCGGATGTAGACATTCAATAAATATCAAGGTTAGTCTGTAACTTTGTCCAAATTAAAGATTTAGCCCTTCTCTTGGTTAAGCTTAAAACCCTGCCCTAAGTCTTTTTATGGTTGTGGTTATGGTTATGGACAACACACTGGATTTATGCATACTAACTAGAGATGGTTGAATTTTTTTTCAGAAATTTGACCATTTCAACGATTTCGAGTTAATTGTAAAGCCCCTGAACATGATATAATCACCAAACTTGCTGGAGATGTAGAGAAGAGTTGGGGGTACACTCCAATAAAAGAAGTATGTTTCTAACATAAATAGTTTTTGCACAATTGAAGTTGAAAATCAAGTCAAAATTTCGAAAATCGGAATTTCGACTTTAATTTTGAACTTAAATAATGCAAAAACTCTATGTGCTAGAGCAAAACTTTTTTTTTTCAAATGTTCCCCCAACCCTTCTCTACGTGTCCAGCAATTTTAGTGATACTACCATGTTCAGGGGCTTTGCAATCAGCTCACAAAGTTAGCAAGTAAAAAATGTGACCATCTCTAATACTAACACACAAAACAGTGCTGAATCTGTAAACAAGATTACCAAGAGTTTTGGGTAGTAATCCGACCAAAATTCTCCCTACAATGTACTGTATTTACCAGAGGGAAAAGGGAAAGATTATTGTTATGGCATACATACCTTTTATTAATGATACCATTCACATTACTCAGCAATGTTTGTTAATTTGTACAAAAAGCCCTAGACAAAAATGCATTCAAGTAGCAGTATCCTCTGAGATCTGATAGTTTACATTTGTTTCCACAGTGAACTGATTGTGCGTCCAGAAATGGGATCCTGAAACAGCAACCTGCTGTAATAGTGACTATTTGTTACCATAATAATGAAGAAAAAAGGTGATATGCTACATGCAGATTCCGATACCTAAGATAAAAAATAAGCAGGCTGGCATTTCAGTAAACACTTTGTGTCAAGCGGAATTTAATGTATTTTTACTATGCTAGGAAACAGCAGAGAGGCTCTAAGGTAAGGACATAATAAAGGAATAATAAAACATAGAACAATAACTAGGTCAACCATGTGCATAGGCTTCTGGTCATTAGAAGAAAGCCAATGCAGAGATAGAAGTGTAGGAGACATTGTTACTCGTAATATCTATAATGATATTGCCCAGGCGGAATGTGAAGAAACCTAAATTACACACAGCCAGTTTATTTAATAGTCACCACTAATCAAAATAGTCTGGCACCAGCGTTGATTTTCTGGGAAAACGAGAAAAGGCCGAAGAACGTCAGGCTTTCTGTGATCAGCAGGGAAGTCTACCTAATGAGGATTTGAGCTGAATCTTGTTATTCGCTCACCGCCTGATGAACGTGGCCAATTAGTTTGTAGAGTAGAGGTAAGCTGACACATGAAACTACTAAATGAGAAAAGGAAACAGGTGACTTTCTCAGAACTGCTGCTGTGAACATTACAATAAAAAGTGTGGTGATGATATTGGTGTCTAGGAACAAAGGAAGAACATCAGATATTTACTAGTGATGATCACGAATATTCGGATTCCGAATATTAATCGCGAATATCGGCAATTCGCGAAGATGGTGAATATATTGCCGAATATTCGCAATTCCGGATATTCTGTATTTTTTTTCCATTACACATGCCTCTCAATGCAAGTGGACAAATGGGAAGGCTGCAACAAGAGCTTAGCAACACTCCCTGCGACCATCAACATTTTTTAAATCCAACATTGGGGTGATGCGAATATTCAGGATATTGTGAAAATCGGCGCTTTTAAAAATTCGCGAAAATCACTTAGATGGCGTCCAAAATTCGCAATTTTTTTTTAACATGCCCCTCAATGCAAGTTAAACATATATTTACCATAATAATGAATATATTTACCATAAAAATGAATATAAACATATATAAACATATATATCGGTAGTTTGATGTGAATGTCACGAATTTTATATATTCGCGGCATTCGCATCAAACTACCGATATTCGCAATAAGAAGAATATTGCCGAATGCCAATATTTTCCGAATGTTTTCCGAATGTTTTCCCAAAAATTCGCGGCATGCCGCGAATACGAATGTTGCCTGTGCCGCTCATCACTAATTTTTACCACTTTCATTCACTTTGCTTAGTCAGCGGGTTCAGAACAACACACGTGCAGATATGTTCTGCCTAAGGGCTTGTTTCCACCGGTGCGATTTGCTGCGGTTGTATCCGCGCGGCTGCCGCCCCTCCGACCGCATCCATAGGCAAACCATCAGCCAGGCTCCATTGGTGTGGCTGAGTGTGGATGCGGTGCGGATGTGGATGCGGTGCGGTTCCGAACGCTAGCCACAGCGTTCTCGTGTGGAAACCGCAACCGACCGCATCCTTTCACATGGGGGCTGCCCAGAGTCTTTATCCGAACGCACGGATGTACGCGTGCATCCGCATGAAAACAGCTTGGGATTGCCGGCGGGAGCAGCTGCAGCCGCGCGGGTACAGCCATCGGCTTCCATCGGCCCCCCCATCACATCGGGGAGGGGGACAGTGGGACATTCGAATGTAAATTACATTAGAACACAGTCTTCACATGTGCCATTTGCAGTTAACCCTTTCTAACCCTTTCTCCCCTGGTGTGTTCATTACACCAAGGGGGGAGAGGGTGCCAAAAGGCATTGTATTGGATACAGTGATAACTGTATCCAATACAATTCAAAGTAAAAAGATAAGACAATTCCAATTGAATAAAAATGTTATTATGAATATAAAAACCCCCATAAATAAGAATACATACTGTTATGAAATTTTTCATACAAAATAAGTGTTTTAGAGATTTTATCATTCAAATTATACCTTTTATTATATATATATATAACTTTTTATGGAAATGTTTTTATACATAATTGTTTCAAACATTATTATATTCAGGATGTCTATAAGACCCTTGTACGGACATATTTTGGGAAGTTACAGGCCTACAACATAAAACAATTCCATTAAAGTCTATGGTGCACTTTTGGTACAGAAATCTGGACCTCAGCAATGCGCTAGGGAGGTTAAGCACCATCAAGCGCCATGAACGTCGATTGTGCTTGAATCTTTAAAAAAATCAAACCGTGTATGGCTTACTTTAGTCTGTAGCCATTCAGTGATGCCAACTAGTAACTTAATGTCAGTCTGTCAGTCCTCTGGTAAGTTCAGACTCTTTGCCCTGCCCCATCGTAACTGAATATAAAGAAACGTTTGCTGTCACCAGAACAGGAATCAAATAAAACTAATCTAATGGGAACACTTCAGATAACCATGTGTACATTTGTTCACCAAGTTCACAAAAAAAAAATATTACTCTAGCATGTAAAGTTTTTGCATGAATGGGGATGATACCATGTTCAGGGGCTTTGCAGCATTCCAAATCAAACAAAAAGAATTTATTTCGTGGTGGTAGGAAAACCCTGCCACCACAGACTAAATTCCCCCTGAGACACGCACGTCTCTTTGGATGCCTCAACCTTTTGTTTGCTGTACTCGCTATGGCAGTGGTGGCCAACTGAGTTGATATAGAGGGCCACAAGTGCGGCCCTCAGCATCACTAAAGGGCCACACATAATATTTTCAATGTATACTGACTTGTACAAGTATTTTTTTATGAATCAATGGCAGCAGGCATAGCCATATTTTAAATAACAACACTTGTTTAAAATGATACTTTAAGCATTAGGTAACATTGTAATATGGTAATGCACATGTTATGTCATATATATCGATGCCCCTATGCCCTATGCATTAGCAGTTTCGGGGGCCACAAGTGGAGGACTGAGGAGGGCCACCGAAGAAAGCCCAAAGGGCCCCCGGGCCGCAAGTTGGGCACCTACCGGTAGGCGCTATGGGATAAGGATAATACATGCAGATTCAAGATATCATATGTAGATTATATGTATAGTATTTTTTCATGTGATTATTGTGATGACCATATTGTTTTTATATACGGATCTGTGATTACTATTTTGTACTCTGTCTGGGTTTGGAAGTCATTAAAGTCCCCACGCCCTTGCTTGTCACAGGGGGAATTTTGTCTGTGGTGGTGGGGTTTTCCTACCACCACGATATCCATTTTTTATATATTTAAGTATAGTTTTGTAGACTAGCACAGTTGAAAAAATTACTTAACCTCCTTGGCATTTGGCCTGAGTTAACTGATGCAGGGGTTAATGTAGTCCAGTACACAAACCCCTGCATCAGCAGATGATTGAACACATCAAATGTATGTGATCCGTTGGAACCCCCGACAAGCACTGTGCTAAGCCTAGGGATCCCAACTGATCAAGCA
>CM070033.1:147889973-147932932 GCA_036250615.1 Ptychadena robeensis
GGGGGGGGGGGGGTTAAAGGTGTACAATTTTTTTTTTTTATAACTGTCCATTACTTGAAGTGCTGCAGACTCTGAGGGCCTATTCACATTACATGTGTTGCATTTTAAAAACGTGCGTTTTTTTTTACCGCACACATTTTTTTTACTGCACACGTTTTGACATAGACAACCAGTGTTACCAATCACACTGCATGCGTTGCGTTTTTAGAAATGAAGCATTTCCGCATGTGATTTTTAAAACTCACTGCTGTATTTTTCATGCATTTTTCATTGATTTGTTCAAAATGCAAAATGCAAATGCAATGTGAAAAATGCATGCCTTTAGATCGATGGCCACTTTGAGCTCCATGCATGCTCACGGCCATGTATGTGGCCCATATCATATGCGGCCATCCCTGTTTTTGAGTGAGACCAATCAATCCTACTTGAAAACAGGGATATCGGACATGACCGCAAACCATGGTTGATGTCCATTGCTTTGCATAGAGACCGCGGGTCCTCCATGCAAAGCAGTACTGTGTCTCCAGCACTTTGATGTTGGGCAGCAGCTAGATGACGTCATCACGCTTCTGCAGGGAACCACGTATGGCTCCTATATCGAGCCGTGTGTTCCCTGCTATAGGCTCCTTTCACACATCAGGCTGCGCATGCTTTTTTGTGAGTTTTAAGACACTTGTAAAAGGTGTTTCAAAAGCACAAGTCTTGCTTACTTTTTACGCTTTACAGGCATTTTTTTCAGGCATTTTTTGAGCATTAAATGTCTAGGTGTGAACGTTGTAGTTGTTTATCCCAAAACCAAATGCTTAATTTCCCCTCCACTGGCAGCTTTCAGGCCAGCAACAAGAATTAACAGAAATGTGAATGTAGCATTAAGCTGGCCATAGGCATGCCGATTACCGACCATACTTGCGGGCGATTGACCACTGTGTGCGCCCCTGCCAAGCACATAATGGTCGGTCGCCCGCAACTACAGGGGAGCCCACCTTGAGGTCACAGCGATCTGTTCTGCCGGTACTTTTTGCGGCCGGTCCTGCTATAGGCAGTTACTGTGGATGGGGAGTCTACAATTGGCTACAATCTGACGGGAATCCCTGTGTTAGTGGAACACACAGGATTCCTGTTAGATCTGTAGCCGATTCATTACAACCTGGTGACATCGCCACACTATAATGAGTTTGCTACAAGCCGGCCATGGATTGAGCCGTCTATGGCTAGGTTTAGTACTTACATTTCCCAGCAATTCAGATGCCTGTGACTCAAACTCCTGTCATGTCCCTCAATAAAAAGATTTGTTAGATACAAAAAGGCATAAACACTATGCCTAACACTACACTAACACCATGCAGTTAAAAGATTAAAGTCATTAGAACAAGTCTTGCAGCCCCATAAAACTAGGAAGCAAGGGGTTAAGCTGGGCATAGATGTTTCTTGCCATGCTGATTTCATGTGTTGATCGATTATACTACGGAGTGCATGCGCATTACGATCATTTGCATTATGATCATAATACACATGCGCTGCATAGTACAATCATAAATCAATCTTGAATCAATCTTAAATCAATTGAAATACCTAAAAAACCATGAGATTCTTGTACGATCGATCAAAATTTATCAACATGTCTGATCGTTTTTCGAGCGTTTTTAATCACATTTGGTTGATCGTACCTGGTGGGTAGGAAATCGATTTTTGTTCGGTTAACTAAAAAATCAATCAATTTAAATCGATCAAGCAGAAATATTAAACCATGTATGGCCAGTTTAAGCCTTAAGCAGCAGTCTCAGGGATATTACTTGCCAAAGGATTTACAGTTCACCTGTGCCAGGGGTGGGCAAACTTTTTGACTCATGGGCCACATTGGCTTTTTTTATTGGATAAAGTGGCCGGACCAAGGACCCGCCATAGGTGTGCCAATGACATGCATCTCCAGCATTACTAATGATGGCGGTGATGTGTGATAGGTGACGTGTGACAGGGACGTTGTTATGTTTTTACATTTCCTGCACTCACAAAGAAATTCTCATTCATTGCAATAAGCAGAGATCATACCTAGAGGCTGCCTGTTGTCATCATGAGGATGGGCCCACAGCATCATCATATGATCACCGCTGTATTGTCCCCAAAAAATGTTTGTACACCTCTAGGAATTATGTGCACCCATTGCAGTGGAGGGGAGCATCTTTTCAACAAGATGACAAAGGGCCGGAAAAAGGAAGCTAAATGGGCCAAATCCGGCCCCCAGGCATAACACAGGGATGTGGAGCACAGGTAGGCAGGAGAATACCAGCGCAGGGTGATCTGTTAAGTCATATTGAAACTTAAACTACATAGAAATCTAAACTTTTCTTTAGGTAAGCCATTTCCTACCTACCTCGACAGTCTCCGTATTGGTACTCAGTTATGATTGGCTGCATCATTTAATAATGAGGATGTTGGAATCTTGAAGTGGTAAAGGCCAAAGTTCTATTTTTATTTAAAGTTCTGATTATATGAATAATAGGCCTCCAATACACCTTTAGATCACTCCATACAATTTCCTTTAGATCTACCTAGATCTAGATACCTAGATCTACCTAGATCTAGATACCTAGATCTAGATACCTAGATCTACTACAACTATGTAGTGCCGGGTCCTCCCTGATAGAATACCTAGTGATTGGAAGGATTAGAAGGTTCCTCATATTACATGGATTTGGTAGAAGAAAGTTTATTGTACAGAAATTGTATGGCAAGATTGTAAGGTGTATGGGGGCCTTTAGGTTAGTTATCTCCTATGTTTTGTCTATAATTTCCTCAATGTTTATGATTTGTTTAACAAGGTCTACAAAATATTTGCTTTGCATTACTTGGTGGCTGTGTGGTGATTATTTCCGTTTGTAGTATTTTAAATAACATTTATTATATATTATATAATATGGGTGTAGCGGTAGTGTCACCAACTGTGTGACCCATGGGGCTTGTGGGCCCAGTTCTATCTACAAATGACTATTTTTTCATTTCCTTATTTTACCAGTGAAAGCATCGTCATAAAGTTTCTATTACTCAGATGCTTGCATAAACTGTGACCTCTAGTGAAGAGTCTCTTGGGTCTAAATAACAAAGCATTGCATTACAGCCACATAATCCACCCTGTCTCACCTGACACTACTAATGTATAAAATAACAATTGTCTTATGCCATGTTTCCCCGATAATAAGACATACCCATCAAATAAGACATCCCCCAATTTTTCCAGAAAACTTTGAAATAAGCCACCCCTGCAAATCAGACACTCACCGCAAAAAAGACACCCACCGATCCGTGCCCGAATCTCCCATTCAGGTGGTACAATGGGTAGCTGTGTGTCTCCGTCAAGGCTGGCTGCAGTGTAGAGCGGAGCAGGAAGTGACTGCAAAGGCCTGTGCATGCTCCTCGGCGCCAGGAAGGACAAGCTGCTGATCCCTGCCTTACCATAACAGAGTCTGTTACCCGGCCGGTAGAACCCAAGAAAAAGTGAGTATGTGCTATTCATTGTCCCCTTCACTGAAAATAAGACCCGGGGCATATTTTGGCTTTTAAAAAATATAAGACACAGGGGGATCAGAGGGGGGAATCAAAATGGCACAGGAGACTCGGAGGGGATATTACCATTTTAGTAACCCCTTCTGATCCTTCTGTGTCATTTTAATTACCCCCTCTGATCCCCCCAGAGTTACAGTATCGTATCTTCACCTTATTTTCACCTTATTTTTCAGCGTGAGGCAAAAAGGTAAGGGTGCCTTATTGTCAGGGGATGCTTTTTTTCGGGGGAAACAGGGTAGTTTATGGTGTAATGTGCTGGTTCTCAAAATGTATAATCCAGGCATGCCATTGAGAAAATAGACCATATATGTGGAATGTCGGCCATCTTGCAAATGTTGAGGCTGTTGAAGTGAGAAATATAATGGGTAGGTCAGAGAACCTGTCCCAGGTTATTCTTAGTGATGAGCAGCACAGACAACATTCAAATTCGTGATATTTTGTGAATAATTCTACTGATATTCGATTCAATACTAGAAAAAATTCGATTGTATGGCCATGCATTGGAGCACAATTCCCTTAAAATGAATGGTTTCATGTTGTATGTATTGATTATATTATTGCAATACATGGCCATAAGCTTCCCAGTACATAATATCTTGAATATTCGAAATTGTGAATGTCCACCACCATGTTAATGAAATTTGCGAATTCTCGAATAGCCAATATTAGTTAAATATATATGCAATGTAAATATACAAGCTCAACACTAGTTATACTATGCCCCCCTCAGGGGGGCATCACCTCCTTTTTCATATATATTTTTCATATATATCATATATATTTTTCTCCTTTTTTTATATAAAATACTTATAAACTCAACCCAACTTGCAGGGAGCAAGAAGCTGAAGCAGATTCATAATCAGTGACAGAATTATTATCAATCCCATAACATGATCTTATATACACCACCAGACTCCATAATATAATCCAATGAATTGAATGTATCAGAACAGGAAAAGTTTGATAAATCATTCTATCCATTTTGCAAATTGGATATCTTGTCTGGTATATGCCTGGCTTGTACTTTTATATGACTTTTTTGTGGTTGATTGCAAAGTTTCCGTCAAGCGCCATTGCGCACAGCTCTTTGAAGTGGATGAGTGTGATTACAGTCTCCATATGAGTAATTTTAATACGGTTTCTGATCATGTTAGACTGACTTGTATTTGTGGTATAAATCCTCTAATGGGTTGAAAAATAGAACCTGGTAAAATATGTTATTCTGCATGAATGGGTGTCATTATTTGAGTGTGCCACGATAGAAAGAATATTGTGTAGTATTTTTTGTGAATGGCCATATGTATGTGTTCAGTTTCCTGGAGGAGTTGCCTCTTTACAACATATAGGACTGCTGAGTTTTTTTTTGCCAGATTCCACAGAATGCTTTCAGAAGTATCAAGTGGTTCCCATACTAGAGGGCGCATAGACGAGAAACAAAAGGGAAAAGCCATTCTGAGCTCACAATCCTATAATACTACAGAGCATACGAGAAATATATGTTTTATAGGGACATGCAGGTGGTGATAAAGCCATCTAGGCGGCCTGACAAACAAAGAGGCCCAGGTGGAGGAAGGCGTTTATATCCCATTATAAATTATATACAACATCTCTGAAAGAACCAGATTACATCTGTATGAGTATTTGTCTCAATAATATTCAAACAAGTGATAAATGCTTGAAGGCTTCTAAATAGGGATATGGTCTGGTAGGAGAAATCCACCTCTATCCCTGACACCTCAGTCCTGGCTAATTTGACAAATTGGGTCTACCACTTCAAACATCACTTTGGGTTGCTTATTCCATCCTCGCCTCATTGATCAGCCTACATTAACCTACAACAGATCATTGGTTTATATGTAGGAACTACCCCCTGAAAAAGCCCTGTTGAAGTGTGAAACGCATAGACAATGTCCTGCTTTTCTACTTGTCCAATAACCATATGAAAAGTTGTATTGGTTTGCAATCTGGTTTTATCTGATAAGGATATAAATACATTTAAGAAATAAATGGAATTGCATGTATGTTATTGACATTTTTTTGTGTTATAGATAGTATTTGTAATAAAAAAAATTTTTTTCTTAATGCCCAAATACTAAGCTTTTTGGCTCCATTAAAAGTCCTGGGCCAAGGGTCCCAAAAATACTTTATTAACTAGCCTACTCTTTAATTTGGATGGGAGCCACCACGGAAGTGGAGATTAATCTAAATCCTTAAAAAAATCGAGCTGAACAGTCTTTCTTCAAGCGGGATCAATCGAACTGGCTTGGTCGAACAGGGAACTAAAATGTTGGCAAACCTTGTTCTTATTTCCATTACCTTGGAAGTATCAGCTGTGATCGATGACACAGCAGTGCTGCGCCTCAATATCACGGAAGCTCGAGCGCAGAGCGATTCCATCATTGCGCTGTGCTAAATGGCTCTGTTGGATGTAGTGGTCTTGTGTAGATCACATACAGGAAGCTTCCAGTCAGCAGATCAGTGAAGAAGAACTTTACTTGTGATTCACCACAGGGATAACATGTGCAGTAACAATAAAATGGTGGATGGAAGGTAGAGAAGAAGAAACAACAGAGAATGCAGAAGCACAAACAGTATACACTGCAACAACTTATCTACACAGCGCCATCTGCTGGACATATTGGCATAACACAGTTTAAGAACTTAAGCCTGTTGCATTTATTCCAACAGGCTCCTCTGTTGCATGGGAATCGACCCGTGCATGCCCAACATTAGTTTACTATACATGTATATATCTGTCAATGATTTTTGTATATAAATATTAAAATATATATTGAAAGATATAAGATATCCATCTTTGGAAGGATTAAACAGTACGACGCACCCAAGGACCCCAGTATATACCAGTAGCTCTGCTAGTTTCTGAATCTTCAAGTTGTTTATTGATGAAGCTTGGGATACAATATAGGAATGTGACATCCTTCACTTGTAATCTGGGATTATTTACACGACTATCACCACAATGTTGTGTTGGTAGAGCATCTAGTGGACATGAAAAGCAATAACAATCTCTATTAGGTTATCCAAATAACAAGCAGCATGAAGCCGGTCTGCAAACTTCGAGCTGTGACTTTCTGCCAACTGTAATGTAAGTGCCTATAGTTCAGCAGTGTTCATCCCGGGACAAGCCATATCCAAGTTCAGATCCAGCATTTGTAGCCTGTGTGTAGATGAAAATGTTTACTTACGACTAGGGCCCCCATACACCTTTAGCTTTCTCAGATTTCCTTTAGGTCTCCTTTTGTTTTAGCAAAACCATGTAATACGAGGGAGTTTCTGAACCATCAAGTCTACCTGTGTTCAATCACAGAGGACCCGGCACTATAGTTGTTGATAGATCTAAAGGATATCTGACAGAGAGATCTAAAGGTGTGTGGCCAGTTTAGCCGACTAATGCTAGCCATACACAGCCAGAGCCGGAGCGATATCGTCCTCCGATATCGCTCCGGGAGGCTAACGTGATGACGTCATCACGTTAGCCTCGCATTGCATTCTGGGGCCCCACAATCGGCCAGGCACCCTTTGTGTGCCGGCCATAAGCAGCGATGGAGACGCTCATCTTCATTGCTGCTTATGGCCATCGGCTTCCATCGGCTTCGGCCGGCCAGAGATTTTCCAACATGTCGGATCTCTGGCCGGCCGAGAAGTGGGGCGACAGGGATCTGTCGCCCCATGTGGGCACATGCCGATAAACGGCCGGATTTTAACCTGACCGACGGCGAGAGCGCGCACGCCCGTCGGCCAGATTAAAATCCGGCCGTTTATCGGCATGTGTATGGCCGGCATTAGTGATTTGTTGCAAAGCTCCTGAACGTGGTATCATCACCACAATTGTTGGAATGTAATAAATAGTGAATGAATAAATTGATAAACATATAAGTACGACAGTAAAAAGAGTCCGGAACATTCAGTTCCAGTGGAAGTTCATATAGTAATAACAAGTTCTTGAGTTACGTATAATGTTCAAATTTTATTCCACTCATGTCGCGACTTCAAAGACCAGACATGGACGGATTCAGCTTAATTCATCTGTGACATAGCACGGTATTCAATCCACCTCGACGCGCGTTTCAAACGTCTTCATCAGGAGGTGTTTGTAAATTCACATATTACAAGTAATGCGTAGGTCCTAATGTCATGGAGAGCCAGGAAGAACGGGGAGCCACCGCTGTTTAATAAATAGGTAATCTTCGGGGTGTGCACCAATCTGTAGTGGTGGTGGTCGCGTGGTAAAAGTGGTGCTTGGTCCCCCTCAGGCACCGGGGAACATTTTGAGGGACCAAGCACCGCTTTTACCACGCGACTGTGGTCTTTGAAGTCGCGACATGAGTGGGCTTTTTTCCTCATGCTTTTCCAAAAATGTCTGAGGAATAAAATTTTAACTATATCCGTAACTCAAGAACTTGTTATTACTATATGGACTTCCACTGGAACTGAATGTTCCGGACTCTTTTTACTGTCGTACTTATATGTTTATATTTATTCATTCACTATTTATCTGTTTAGTGATCTGAAGGTTTATTGCTTTAAATCCCCCGACTGGGGGTAATGTGTTAAACCTATAGGGTGACCCCGTCAAAATCCCCTTGCCCCTGTGTTTCACAGGGGAAAACCTGGTGAAAGGATAGGCCAAATTTCTGACCTCTCCTTCCACTCTTTTCTCTTTGACACAATTGTTGGAATGTAGGGAACAGGTTTTTTTTAAACATTTCATTTTTTTATTTTGCAAGCATTGCTCTAGCAAATGTAATTTTTGCCGCAATTTTTTGAATCAATGATAACGATGATACCATGTTCAGGGGCTCTATAATTATCAGTTGAAATCTCGACTTTTCAATGCTATGTGACTACATGTAAATGTAACATTTCTGTACAGTTCTATCCTCAGTTAAGGATTTTGTGATGTTATTAGAAAGATGTTTTTACTTTGAATTTGTAAATTATTCACAATCTGCTCTAAATTGGATTTGTAAGGTTAGAATTCAGGATGAGACAACATAATCTTTTTGAGCCACAGTTTACAGAAAGCAGTGCTTCACACATCCACCACTGCAGTAGCATTAAGCATCAAGTGGTGACGGCAGTGCATCACCCACGTTTGACATGTTCATTGACTGTCAAGGGACAATTCACATCTAGTCCAGGGATGGGCAAACTTAGGCCTGGGGGCCGGATTCGGCCCGTTTAGCATTCTTTTCTGACCCTTTGTCGCCACCTTCTTTGCAAGGAGGGCACATTATGTCTATAGGTGTCCAAATGTCCCTGTCACATGTCACCTATTACACATCACCACCATCATTAGTGATGTCGGCGATGCATGGAATTGGTAGCCCTATAGCAGGTTGGTCATTACAGGCTTTTGGTCCAGCCCCTTTACCAAATTTAAGAAGCCCATTTGGCCCACGAGTCAAAAGGTTTGCCCACCCCTGGTCTAGCCTCTGAGGCATTCAGGTCGACGCGGAGTCGTTAACGTGATGGAGACTGAGACCACTGCCGTCAATAGCGGGAGCAAATGTAGCCATAGCCTAACAGATCTAGCTTAGTTTTGGGCATAACAACCCCATTAGAGCTTAGTCCAGGGAGAAACACCATCATTCTGCATGTTGCAGAGATTGGTGGCGCGTATCATGGCAGCTGGCAATTACCAGCTATTGTTTTAATTAAATCCACAGAAACTTTGGAGTTTAAGTGATCCCCTTTATTGGCTTATGAAGTTATTTAAGAAGCAAGGATGTCTCAGATCAGTTCTGGTTTATACAAAAGTTTCCAGGATGAACAATAGGTTGAACATTAATATTTTGAGAAAATACAACAATTTTGTCTTGAAACACGTGGATGATGGAGGTAACATTAGTAATTGAGGAAGAGTTATTGAGATATCTGCCATAGAGTCCAGCCGTCATTTCCACCTCCTTTTTCATTTAAAATGTCCATAAATCAGGGAATCACATACTTTTCACTATTTGTTAACTGTTTATTTTTTATATAAACCTGAAAAGGAATGAGCATGGTAAAGCATTGTATCAGAGCATAAGGATGTTGGGTCATTTAACTAAAAGATAAGAAGTCCAGATACACTCATTGATGAGTTTCTTTAGTTTTGGCAATCATTTCGAGTTTTGAGTTTGTGTATAAATATGAACTCAGTACCATAATCTTGTGATCTGCTATACCGTGGCCTCTACTGCGCAAATCAGCAAAATAAGAAATACGGGAGGTAGCGGAATTAGGGATACTGGGCATGTATAAGCGGTGCTTGGCAGTCCAAGTTGTATTTTAGTGGGAGATGGAGAGATATGGGAGCACCTTCCCTTTAAATAACACTGCGCCGATTGGAGATTTCTTTGCTTTAGTTCCTTCTAACCAAGGAGTCTGGATATGCCCGAGTATCTAGCGGGCAAAACGCGTGGTCAAATTATGCTTGCAACAATTGTGTATATACAGTCAAGCCCATAATTATTCATACCCCTGGCAAATTTTGACTTTGGGGGTGTTTTTCAGCCAATGGCACCATGAAAAAAGAGCAATACATGAGGATTCTGCAGAGAAACTTGGCTTTGGGCACCAGTGGACATTTCAGCATGACAATGACCCAAAATACACAGCAAAAGTGGTGAAGAAATGGTTAGCAGACAAGAACATTAATGTTTTGGAGTGGCCCAGCCAGAGTCTTGAACCCAATTGAGAATCCGTGGCGGAAGCTAAAGATCAGGGTGATGGCAAGAAGTCCCTCGCACCTGAAAGATTTGGAGCTTATTGCTAAAGATGAATGGGCAAAAATCCCTGTGGAGACAAAAAGCTGGTCTGCAATCACAGGAAGTGTTTGATTGCTGTTATAGCCAATAAAGGCTTTTCTATTGATTATTGAGAAGGGTATGAATAATTTTGGACACTTTTTGCTCAAATGTAAATAAAAGCTTAGAAATTTTTTTTCACAAAAATGCCTCTTGTACATCGTGTTATTATCTTTTGGGAGACACCTATATAATTTCCCGTCAAAAAATAACTTGCTGGTTGAATAAAAGTAAGTCAAAATTTGCCAGGGGTACGAATAATTATGGGCCTGACTGTATATGCATGGGCATATTGTGCTACACTATAACCTGATACTTGCATATACAATGGTTTTAATGGGAGGGTTATGTGTGTTTCCTAATTATTCTAAATTTTGTAAATCTTCTAACTAATAAAATTTAAATTTTCTGTATAATATACACTGATATTCTTAGACCATAAGTGGCTAGTGGCCACAGGTATGAAGGTCCTGTTTTGGTGTAAGTGAATATATTGAAGGATGATGGGAGTCACTATGGTTGGACAAGTAGGTTTCATTACCATATAGTATATACAGTACATTATTTGTTCAAACCATTACCCGAATGTCAGATTTACCATCTCTTGTCATACCCTGCATTATTGCTACACCACCCCTATATTACAACCCTGCAATTTTTGGGAGTTTGTAGTTTACCCATAACTACTAGCATCCCAAGCTTCACATCTTTAGCTGCTGGCTTTCATAGTAAAACTTCAGCTGTAAAATAGTGCATCCCTCATATATTACAATTCCCAGTATATCACCAGCTTTAGGAGATTTTTACGGATTTACTGCCATTAGCAGTGTGTATTGATATCCCCAGTTTGCATTCAGGCAGACATAGTCAATGTAATGGTCAAAACTGAAGTTAATGCTTATATACGGTAGCTCCTTCCAAGCCACACCATCAGGGTACCCACCACCCAAAGTGATATACTGGAAGTAATACATTGAACATGCTACAGTCAGTAGAATGATCATATTCACCCATCTTGTAAGCAAAGATAGACCAGCCACTTCTTTAGTGGAGTGATGCAGTATGCTTACAATGCTTTGATATCTGCTGAATGGCACCTGTGCGGCATGAGCCCCTGTGACTTTAATATGAATGCAAAGACCCAATGGAATAAAGATGTACCTACCTCTAGGTGAGGTCTTATACTGTTACCAACCCTCCAGCCTCTAAATCCACTCGTGCATACACAATAAGAATGAATACTGGACTGTGGCTTTATATCCTGAGTGGTAATTGGGATTGTTAAAAACCCAGTGTGACCATTCGCTATTCAATGTAGACCACAGGCTGTTTGTTAGTGGAGGAGGTTATCACCGGATTTATATAATGAAGATTAAATAAAGAGCATAAATATTATCACAAATTCCTAATCACTGTATTTTTGCAGAATGCGAAGACCCTGACCATAATACACACCTAGGTTTGGAGGAGGCAAACAATACTTTGAAAAGATGTTGATGTAATCCAGCACTGATGAAAGGGGCACTGACCACTTCTCATCTAGCTGAGCTGTAGATTCAACCCTCCTCCTAGAAATCAGGAGAGCTCTCAGCATTGCCCCTCCTCCCAAGTTATAAACACATGTTCCAGGGTAAGGAATGGCAGTACTAAGAGCCCTCCTCCTGATTTCTAGGGCTTGGGGTTAAGGTCTCTGAGAAAATATTTAGGCTTTCAGCACTGCCCCTCCTCCTGAATGAATACCAGTATACTGCATGCCCAGCTTGAACATGCTGTATGTTCACTCTCTTAGCTCTCTGGATTTCACAAATCAACAGTTGAGCTAGATAAGAAATCCTCAGCGCCCCTTTCATCTGTGCTGGATTACATCAACATCTTTTCCCCAAAAAAATTTTTCCCCTCAAAACCTGTGTGCGTATTATTGTCTGGGCGCGTCTTCACATTGTGATTTTTACACATTTCCATTAAAAATGTCATAGTGCTTCCCTGCTGTCAGTGCTACATTTGCACATGAATGGGGTATGAAGTGTGAGATACAAGTAGTCCCTGTGTCAGCACTGCCATATAAAGCTATGAGGGGGCTTAAGCCGACCATACACGGCTCAATCTTTTGTTCCATTCCCAGATGATTGATGTGCGTGTTCATGGCCATTGATCGTTCGGGAATCGAACGCAGCCAACCTGGAGCAATCGTTTCCACTCCAAGAAAATTGAGATCAAACAAGGATTTGACAGGTCAGTATTTCCTTGTTCGATCACAAATACTTTGGATGGGGATCAGGGTTTGATTCCCCCATTTTCTTGCATCACCCCATTGCGATTGATTGTACAATGATCACCGGGGAATCGAGCCGTGTATGGCTGGATTTTGTTGGTGTGTGCTGTTGTGATTCTATTTGGTGACAGAACGGTGAAAGGGAAAACACAGACAGCATGTTACAAGCATTTTCTGATGATGGGGGGTGGGCATGATCTGACAGAACACTGGCATCAAACAATTCAGGCACTTTATTAACATTAATACATAAACTGTGCAACATAATTTTACATCTAACAAACAGAAATAAAACAAACAGTATGGGGAAAATCCAAACAAAACCATGCGGTCATCGAGGAGTATGCACAATAAATACGACGCTCCCTCAGACGGGATGAGCTCTGCTGGAGAAACTTGGTTCTAACTGCTTTGCATATGTTTTTCGTTTTCTTGCAAAAAAAGGTAACAGGGAAACTAGTAATCTTCCATCGCAATGCCGTCCTTACAAAAAAGGGTGAAAACCGTAAAAAAGTTGTGCAGCATTCCACTACCGAAAAATAGTTGTTTTCTTTTATCAAGACTATTGAACTTGTAATGCCGGTGCTGCTGAAAGTCACGTATCTAAATCTAGAAGTCCTCTTATTTTTGTTGCAGCACAGTCGTCATGAAATCCAAAGGAAGAACATTATATTCTGGCAGCGGGGTTTCCCCATCCCTGTGGAGACAAATGACAATGCATGAGTAAAATATTTTAGATCCCGACATGACGGATGAGTCATATTAAAGTCTTGTTTGTCTATTTCAATGATATATGATGGCACATCAGCAGAATGAGCAAACCCAACCAGCATCCAAATGGTGAAATGCAGATCATCTCCGGAGGGGGTAACTGTGGGGCTCCTGTAACAGACGATGTGTGTCCTTACACGTCATTCAGCAATATGGTCACAAATAAAGGAGAAATACTTGGAATGTGGGAAGGGGTTTGTGATGCTGGCAGAGCTGAATGTTTATCGCTGTAGTTTAGAGACAAAATCTTTGGTGACCCCACAGTAACAAGTGACTTTTCAAGCAGGGAACAGGCAGCTCGGTATTGGAGCCGTCCGATGTTCCCTGCAGCAGCCTAATGACAGCTCTGCTATCTCTCCAGCTCAGCCGATGCTTTGCATGGAGACTCGCAAACTCTTCAAACATGGGATATATAAGCAAATGCGTTTTAGAATTTGATGTACAGAAATGTTGTTTAGATCAGTGTTTTTCAACCACTGTTCTGCGGCACACTAGGGATGTTGCCTGGTGTGCCGTGGGCTTTTGACCCCACCCTCGGCCCTCCTATCTAGCTGCCTCTTATAGTATACTATAAGAGGCAGCTAGATAGGAGGGCTAAGAAACCGCATCCTCACAGAGCCGTTCCGTGTATACTATAAGACTTATACAGTCGATCCGTGTTATACACGAACCGGCTCTGTGAGGATGCGGTTGCTTAGCAACACGCGTCCCCACAGACCAGGGGCGGTGTTTTTGCTCTGCTGGTATGCATCTGCGTTCCAGCGGGGCACCTGCTGATGACGTACTTCCGGCGGGGACCGGAAGTGCGCTGCAATTATGCGTATCGTCGGTGCCCTACGATTTTTTTTTATGAAACAAGTGTGCCTTTGCCCAAAAAAGGTTGAAAAACACTGGTTTAGATCAATGTATAGTGATGTACATAGATGCATGGAGGAGTCATGTGGGGTGAGCAGGACTGGAAATTTCTCTGGCACTGAACTCCACACATTTCACCTCACATAGTGAAGTTGGTGGGCCCTTATGGTCCACACAGTCATCAAGGGGCACATGCGTGTGTGGGGTCAGTGAAATAATATTAATAATATATATTTATTTATGTGTGGGTGGGTGGGCTGTACTAATAAAACTTTCAATAAAGCAAATGCTGAAAAATCTTTCATGATCCAGCCCTGCACTCTCTGCTACAACATGCTGTATATTCAATCCATATGTGAATGAGTAAGCCTTTCTGTGAGTTCTCCCCAAAGCCATAGGTGTGTCTAATGGACCGATGCGTCTTATTGTGTGCAAATTATATAGCTTTGGTATTCTTTCATCACCTTTCTCTATAATCCTTCTCCAAACTGTCCTTCAGACTTTAGACTAGAACCTTTATTTTATTAAAATAGTTCTTTTTAAGGAAAGCCTAGTTGGATGTGGGCCATGGCTATTTGAAAATCATTCTGCACATATTATCTATGGAGGGGATTTAATTATGAACCAGAAAGTCTGTTAACACAGTAGGACACAGCTATGCTCAATGTTAGATCTTTATTGCGATCACTTATTTGTTTTGTCATCAGTATAGGTATAGTAATATCATCTACGTTTTTACTCTATCTCAGTATTCTAAGATGGGTTAGGACATTACGAAAGATAGCATATTTTTTGCATCATTGGACACACTGAACCATAAGTCGCATTGCCTTCGTTTTGGAGAGAAAACTCAAAACAAAATATAGAGTCAGACATTTTGTTCTACAACTGTTAGGCTATCTACAGACATTCCTATGACATTCACAAGAAATATACACGCAGTTACATGTCTTCAGTATGTGTTAATATTGCTGGTTAGGGCACAACAGTGTAAATCCCATTTCTTTATTATAACAGCGCCACCCAGTGGCAACAAAGATCACCTACGCTGCCTCAAAGTTTGTTTTTACCTACACTGAACTCTGAGATGAACAGTCTTAAAATTTTATAGGGTAACATGGGCTTTTCTTTCCATTCTTGGCTAAATATGTGACCTATACCAGTAAGAGGAGTCATGAATCACTTCCAATATTCAATGCCAGATTTATTGTAGACAGATGACAGCTAATAAAAAAAAAATATCTTAATGACCATTACATTTCTCTATTAAATTGAGCTGAACATTGAGAAATGTCTAAGCAGGTGAACGTAATGTCTGTGGTAACTACTGGGTGTGGGTGAGGCAGTAAATAGACTAACTCGAAGAGTAAAAGATGGAAGTTCACTAAATAAAAGATTGGAGAACATAATAAAAAATATGTTTTACGCCATACATTTGGGGTGTTTTATATATATATATATATATATATATATATATTTCGTCCTTATGTACAAATGTATAGTGAGCATCGGCACGACAAGCATTGTTAACATTTAGAGCCTGTAGTAACATTTCAACTTTATTGTGAGACAATCGCTAGATTTACAACACACATATCCACCCAAATAACTAATCTCAAGTAACCAAGCTTGGTAATGTCTCTAAGAATTTACCTTGAAGGACTTTCTAACCTCATCCGTGTCTTCATAATGTGACGTGTAGAACTGCTTAGTGTTTCCTCTGTAATATGCACCCTAGAGAGAACATAGACATTGAAAATAGACATTGTGTTAAGTTATATCAATACAGATTTTACATGGCTGATCTGGTTGTCAGATACACTGCATGCTTGGATGATACTTGGCCTTTAATACTTTCTGAATCACTGAATTCCAATTGACATATTCTTTCCATGAAATCAAACTTTCTTTCCTTTATGGCCTTAAACTTCAGGATTGTGGTAGATTATGTGGGGATCTGTCATTAACTTAACCCCCCTGGCTGTCCTATTCAGCCTGGTTTTCTGTGCCAAAAGAGGTCTGAAAAATGTAACCATCCCTGCCAGTCCACTGACGTTCATGTATCTGTACCAAAAGTTTTGAATGAACCTTTTTTTGTAGTCCTGAAACCTACAGTAGTCATTCTGACAGTTATGTAAAAATTGTCAATTAAATTAAATCAGCTCAAATCAGCTGAACTTGTTATTTGCAACATTCAACTAAAAACATTGACTTTATTTATGAACAAACTACAAGTGTGTGCTCTCAGCGGTTGATCGGAAAGAAAATCGGGTGCTTAAAAGTGTTATTCAGGTTAAAATCGGCCACCAAATCTATCGGAGCCATGTCCAAAATAATGGTATGTCTCCACTGCATTCTCGGCCGAGCCGATCCACATACCTGTCTGCAGCAGCTTCCGCTTCTCGTTTTGTTATGTGGAACGGCTCCTTTGTGTGCTAGCACCTCCACTGTGTTCTCATCTCCGAAGGCCCCCCTGGTGCATTCCTTTTGCGGGGACCCGACAGAGCCGAGGACACAGTGGAGATTCTGGCACACAAAGGGTGCCCGGCCAAATTTTACACCGATTGACCGCGCAAGATATTGATCGGCCGAAAAATCGGGTATGAGGGAGCTTAAGCAATACTTTCTTTTGTAATTCCTCCAAGCCTTCTCTACATCTTCAGCAATTTGGTGGTGATACCATGTTCAGGTTTTTATGTTGAGCTGCAAACTCAGATAGTGGAACTATCAACACAAAAGGAAAAATGTCCTATGGAGTCCTGTACTTTGAGTTAGCTGCGTTGTGTCATGGTAATGTTTGGCATCACAGCTGCAGCATGGCTAGTGTGAAATGGCCATAAGAAAGGATTTAGAACAAACCACAGGAGGTTGGGCCTGACTCATTCTGGATGCCTCCTATTTGTACTCTGATCTTTAGTCTTAGGGCTTTATAACATTGTACGTCAGGACCCCCTCTGTTACGCACAGTGCTTGGCCGGGACCCCGATGGAGCACATAGACATTGCCTGCTCGGCAGACGCTGTGTTTAGACATCCGCCGATGCAGAGGGTCAAAGTACTCGACTATGTGCAGCCTTGCATTGGCGGAGTGACTCGGCGCAGTTATGTTTATGTGCTACGTCGGGATCCCCGCCAAGCAATATGCATAGTGGAGGGAGTCCTGACGTATAATGGAAACATAGCCCTAAGCAGGCGATCCCAGATTGTGGGACATGATACAAAAATCTGATCATTTTGAACGCAAATTACCTCTTAAGTTGTCCAAATGTTTACCTTACCTCCATAAAATGAGGGAGGAGACACAAGCCCTGATCCTTTCTTCTAGGAAAAAGTAAGCCAGTGGCAACCGTATGTGCCACATATATTAGATTCTTATATGTTGGAATTGCTCTTAGTAAAGAGCACCGCTTGGCTTGACCCAAGTTCAGATGAATGTTGCTAGCATTATCAAAGTGCAGAATCCACCGGCAACACACACTAGACGTCTTATGATTTTTTAAGCCAAGTTAAAAACAAGGTCTACCAAACAATCTTCACAAAGGCTGCAGTGACTCATCAATGGGTGGTATCCAAAATGATTTCACTTCTTCTTGTCACTAAATCCTGAAATGACGTTCACTACCATAAAACATGTAGAATGTTGCCGCAGAATAGGAAATATTGAATATGGATAACATTGCGCGGAATAATAAGTACAGGATGTGTCTGGGTGTATCACAGGACTGTCACTACGGAACAATCAAGTGAAGTGAAATGAATATGAAATTCGCTATGATAACGTGCACAGACCTGAACGCTGCCTTTACAGCTCGGTTTTACATATTAATTATCATGTATTTTGTTTAGATGACATTGTTCAGGGGAATGTACAGCACAAAAATAACAAAAAGATGACCTAACTGGATGGCCGCAGGCAGCCCAAAGATGAGCTAATTCATTTCCATAAAAACACATGAAGAAACTTAATTTACTGGTTAAAAAACAAAATAAAATATGATAAGCTTTGCCAAGGTATACAGGTCTGCTCTGTAAATCTTCAATGCAGTACATCATTAAAAATAACGCACCTAAAATCTGACCCTGTGTTTTTAAGGAATTCTGGAGGGAAGGAAAATGGCAACGGGTTATTCCAGCAAAAGTGTGTTTTGCTAGGTGGTTGGGAAACATAAAATACTAAAATGTATCCTATTCACCAGTCCACTGAATTAGCTTCTATTTTGTACCCACCTATGTGCAGGTTATCAGGTACAATGCAACAGTACTGCACTGTAGTTATAGATGCTGAGGGCCCACCAATGTTTAAAACGGACCTACCACCTCACTGGGCACTTTACACTATCAGCAGCAGCACTGCTGATAATTAAGCAAACACTGCTCAAAATGTAAAAAAAAAAAAGTTCCTTACAACAGGAGAGGCGATTCTTGGGCTCTTCCCTCCCACTGTGTGACGTACCTGTCGCGGCAAGCTTGTAAAACAATCAGGAGACAGGGACAGCTGGGAGGAAGTCCGTAGCCTCTAACGTGATGTAATCGAAGCTCCATCTAGTGGCCGTTTTATAGAATTACAGTCCCATAGTCAGAATGAAGTATTCTGAAAGTGCGGGTAGATTTGCTTGTGTCTGCCCAAATTAAATATGATTTCCCTGGGATAGAGGAAGCAAAGAAGGGAAGTGTGTTGTTTTTTTATTCTGTAGCAGTTTTCACAGATGTATATAGGTGAGTATTATGTCAATGTAATATATGTGGTTTTTTTTTATTTTGAGTATAGAACCGCTTTAAGGAAATGAAGAAAGCTCCAAATATGTTCCACTACAGTAGTACATGTTTGGAATAGACTTTGAGCAATAGCAGCGAGTCAGTTAGAAAATGAAAATAAATACACTTGAGGTAAACAGATCCAATGTAAAAAAGTTGCCATCGCTCTTCCGTCTGTCTCCAAGATGATTAAACAGTTCCTCTGCTGTCAAAATCCTTATATACACCTTATGATGAATAAATGACACAAACCACGGATCTAACTGCCCAGATTTCACCCTCTTTAGCAAAGATTTCCAGAAATGTGTCTAAAAGGGCTTCATGGTTTTTATAAAAAATAAAAAAGACACAAATCATTCACATAGAAAGATTGCATTACATCCAGTTTCTGTCATAAATATAATTTCTTGACAGACTCTACACTAAAACCGGGACTGGCTTTATGGACATGTCGGTCTGACGTCTTTGGCGACTGCACTCTGTTCGTCCACAATTCGGGAGCTGTATTTTTGAGTGTTTAGAGCGTGATATACGCCATATTGCCATTAACACACCCTATTAATTTAAATGAACAAACCACGGCCGAAAACTAGTTGTGGGTCCTCAACATTGCGCATGATGCACAGTCACAGCGACATTCAGCATTCTTAATTTCCTTAAACATTACAGGTGGTTGGTAGGCGCGCAGGATCTATAACTACAGTCCAGTACTTACATTGTTTTAATAATTTTATTACATTGTTTTTTTTAACCATTTGCATAAGATGCACAGATTTTGATGCCTTCATTGAATTTTTGTTTTACATGAAAACATGAACTTTTATCAAGAGAAGTGGGATTCATTTATTATAAGGTGCTCATAAAAACAATTGCAAAATGTTTTATTTTTCAAATTATTACCATTAATAAAGACACTAACAAAAAAAATTTCAATTGGCATAAAGAAAAATTGGAGGACGTCCCTTGGAAAGGGAAAAAAAAAAAAGCACCCAATTAATAACCAATCAAATATGTTCTAGGCGGATTACTCTCTGTATGATATAGGCACTAAGGAGTGCTTTCTCTACACTACATACAAGTAAAGTGGTTCACAAGACACAGGTTGTAATACAGCCGCAATGGGATTTGGAATATTTTTTCCATGTTCCCCTTGCGGCTTTAGGAAGTCTTGCCTGCCCAGTCTCGCTAGACTTGAATGATTACCAGTCCTGAGACACATCTGTCGAATTCCCCCTAGCTGCCTGGTCCACTAGACATCGCTTACCAGGGGAACGAGTCCTTAGCCCCTTCCGGGACGGGACACTTGAAAACATCTGCTTGTTTTTGTGTGGTCGCTTTTTAGTGCACTCACTCTTTGGCACAAGGGCACACACCGAGGGCTTCAATCAAAAAAAAAAAAATACTCTTTAGGAAACTTAGAATTAAGGATTTATAACTTGGGGCAAAGTATTAACTCACCCTGACAGAAGGCCTCCCTGTTGAATTTCGAAAAGTTGGCCGGCTCACCCGGGATAAACTCTGCAATTCTCCAGTTTCCTGGTGAGGAAGCGCATAGCAACTGCTGGATGCGTCACTTCAAAGAACAAAGGAAAGACTGTCAGCTCGGTGTAAGTGATACATTGTACAGAAACACCAACAGTAAGATAAATCGTCTGTAGTGGTTAAACCTTTATGGAAAGGAATGTGTATTTCCACCAGAACACATCAGATAAATATTAGCTTAAAAACAAAAACACATCAGACCAGGCCAGTGATTCTATCATTAAAATAACAGCAGCAAATGTGTTCTCAAAAGACTTAATGACAGTAATACTAGTTAAAGTACATATAAATAACCATTACTGTGAGAAGTTTACACAAATTGGCCCAAATTAAATATCTGGCTGATGATCAAAAATGAAAATGTTTCAAAAAGATTCAAAATGCCATTCAATGAACAACAGTGAACTGAAGTAGAACCATCATAGAACACAAGGCATCTGCAAATATACCATATGTATAAGAGTATAGACTGACATAAATATAGCCTGAACTACCTCATTTCACAAACAAATTCTGACTTGAGTATAAGCCTATAGGGGAAATGCAGTAGCTAAGGCACAAGAATGGACAGCAACATTTTGGAATGTTATTATTTCAACTAGCTGATTAGTGATTTAATTGTAAAGCCCCAGAACAAGATGTAGTAACATTGTAAAGGAATAAGTATTGCTCTAGATCATGTAGTTTTTTTTTTCAATCTCCCTGTGGTTTAATTCTACCTATCTTTGCTGACATCCTCAGTGATGCCGGGGATGTGAGTGTATGTGACGCCTGTAATACAATACAGACAATGGCACCCCCAACCTCGCTGAAATCATCGCTGATGCATGGGAGGTGGATCCGAGGATGCTGTCAAAGGAGGATAGCAAGTACTCACCTTGAGCAGGTGAATAATTCAGAATGTGGCTAGGGGTCAACAATAATGGTGATTATATTTTACCCCGAGCCACACTCAGCATTACCACCAGGGAGGTTAAAAGCATTTGTACATTTCTATGTTTTCACTGGCAATGATTCAAAATTAATGAGGAGATCCTCAAGGCTGCCATATTTTTGTAGTTGCTTAAGACTAACCTGTTACCATAGGTATCATCTGCAGAACCATTCTGTTCACTGTGCAGTCTCTGTTTCCTCCTCCTCTCTATATCATGCCGTAAGTCATTTGGATCTTCAATTATTCTATGGCTTTCCTGGAAAAATAAAGAAAAACAGATATATATATTCTACATAATTTACTTTTTTGTGTATTTTAAATCTGAAGCATTTACTAAGCACATTGATTATTGTGATGGCACCTCGTGAGGGTGAAATGCACCATATTTTTCTAATAGATTCACAATGATCCAATTCATTTATGAAGAGCTTTTGACTTTTATCATGAAATTACATATTTGGCAATGAGCAGTGAACAGTGGAGCTCTGTAGAATATCACTTGTTTTTTTTTTTACCAAGATCATTAATTGACCAACACTTACTGAAGCAAATTCCACTGTTTTGCAAAGGGATTTGCTCTGAAGCTCTTCCAAAGAAATATCAATTCTCCTAAAAAGAAAAAGTAAAAAACAGCTATTATTAATGACAGCATCCAATTATGCAGATATAATACAGGTATATTTGTAATGATTATATAAAAAGGCTATGGCCATCCAATTAAACATAACTCAATATAAAGATTTCCTAAATGAGCCAGGTATATTCCATTGACATGAATCCTCCTTGTACACTGGATTATACAAAATACTGCAGCTCCAGTAAAATACATATACATATAAATAGAGATATAAAAATGTTATAATTAGTTTATTCTCAGGTTCATATCCCAAGGGGATCCAAGATCATGCATAGTAAGGCTCAATTCATACAGGTAGTCAGGAATGTAGTGTTTGTGAACTGCAACAGGTAGTTCATGAAATGGGTGCAGTTTGAGGGTCACAACCACCCATGTACCAGGAAAGAATTTGAGTCTAAGGCTATGTTTCCATTACTTCAGGACCCCTCCGCTAAGCGTATATGCTAAGCAGGGGTCCCCCGACGTAGCAGATAGACTTACCTGCTCGGTGGAGGATCTGCCTTCATTGCGCTGAGCCGATACGCCGATGTAAGGCTGAACGTAGTCAAGTACGTTCAGCCTCTGCACCAGCAGTCCCGACGTATAATGGAAACAAGCCCTTAAGGTCCCCAAACAAGGGTAAATTTTTTGTTTGAATCAAATTCGATTGAACCCTTTCTTCGAGCTGGTTCAATGGAAGAAAGCTTGACCGAACAGGGAGCCAACATGTTGGAGAATCCCTGTTCAACTGCCATTACTTTGCAATCGATTTCCGTTTGGTACTTTGTAAAGTGGTGTGGCATAGATTCGCTGTGCAATCGGTGAACGTTCAAGCGTAGAGTAGTGAGTTCACTAAGACATCACCACGTCCACTCGATCATTCGTTGATCAAGTGGGTATCAATGAGTGTTTTATTGATCCAGGTGAGATTAGGTTGAACAACAACCAATCCTTCTCCAACCAATAGGATCCTTAAAATACAACAAAACTTTATGGAAGACAAAACAGAAATAAAATATTTTTGCAGGAAAGGTATACTTAATTTTACAGCCATACAGCTAGATTTAATAACCCATATATAAACCTCATAAGAACAGAGAAAGGCAAACCCAGCACACAAATTGCACACAACAAAGAGCTAAGTTTAATGGCAATGTCCAGACTGGCTTACCGGTGAATCTCAGGATTTGTTTGTGGTGTAGAGTTATTAAGGTTTAACTCTTGTTTATTGCTTTCTGTTTGCAGCTTGCTGAAGCGTTCATGAAGTGACATGCCGGCTGACTTAAAATGATTTGCTACGAACAAAAAACAGAAATAAAAAATGAATGTCATTATTGTTTATATTATTAGGCAAACTATAAAATTAAATCGTAAAGTGTCTGTTAAGACCAACAATAAACACGTCTTTATTTGCTCCATTTTGGTCTGGTAAATAAACCTTTAAAAGGTTTTGTAATACAAGTTCGATGGGCAGAAGAAAAGCCTGATAATCCGACCATAAATCATGTCAGTAGTAGGCACTGCTCACAATTATCTCTGTTGATTGCAGAATCACCCCCAGGCTGTATATTATGTAAGATAAATAGGAACGGTGTACTGTAGTACAGACACATTTTCTGTCCTACAATAAAAGCACAGTGCTGTCACTTTATGGGTTGGGCCAGGGGTGGGCAAATTATTTGACTTGTGGGCCATATTGGCTTCCAAGGGGCCGGACCAAGAATCTGTAATGACCAAAGGTGCTCTAATTCCATGCATTGCCGGCTGCACTTATGATGGCAGTGATGTTTTATTGGCGATGTGTGACAGGGATGTTATTTTTAAAAAATTTCCTGCACTTAAAAAAATAAAAAAATGCATTTTAATTAAAATAATTTCATTGCAATGAGCAGAGATAATTCTTAGAGACTTCTTGTTGTCACCATGAGGATGCGCCCAGTGTGATGATCACGCCATTGCATCGTCTCAAGGCAACGTTTGGACACCTCTAGGTATTATGTGAACTCATTGTAGAGAACAAGCGGAGGGGAGCATCTTTTCAACAAGGTGACAAAGGGCCAGAAAAGAAAGCTAAACGGGCCGGATCCGGCCCCCGGGCATTAGTTTGGCCACCCCTCGGTTAGGGGGTGTGTCACTAGCAAGATCAAAGAATGAGAAGGTGTTTTGTTTGCAGTTTTCTTTGTTAAATATACAAAGCAGTTCTCTGAAAAATGACGTATCACATGGGAACACTTGTCCCGTTCCTGCTAAGAAAACTATTTTTAAAGCTCTTAAGACAATGTAACTCAGATAAAAAAAGATACTGGCTGTGGTAAGAAACACAAACTTTTCCCCTGAAGTTGCAACACAAAGGCTTTTGAGATCAGTGAGAACATTGATATGCTACAGGCTGTAGTGAAGACAGGCTAAAGCTAGCCACACATGGTACAATTTTAGCGTTCAATCGACGATTTTGGATTTAAAAAAAAGATCGATTGAACATTAATCGATGTACTGCCCACATAGTACAAGCAACGTTCATTGTACGATTTTAGTAAAATCATCGATTGAAAAGTGATCGGACAAGTTGGAAATTTTTTGTTGATTGATCAATGATCGAACTACATTTCTGAAAGTGTTTTGTTTGTTTCGATTCAAACATCTCGATGTGCGCTATTAACATATGACTACTTCCTGGGGGAAAAAAGTTCCTGTTAAAAAAATAAATAAAAAAAACATTAATCCAATCGACGATTTTAGATTACTTCGATTTAATTTCAGTCGAAATTGGTCAATTATCGTGCTCCCCATGTGGAGAACTTCGATTAAATGACAATCGATGTTCGATTTTTTAAATCGAAGTACAAAATTGAATCGAACGTCGATTGAATGATAAATTGTACCATGTGTGGCTAGCTTTAAGCTGGAAACACACATGTAGATATGGGCCAGATCGACCAATCAATCCCGGTCAAAAACAGGGATGACCGTAAACCACAACAGGGATGACCGTAAACCACGGTCGATGTCCGTTGCTTTGCATGGAGACCGCAGGCTGGAGACTCAGCTACTCCGATATGTGATAGCAGCGCAATGATGTCATCACGCTGCTGCATCCAATATTGAGCCTTGTGTTCTCTGCCTAAATGATGATATCAAGATTTAAGAAGGCCGGACCTGCCAAAAATTGCCCGGGCACCCTTTTGTGTATGGGGATGCCGGTAATGAAAACCATCTAAGAATTGCGGACATGTCCATAATGCTTTAGATCGATTTGGCGGCCGATTTCTGGCCAAATTACAACTTTAACCTCCTGAGCGTTTCGCCCTTGGCACGGTTTTTTCATAACCATGCCACGGGCAATCGCGGCGGAGCACATTATGCTCCGCCGCGATTTCCTGCTCAGCTGGAGGATGTAAACAAAAGTCCGGTGTCACTGGAGAAGCCGGACTTCTGCTGTAAGAAAGCGACGCCCCTCCAGTTTGACGGAGGTCTATGGCGCCGCCTACCCCCGCCCCCTTCGCGTCACTGGTGACGCGATCGGGGGCGAACCCGGAAGCATCGGCATACATGCTGATGCTCCCTACCGCCGTAAGAAGACGGCGAGACCTAGAGCGTGGCTCTAGTTAACTGGGGCTGAGTTTCATGATGCATGAAACTCAGCGCGAGTTAACTCGGGCAGAACGCTCAGAAGGTTAAGTATCTCAGATCTGCCGGTTTTGCTAGTTCTAAAGCTACACATGATGCACTTCAAGATAATTCTATCTGGGAGTACCTATCTGGGGGTACAGTTATAGTTGTAATTACAGTTTACGTACCCTGCAAAAATGCGTACGATGTTTACAATGGTTTTGCTGTTCTGTGATGCTCTATAGCTGAAATGGGATCTTATTAAAAGTATATAAATGCACTTATATACTTTAAATAAGATCCCATTTCAGCTATAGAGCATCACAGAACAGCAAAACCTTTAACCTCCCTAGCGCACTGCTGAGGTGCAGATTTCTGTATCAAAAGCGCACCATAGACTCTAATGGAATTTTTTTTTTGTGTTGTAGGCTTGTAACTTCCAAAAATCTGTCCGTGCAAGGGTCTAATAGACATCCTGAATATAATAATGTTTCATACAAACAATTATTATAAAAAAGTACATAAAAAAAATTATGAAATGTATCATTTGAATGCTTAAATCTCTTGAATACTTATTTGGTATGAAAGATTTCAAAACAGTATTTATTGATTTCAAAACAGTATTTATGTTTGTTTATAATAACATTTTATTTTGTTTTTGTTTTGAATTGTATTGGATACAGTTATTACTGTATCCAATACAATGGCATTCTCTGAAAGGGTTAACTTTATTAACATGAATGTGCAAATTGGGATATTCATATGCAAATTGGGACATTCATGTGCAGATTAGGCTGGTGGATAGGTGACACAGCCGGCTTGCATACGATCGGGACAGCACAGAGCAGAGTGTGTAGCCGGGGATTATGAGCTTAGCTGGACGACTCTATCTCGTCAGCTGCAATACTGGATAAGCAAGTGCAGGACGAGATAGTGCCCTCAGAAGCGCTAGGGAGGTTAAACAAAGAAAAGAAATTTCAGTGACGTCACTTACGGTACTTGGAACAAAGAAGAACAATCTTTAAGAAAACTGAAGTGACGGGGCACATATATGGCTCTCAAGGAAATATTTCTTTAAATATCCTTTCCCCCAAAAAGGTTCCTGACCCCTGCTATATACTATTTATTACAAGTGATAAGCACATATAATATGATACTAGTAAACAAGAGTCATCACAGCCCAAAGCAGGATAAATGACAGGTGGGGCTCCATTGTGTTCGACAGGCCTTCAAGTGCAATAGCAAGAGGTAAAAGACATTTAAAATTGCAGCTCAGCTACATCATGCTCAACCTAAATATGGATGGTTCATTAATGAGCCTTGAGTGCTTATGACCTTGCAAGTTCACCATTAGTTCACCTTGGTTCATATTAGGTTGGTGCAAGAACTGCATACCACATTCCAAGAGCTGCCATTTTGGGAACTAGCCTTCAAGCACTGTTCACTCACCAATTCTATAACAAAGCTAACAATTTAAATCTACTATACCATCCAAAAGTCTCAGACCCAGACTTTTCACCCACAGTGAACACAAACTAGTACATAATAAACTCAGAAAACCCAAAGTACATTTAGGAAATATACTCAATGACAGCCTAATCGTTTTTTTGCCTGAAACAACACTTCTCATCCTAAATTTGATCATCATACCATAAAATTTCAATCAAAAAGTTTATGAAGAGATATGCATATAATCAGCTACATTACTCATAGTAAAATGAGTACTCAATGTTTCCTCCAAGGAGGAGTCTTCTTACCTTTGACTCCATGAATGATCGTTATCAGTTCCTGAGTAAATTCAGAATTGGGTGCATTAGTGCCACCCAACAATAAAGATTCTAGATGCTCAAACACTGGATGAAACGTCTCCTTTCCAGCAACAAGATCATGAGATAGTTGCCTGTCCGTCGAAGAAGAATTACGCCTGCAGAGGTGAGAATTACATTAGAAACGTATTGATTAGTTTTGCTAAACTATACAAAAATGAGCCAGAACTTTTAGAAGATGAACAGTACAGTACAAAAATTGCCTAAGAGTATCTGCTTTAATTCATTTTGTCTAACTAAACCAAAAAAAAGTAACAAGCATATATTCTTCTTAGTACAGGTATCCCTGAGAATACCAAGTATTACCAAAGTGGGATTCCCTTCCCAAACCTTATGTAATCGTCTAAACTGCTCAAACGTTATCACTATCCTACTAACAGTTATAAACAAAAAATTATTCTGTAGGTTATATCTTTTCACACCTAACCCGATGATCCACCATTTATACTTTTCAACCATTACTCTTTAAATGTCTCAACTAATCCTGATGTCATGGGCACACACAGATCTAATCGCATGCTAAAGATAACAAAGATGACACAGACTTTGCACATGAAATGTCACAGTGAATGTCATGTACACACACATGTTGGAATGGGAAAACAGTTGAAACATTTTAAGAGAAAGGGTAGCAAATACAGAATTGGAGACCATTGTGTTAGGTGCAAAGGGCTAGAACACTACGATGCATAACTCTCAATGCATTTATTAACCAGCTTGTACTACTTTCAAGTGTCACGATGTACCTTTGTTGCATATCAGCAGCTAAAATCTGCTTCTCTTCAGGAGTCTCATGTCCTTGGATAGGATTAGCTGATGGTGGCAGTTGTTTGGGTTTGTTCCTTTGCTCATGGGATTGTCTAGAAAAGAGACAGAGCCCATGACTTCTGAAACTCAAGTAAATTTTTTTTTATACGCAGGCGTATACAGCTTGACATATTACGGATTCACAACACAGAGACAGAGGCGATGAGGTAACGTGCTTCATATAACATAGAAGATGATTATGTAGACTACAAAAAAAGACACGAAAAAGCATACACAACTGCAAACCTGTAAACTACTACCAAGATGTACATTTCAGCTTTACCAAAAACAAACAACCCACAACTTAACTATGTACATTGTAGGTAAAACTGACTCTTTAAAGGTGGTGTCCCAAACCCTGTTCTCCAGTGGAATGTTTTTGGACTTTAGATTTATGAACCCAAACAGTTGAAATAACCCAGTTTGTCCAGAGTTTGAAAAACAAACTCTGCCCGAAGGGGCATCATCAAAACCAGGGGTTTGGAAAGACGCAGCAATTCTCTATTCAGCCGCTGCTTCTGGGATCACCCCTTCGGTGTTAACAATGATGCAGAAGGGGTAATCCTGCGCCATAGAGCTCCATTATAAGAGGGGCGTCGTTTTCCCAGCCCATATGTGGACAGGGGAGGGCGGGAAGCCCAAACAGAGCACAGTGTACTCTGCTAAACGGTAAGTGCTGACCACTAAGGAGGCATATAATCAGCTACATTACTCATAGTAAAATGAGTACCGTATTTTCCGGCGTATAAGACAACTTTTGAACACAGGAACATGTGTTCAAAAGTCGGGGGTCGTCCTATACGCCGGGTGTGGCTGGCAGGGGGGTGCAGGGGATCATCTATGGGAGCTAGTAGGTCTGCTCCTGATCTGTGCTCCCTGGGCTGCGTGCTGGCTGACACAAGCAGAGGGAGAGAGAGAGATCGGAATGAAGGAGCAGTGTTACCATGGCTACAGGATGCTTCTCCACAGAGAACACACGCTCTCCCCTTTCCATGGCTGTAGAAACAAAATTTATAACTTTGAACATTCATAGCACGAAAACCATAGTATAATCATGAAACTTTCAGGGTCAGTAATGCTCACCTACTACTACTTACACCCCGAGTTTCACCCCTCTAGCTACAAAACTTATAAGTTACATTTCAGCTAAAGTCCAGGTATCAGACAATGCTTCTTCATCACCAGAGTGATACTCCTATATGCAACATTTAACTTGCCTACATTGAACACATATATCTTGAAATCCCTGCATGGTAGAACCTTGAACTTTTGTGGTTTACTGGTTTACCCCTAAGACTATATCCATGCAAATTTTCAGGTCCCTGAGCACAATCCTTCCTACTAAAAGCCCCCTAAATATTGCTTCCCTATTAGCATAAAGCACTTCTCTGCTGCATACATGTTTTCACGTATCCTATCCTTACTAATACAAAAAAAGATTAGACTTCTAAGGGTGTTTGAGATCTGTTGGTTGAAAGTCAGAGTAGACATAAAAAAAATTATTTGGTGTGCGTTGGAAGAGAGGTAGTCTTATACGGCAAGAATATACCAAACTCTATATTTTAACTGGAAAAGTTGGGGGTCGTCTTATACGCCGGAAAATACGGTACTTAATATTTCCCTTTGATACACTCCAAGGAGGAGTCCTGTTACCTTTGACTTCATGAATGATCGTTATAAGTTCCTGAGTAAATTCAGAATTGGGTGCATTAGTGCCACCCAACAATAAAGATTCTAGATGCTCAGAAGGGGTGGTCCCGCGCCACAGACCTCCATTATAAGAGGGGCGTTGGTTTCCCAGCCCAGGAAACCCAAACAGAGTACAGTGTACTCTGCTGAGTGGTAGGGGCTGATCGCTAGGGAGGTTAATTCCACTATTAATAATCTCCATTAACTGGTCAAGAGTCAACACACATTTTCAGTGCTAAATTTTGGTTATTATAACCAAAATGTGTATTCATAACTGCATACAAGCATTCAACTCCAAGGACTCATTGATGTCTCAAACTGTTTACTAGCAGTTTAGACTTAGAAAAGACTTGCAAAAAAAAAAAGACCATGAAGCTTTGCTCCTTAAAACAGATCAAAGAGACCAACCCTTTAAAAAACTAGTTGTTACTTAGGTTCAATGACACAAAAGCAGCAGCAGTTTTGATGGTTGCACAGAAACAGCCACTTACCTGGTCTCCTGTTCTTGGTCTTTCAGCTCACAAACAGGATCCAAATGCTGATAATTTACAGGGCAACATTATGAAGCCAAGCACTCATGAAACACTACATTGAGAGTTTTCTTGGATTATATGTTTCAGTGGTGGTGGGGACGACATATTAGATTAATTCCTGTCTACCAAAACTGTGTGAGGTGAGAAAAATTTCATGTGGCTTTCCATACAGACTTGTTTCATAGATATGGCCTTCATCTATTATTTATGTAGCACAATGCTGGTCTTCAGTTTGAAAATCTTTTCTACTTTTCATTTATTATCCAAACAAAAGCTGGCGTTATGAATCTTGTTCTATCAATCTTCGTACTGATAAAGAGATGTCCTCATGCTTATTCCAGCAATATTATCAGCGTTACAGTCAATAAATACTCAACTGGATAAATCATTTTCATTCAATCTGCCTTTTCCAATGTGCTTAGCAAACAGGTTCCTCCCAGTCATGGCATTCACTGTTGCTTAACATGTAATGAAATCTTTAATGCATTTGCTGAAATCCAATAGATTCTTATCTACACCAAATAAGACTGTTAGTTGGACAGAGTTCAGGCATCTGAACAAGTGTAAAGAAGCGATTTCCTCTTCTCTCATATGGCCAGTTGTTTTTGAACACTTACTTAATGGCAGCACTTTGTCCCCTAACCTTCATCAATAACGAACCAATATATTTAAGGTTACAACAGATTTGAGGACAACTAGCAGCAGACTTCAGTCACTTGAAAGGGTTTAAAGCAGCAGTTTTTTTCTCCTCGGACAAGGTTTGGCCAATCATCCCAAATCTTAGTTGACTGCATAGCCAAACATAAACAAGGTAATTATCATGCATGACTGTGCGGGGGGAGATAGAATCCTGTTTTTAGAGTATTTCAGAGAATTTGATTGACATAGGCTACAATTTATTTTCCAGTGAAGTCCACCCCATGGAAACTTTTGTAAAATTTCCCCCTTTCTTGGGGGAATAAAAACAACATTTATTCAATCATCAAATCTTCAAATTGCTTTCCAAAGGTTAATTGGAGTGTGAAGTCATCGGGCGCGTTAGCCATTCCCAAATATGTTTTCAGCGAAAAATATTAGGTTTGGATGAAGAATGTTCATATGATCCGCGTGGCACGTCATATATGAAGGGGGCATGACCTTTTAAATAAATATTTCAAAGTTCTTGTTTTCCGTTTTAACTAGCTTGACAGAGTCGGATTTTCTTGTCCAGCGTAGATTCTGCTTCTATCTTTACAATGAACGCCGCTAAGATTTACTATATTTTACTGAAACAGTGCCACCACTTACTGAATTGTGATCCATGCGTGAACATTTCTGCATCGTGGCAGCATATTTAAACACCTGTGATGTTTCTCCTGTCTTCACAGGAGAAAAAAGCATGAACTTTTACCTCAGCCTCACAGAAACCCAAGCAAAAGAAATCAAGAATGGGATTAAGCAAAAAACAATACCTATACTTATCCGATGAGTTCTTCAAAGACAAATTTACAACGATAGATTCCTTTTCTGATGTGACCTTCACAACACTTTTTGGATCCAGAGTTTGGGGACTTTGGCCTCTCACATGGAGTGGAGAATCTGGATCTTTCTGGTCTTCGTCTTCTTTTCTCTTCTGGTAATCACCTTCTTTTTTCACCTTTTCCATGTGCCTATAACTTGCGTTCTTCACATCATTATACTTTGAAATCGAATTATCATCATGTTTTTTTAAGCTGTAATTGGACAATGGCTCAGAATATCTATCATCATATCTCTTCCTTTCTCTGCTACCACTATCTGATAGTTTGTTGCACTGAGAAATCCTGGTAGATTCCATTTTTCTCTCTTGATGCCAAGTGCGTCGCTCAGTATGGTTGTACCTTTCGGCATGTTCATCCAGAATAGGTTCAGTATATGCATATGTGGATGATCTAGGACGATGGTCATATTCGATTTTGGATAGGCCTCCTGATTGTTTCTCATGAACAGACGGAGTAGGATGTCTGTGATCTATGTCCTTTGACCAATCTTTGGCATAATGTGGTCGATCTGGGTGGTTATTTCTCCAGTGGGTAGCTTTCTGAGGTGATCGGAAGTCATGTCGCTCTGCTTCTCTTGCTCTCTTATGAGCTGGCTCATGTTCTCTGTACTCATCCTCAGGATACCTATTTACACAAACCATCATTACATTTGTGAGTAGAATTAACAAACTCAAATTCAGTGTCTATATCTCAGCAATTAGGGCTAGAAGGAAATAGCAATGTGCATATTTTACCTCTTCGGATAGGATTTTCTTTCATGATCTTCAGGTCTTCTTCTATGAGAGGATTCATACAGGGTTGCTGGATCATGCTGGTTCCAATAGCCATCCCTTTCATGCCAGTCCTTATTATGATCTCTGTTGTACGGTCTGTGGATGTCGTCCTCACGTCTTGCTGCTTTAAAACCATTATTATTTACATTGTTATTATCATCATTTCTTTCCTGAATTTTGGGGTGATGGAAATATCTAACATTTTCTCTGTAATCGGCCTCTTTTTGTGGAAATTTTCTATTGCTTTCTGCTCTTCGCTCAGTTAAGTATGCTCTCTTCGGTCGATTTATTTCCTCAAATGGGGATCGTCTTGGATGGCTGTCAAAAGAGCCTTGTTCCAAGAAATTATCACTACCATAGGACTCTTTTCGGAAATTGTTATGTCTATGCTGTTCATCCTCCCAATGTGTGGATCTTCTTGAGTCTCTATGGAAATTATCGTTATTGTGGTGGTGATCTTGAAAGTGTCTATGTCTGTTGCGTTCTGGACTTCTTTGTGGAGGAGGTCTACAAACAAAAAAGGTTTTAATTAGGTACTCATAATACAATAATACAAGAAACAAGACGAGGCACAGAATTGAAACATTTGCTACTAGTCAAATAACTAAAGTATGGATCCTTCTATGTTGTTTTTTACAGATATGGGCTATGTGGGCCAGGACACAGTCTTGACCTCCTGGCATTATGCCTGAAGCCAGTATAGGCCCAGTTTTATCTTGGATTAAACTGCACCCACGGCGGGATCAGACACAATCGCGCTTCTCCGCGAGCCTTCAGCAAGTTTTTCCAGCCCGAGTCTTTGGCGTGAATGGTGATGGCGAACGGAGCGTCGCGTTTAATCACCATAACCACCACAAATGGCGCAAAAAGCCCGTAACGCCAGGGAGGTAAATATTTATGAATTTGGCATAGAAAGACAAGGGCTCTGTCCATGATAAAAGGTACTTCTTTTTGCCAAATTCCCCCTTTCCCTCTCCAGTATACAATCTCATTATAATTCGGCAAAATATCCTTTAGGGTCTCCAGTTGGATACATGAATGTGCTTGTGACAATGCAATAGATTTGCTCAGTCGAGTCTGAAGAAACATTATGAATTTTTATAGAAAATCTTATTACGAAAAAAGCCTATGATAGCTCATATTTTGAAGTTTTTTGGCAGTTTTCTGTAATTCCACCCAGGTAGCACCCTGGGGCAGGAAGAAGATCCAGGATAGAGGAAGGACAGCCCACACAAGAGCAACTTCACCGCACCAGAGGAGTTCCAAAAGGATAGTTTGCATCTATAGCAGGAACCACAATGATAATTGGCCAGTGGTGGTAAGTGGATGGGGGTCGTCCATCTGGTGGGTGAAGTCCCTTTACCTTTCGTTCCCTGTCCTGACGACCTAGGAGAATGAAGCTGTTCGATTTGTAATTGGTTATCTAGCACCTGGCTCAATATATGGTATGCACGTATACACAGCTATGACTCCAGAGAATATATTGCACAATTTTTCCCCAATTGGCAGACGGTACACTGAATAAGATATATAAGGGATCTCAGGGAAGTCCTGTCACTATGCTTTCCATGCAGAAACAAAAAAAGGAAATTAAACAATCCTCCTGTTTTACCTGGGCTTCCACCTTGGAGATCTTGATCTTGATTTTGCCATCTTCTATATGCTCACCTGGGGAAAAAAAGCCAAAACATTTTTTAAACTTTTATGACGAAGTATTTCTGCAGTATAAAAAAGCCTCAGTAAAATTGAAATGCACAATAATAATAAAAACATAATGTAATGGTTTGTAGGATTTATTAACACTAATTACTTGTACTTTACAAACACCACAACATTAGTTGGGTCATGGTTAATCTCCTCAAAGTGGAAAAAACTATTTAATTTGTAGTAAAAATAAAAAAAAACTAAATGTTTTATACTGTACTTAATTGCAGCTTTACACAGATTTGAGGAATATAATTTACACTGTGATACCACAAGCATAACAGTGCTTCTTGAATTCAACAACCAGTAGCCCATATTCAGCACATTTACGGTAGGTCAGCAGGTACATCATTTTAATAATTATATCTAATGGTGTATTGATTACAAAGCTCCAGTGATATGCACATAGGCTTCAATTTTACATTTAATCTACAAAAGGCAGTAAACATACGAAATATGATTTTCACAAATCATTTTACTCCCAACAGAAAGGTATGAGTTGTAATAGAATGATGGATCTGTACATCACACACAAATGTTGGCAGTCTATTGTGCCTTACCTCCGTTGACAGGCTATGGGAAAGTGTCAGAGCTGTCAAGGTGCCGTGCAGAGAATAAATGTCCTTCATCAGGACGTTGTGTTCCGCCTTAGTCTTCAGCTATTCACAGTCAGCATGCAAGGGACACGATCTACACCAAGACCTTGTGCTCTCTTAGAACAGCCTGTAAAAAAAATAAGAAAACTTAACAACAGGGTATTTTTAATCATATTATTGATTATGGTAATATGATTGAAGAAGAGAACTATACTTTTAACTCCGTAGCAGAGGAGACTTTTAGCAATGCAGAGTATTGATTGATGATGAAAGGCTGCTGACCTTGCTTTCCTTAGAAAAAAACATGTCCTTTCTTGCCATGGAAAGGCGTTTGCAGTGAAACAAGATACTAAATTATTGGATAAGTACGCAAATAAAGTAAAGGTTAAATTCATGGCCTGTGTCATCTAGAAAAGTGAATCTCAGATGGATCTCATCCCTCTTAAAAGGTAGCCATAACCAGGTAAACTTTTTCAGCCGAGTGCACGTTCCTGCCAATCGCCCGGCCGAAAATCAGGTGCTCCCACCTGGCGAGATCGACCAGGAATCTCCCACATGTTGGATCGCTCAGTAATCCAACATGTTAGTAGATTCCCAGCCAATATCATTACTATGGATGGGGAAGGGAGACAGGTTGTAAAACAAAAGTTAAGTTACCTGTGCTATCCTTGGATGAGGACTTCTGTCTAATCCTAAATATGCAGTTATATAATGCAACTAACCAAACAGAGGCTTGCCTGTCTGTGACAGTTAAAGAAAACACAGAAGCCCTATAATTTAACTAGAGGAAGTCTTATGACTGGCTCTTCATAAACCACATGACTATCTGAATTATCATGCAGAAAGCTCCACAGGACCTTGCAGCCAGCATTTTGTTGTTTAATTATAAAATGTAGAGCACAAATAGTTGATGCACACTACAGAATATCCAATTTATGCTACAAACTCTAGTGCTGAAAAACTGCTATTAATCCTACACAACTACACAATACATTGCCCTCTCCATAAAATATGGGTGGGTATTCTGTAGTTTATCATGGTAGCGCATTGGCATTGGTGAAATTAGATTTCGAGCTCCTCTGAGTTAGTGATTGACTATACATGCTCTGTAAAGCGCTGCGCAATATGACGGCACTATATAAATATACATATGACAGATATATATATACACTGGCGTTTAGCAATTTAGATGGATGTGCTTTTACATTATTTTTTATATAATGTATGCGTTTATTGGAACTTGTGTACGGATGTTTATATTTTTGAAACAGAAAAAAAAAGCATGATTGTCAACAGCACAGAAAGATGGCAGCATACTGTATCTGGTGTATCAATAGGATTACAAAGTTGTTACAATATTTTATGCAGATATACAATAAAGACTGAACTAGGACTGAAACACAGCACTGAAATATCAAAAGATAAGTTATTCTGACATTTAACCAAACTAGCACATGGAAGCCAAAAAATAAATAAAAAAAGTGCTTAGACAAAGAGGCGAGCGCTGACTGAAGTGGGAGCAGTTCCGCAGGATTCTTCAATGACCCGAAGAGATCACACCCACTTATGTCATTTACAAATGATTCCCCAGACTGACAGATCTCATAGACATTTTCTACACATCAACTACAGCAGCTGCTCAGAAAATCAAACTGGAAAAACAGGACGGCACATTAGAACAGACGTAGGAAGAGCTATATATATGGTAAATGCCCAGCATGTATTATAGTCAGGAAGCGAATAGAGTTTTAATAAATGAGTGAAATCCAGAACCAGTTAGCACTTTCCTTGCCATGCTGCTGATGGGTAACCCGTATAGCTTTATGGCTCAGTGGTTAGCATCCAGGCCTTTGCTTAACATTGTCAGCCATATGCAACTTTAAATGTAAGAAAAACCTCAGATTCAAACAACACACAACATTAATGTTATCACACAGGAGAGATGTGAATGTAGGTTTGTATTTAACACATTTAAGCTTCTGAGGCAACACCATTGCAGCCCCTGAAATGTGTACGGTAAGTACCTGTGCGTACCTTATTTTTCGCTTTATAGTCCCGGAGTTATCAGTGAATTTCAATTTCAATGAACATGCTTTAGTCCTTCTCTTGTCATGAGCCTACCACCCAGGGAGTGAATTGTTTATTATGACCACTATACATTGATGATTGCAACTTTTCTTATGCTGGAACTAATGCTCGGTCTGCGCAGATCATGGGGGAAAAGACACAGGAGGAGTCACTTGGCCTCCTTATTACCCTAGTTTAGAGTGGGAAGTCGCTTATAATTACATGGCAATAGAAAACTAGCGAGTAATTGGGAGACACCCATTTATTTTAAATGGACACATCCTGTATCAGACATTCTACCTCATACATATAGCACTTATCAGGGCTTTTTTTCTGGGGGAACGCACCGGAACGGAGTTCCCCCACCTATTTTGAGCCTGGCGGATATGTGGACCCCTAGATAGGCATTCTCTGGAGGCCTCAGGGCGGGGGGAAAGGGAGTGCTAGTAGTAGGGGGCCCTGAAAAATCACCTAGTATGGGGCCCCGAAATTTCTGATGGCGGCCCTGTTCTGAGTTATAGAGAAGGGTTGTAAAAACAGTTGAAAAAATAAGCCAAGCCAAAAAAATTTTACATTTGACTTAATTTTGAACTTCATTTATGCAAAAACTCCATATGCTAGAGAAATACCTTTTTCTTTACAATGTTTCCAAAACCCTTCCCAACATCTCAATTATGGTGATAATATCATGTTAAGGGACATTGCAAAGCAGCTACTTGCAATAATAAATCTCAAAACAAAAGCACATTTGCTGTGTGTTTCTGTGACTTAGCTGCTGTATTTCCCCACCAAGGCTTATACTCCATTCAGTTTTTCCAGTAGTTTTTTGTAAAATTAGGTACCTCGGCTTATAGTCAGGTCAGCTTATACTCAAGTATATACAGTATATTAACTGCTACATCACTTTAATCCCATTGTGAAAAAAAACAACAACAAAAACAACTCGCATTACGTACATTTTTATTTGGTTGTCATACAGAAACATTCATCATTCACATAGAGAAATGCACACTACACTCATGCAGAGACATGGATCATTCACATAGAGACAAACACACACAGACACATGCACACACAGAGACACACACATTACATGCACTCTACTTACTGTCTGCAGCTAGTTACTTCATGGTTGGCTTCCTGCCTGTCCCTCCCTCAGCCTGGAATACCTCCACGCCCCCCAGTTTGAGAACCACTGGCCTATACTCGCCACACACAAACACAAATGTGAAGGGGCCCATAATGTGAACAGACTTCATGAAATGTATATCAGCACGCACTCTGATAAGTACTGCAACAATACAACACCAACACCTATGAGTGCTAATTCACTCTTGACTACAAACAATAGCTTATTAGGCATTTCAAACAATTGTATCATTTGAAGCAGCTATGTTAACTGTAGAATATTCCTAAGCAGGATCCATCAGAGGGTACACATAGAGGAGTTCCATGCTCTGCACTCTCTAGTGACTGCTTGTTAGGCATCTATGGAGACTTCATATGAGCCTGTGACAACAGTAGTTTGGCTGACAAGCGTAGCCTACCACCAGTCATCCCATGAGAGGCAAAGAGCTCCATGCCAACCCATACATAAACTACTGATAACTCGCTGCAGGCTTACAATACAATTTTGTGTTAGCCATAGTATCATGTAATCTAAATTCCAAAATAATGACACATACTTAGTGTAACCTATAGTTAAAGACCCAACTGTCCAGCAAAAGTGAAGATAAAGGTGAGAGAGATGTGAACAAGGATCTGGTTTTATACATATAGGTAAAACCTTTATGTTAAAAAAAAAAAAAAACAACAAATTCCATGGTTGGTTTCTGGTCCCAAGCCTTCAAAGCTTTCTGAATCACTGAGCCAGGTAAAGGCCCCCATACACCTTACAATCTTTCCATACAATTGTTCTACCAATACCATGTAATACAAGGATCTTTCTAATCCTTCCAATCACTACATATTCTATCAGGGAGGCCACTATAATGCATAGTTGTTGGTAGATCTAATAGAGATTGTATGGATTGATCTTAAGGTGTATGGGGGGCTTAATAGTATGAGGTTCAGATGTTCATCTAATTGTTTTACAGCTTGTGGTGTGTGACTACTGAACAACTACTGAACAGAGAATATCTTTATTTCCAGTAATGACATCTTACGTTAACTTTCAGTGATGAGGTCTGCTGTTACAGCTGGAGATAGGCTGTCAGTTCCTTACTTGTATTACTGGATGGTTGACTACATGACAAAAAAGAAAACCAATGCAGCCACTCCATCCAAGCACTGGCAAAATACATTGCCTAAAAAATAAAGGGAACACAAAAATAAGACATCCTAGATCTGAATTAATGAAATATTCTTATGAAATACTTTGTTCTTTACATAACTGAATGCTTTGACAAGAAAATCACACAAAAATTGTAATCAAATTTATCAACACATGGAGGTCTGGATTTATAGTCACTCAAAATTAAAGTGAAAAAAAAACACTATAGGCTGATCCAACATTGAGGTAGTGTACTTACAACAAGTCAAAATGAGGCCCGGTAGTGTGTGTGTGGCCTCCATGTGCCTCCCAACAATGCCTGAGCATGCTCCTGATGAGGTGGCAGATGGTCTCCTGAGGGATCCCCTCCTACAACTGCACTAAAGCAAAGAAGGTTTGCTGTGCCTGTCGGCATAGTGTCCAGAGCATGAAGGCACTACCAGGAGACAGGCTAGTACATCAGGAGACATGAAGTAGGCCATAGGACGGCTACCTCCGCCTTTGTGCAAGGAGGAACAGGAGACGCATTGCAAAAATGACCTCCAGAGGGCCACAAATGTGCATGTGTATGCTCACACTCAATGAGGGTGGTATGAGGGCCCAACAACCACAGGTGGGATTTGTGCTTACAGCTCAACACCATGCAGGATGTTTGGCATTTGTCACCAAGATTGGCAAATTCGCCACGTGTGCCTTGTGCTCCTCACAGGTTCACACTGAGCACATGTGACAGATGTGACAGAGTCTGAAGACGCTGTGGAGAACGTTCTGCAGCCTGCAACATCCTCCAGCTCGACTGGCTTGGTAGTGGGTCAGTTAAAGTGGGTGGTGGCATTTTTTTGGGGGGCCGCACAGCCCTCCATATGCTCGCCAGAGGTATCCTCACTGCCATTAGGTTCCAAGTTGAGATCCTCAGACCCCTTGTGAGCCCATATGCTGGTGAGGTTGGTCCTGGGTTCCTCATAATGCAAGACAATGCTAGACCTCACGTGGCTGGAGAGTGTCAGCAGTTAAAGACAAGACAAAGGCAGTGATACTATGGGACTGGCTTGCCTATTCCCCACACCTGAATCCAACTGAGCACATCTGGGACATCATGTCTCACTCCATCGACCAACACCTTGTTGCACCACAGACTGTCCAGGAGTTGGGGGATGCTTTAGTGCAGTTGTGGGAGGAGATCCCTCAGGAGACCATCCGCCACCTCATCAGGAGCATGCCCAGGTGTTGTGAGGAGGTCATACAGGCATGTGGAGGCCACACACACTACGGAGCCTCACTTTGTCTTGTTTTAAGAACTCTACATCAAAGTTGGATCAGCCTGTAGTGTTTTTTCCACCTCCATGGGTTGATACATTTGATTTCCATTGATCATTTTTGTGTGATTTTGTTTGTCAACTATGTAAAAAACTAAGTATTTAATAAGAATATTTCATTCATTCAGATCTAGGATGTCTTATTTTGCGTTTCCTTTATTATATATATATATATATAAAAATACACCACATAAATGTAACGTTTGTTCTTGAGCTCATTACATTTCTATATTCTAATGGGGGATATAGAACAGACGGGTGGAGGGTGGAGAAACAATTATTTCATTTCTCCTAAATGCGAGGCTGGAACTGAACTAATCCATTGCCAAATATTGACATATCTCCTAGCTGGATTTATCTTCAGTCATACACATGATGCAGTCTACATCCTTATTATGTTGCTGGGTGACAATAATAAATAGACCCATTACGTCACATGCTAGTTCCCTTTAGATGTAAATATTTCTCTGATATAATTTCGTAAGTATTACTCCTTACAATGATCTTAATGTACGGTAATTACTTTTATTACAAAGCACAGACAGATGTGTGTGTCTGTGATATATATATATACCCCAACACTTATGTGGGAAACTTAGGACACTAAAACCCTGTGTGTTTGGTAATAAATGATGAATATAGAGATATTTAATCTCAATTTTACACAATTAAAAAAATATATAAATATACTATTTAGACCACATAAAGTAAAATGTAATTCTACTAAACTACAATATATGGTAAAGAATAAATAAGGACACCCCCAAATTTATTGTCAAAGAAATGGGCTTAAAACACATCATCAGGTCCACACGATGAGCTCATAGTTATTCAGCATTTTGAAGTGAGTTTGTCTTACTTTCACCTCAACAGTCAGGAGCACACCAAAACCATTTCTGAGGTTAGAGTGAACACTATAGGTAGAGCAATATACAGAAGCTGTGTGGGGCATGTCAAAGGAAGATTATTGCAGCTTAAAAATCTTGTAAGGAATTAAAAAAGATATCAAAAGAATTTGAAATGATCCATCTAATAGTCTGCAAGGACTTGCAGACATGCCAAAGTCTGGCCATCAAAGCAAGATGCCTGAAGGGCCGGCCCAGCAAGATCTGTGGGAACGCCGACACAGAGGCACGCCATGGGTTCCCTCCGGACAGGTAAGTATATCCGAGTATATTTGGGATGAGTATTTTTAGTAAACAAACTCACCCCAAACTTGTGAGGACCACCCAGGAGGATACAAAGAAAAAAGGTTTGCAAAATGAAGGCTCCGATCAATGCATAAAAAAGAAATTACAAACAAACATTAAGCATTTTAGGCTTTGTTTCCATTGTACGTCGGGAGCCCTCCGCTAAGCGTATACGCTAAGCAGGGGTCCCGACGTATCCCATAGACTCAGCCTGCCGGCGGATGGTCTGTTTAGACATCCGCCGGTGTACAGGCTGAACGTACTCGACTACGTTCAGCCTGACACCGGCGGATCGGGTCGGCGCAATGAAGACAGACCCGTCCGCCGAGCAGGTAAGTCTATCTGCTACGTCAGGGACCCCCGCTAAGCGTGTACGCTTAGCGGTGGGCTCCCGACGTAATGGAAACAAGCCCTTAATCAGTAGGGGTGTGGTGTATCAAGATATCATTACTCACCCCATCATTTATTTAGTGGAGTAGGTAATAGGAAAACATTTGAAGAAACACACTTTCTATCAGTTGATTGATTTTATTACCATACTAGGTGAGAAATCTTAAGGAGTGGTGTGCCGGGGACTGCCACCACCGTTGACCTCCTGACCAAATAGGAACTGAGCAGATGTGAAATAGAGAATCTCAGAGGTGTGCACGGTATACAGCACCGCATCTATGGCTGTGCTTCTTCTCATAGCTTGCTAACTTCGGCCTAGACTTCAGAACACATCTCTCTCCTCATCTCCTTGTAACATTACATAAGTTACAAGGATTCTCTAAAACTGACCTACGGAATTTGACAGGGCGCATGATTTTAAACACGGAATGAAGGCGAAACCCACAGCAAGTTTTGATCTCACCTTCACAGAGAATAAAGAAAAATCTATTGCATATTTAACCTCCCTAGCGCACTGCTGAGGTCCAGATTTCTGTACCAGAAGCGCACC
>CM070033.1:147968402-147999728 GCA_036250615.1 Ptychadena robeensis
GCGCGCTCCCTCACGGCTGCGCGTGCACGTGCGCGCCTCACTCCATCTCCGTCTCCTTCCGGCTACCTCCCAGTGTGAAAACCAAGACATTTCTAATCCTTCCAATCACTATGTATTCTATCAAGGAGGCCACTATACTACACAGTTGTTGGTAGATCTCATGGAAATTGTATGGATCGATCTTAAGGTGTATGGGGGGCTTTACATGGACATTTGCAGGTATATTTTTGAGCATTTTAGTGCTCCAAAATGCCTTGGGGTTTGAAAAATTATTGAACTCTACATGCTATTTATTTGACACTTTTTACATATGTTTTTTTGAACAAGCAATGGCCATCTCCTGTTGTATTAGGGGTCATTTTTACTGCCCCGGTAAATGCCAAGAAAGAAGCATGTGAAGTTACTTGTTGAAAGGGCAGTGCAATATATTAATTCATTTTTGATAAAAAAAAAAAAACGAAATTCATGCAGTCCACCCCATTTCACAACCAGACCCCCTTTTTGGCATAGAGCCTGGCAAAGCCTGTAAAGGGGAGGGGGGCTGACAAATGAGCATGGCTGCCCTCCAGGTAATACCAGACCCCGATGCATGCCCTTGCTGACCAGGGAAAGGGGGTTACGAGTATGCATTTCGCTCCTGAGCCAAACCAGGCTCAATGACATACATGCGGGTCCCTTGTTATGATAGGAGGCCTCATCCCCACAACTTGGTTGGTGTTTTTGTGGTCTGTGGGTGGGGCTCTCACAGGAGGTAGGTCCCTGGGATCCCTTAATCATTTCCTAAAGGGTTGAAAAAATAGTCTAGTTGTAAATACATAAACTTTCAAATTGCTTTAATAACCTCCCTAGAGGTCAGCCCTGTTAAAAACTATATTGGTGATCGCAGCAGAGTAGAGTACTCTTAAATTTCCCGCATATCACAGACGTAGCCTGGGTAACCCCCCATATTAAGGGTTTGTCCCCACAGGCGAAGCTTGCCGCGGGGCAGCGCGGCCCCACCAAGCGCTAGTGGCTGTCGAAGATCACCAGCGGTCATGGCCACCGCTAGCGGTAACTACATGTTTAGGACAAGCACTAAAGCACTATGGAACACCCCTGTACAGAGAATGGCCACAGCTTTCCGGGGGGTGGTGGCTTGTGATGATCCCAGTTTGTTCGGAGTTGGACAAACTGGTTAAGTCTCCCAGCTAGGGAGGATAATTATCGGCACCATACTACATACTTCCTGCACAGTCGATATATCCTGCACTATAATCCTCTACTAATGAGTCTCTGAAGCTGGCTGAATGGGGAACATGGTGCAAGTATGGCAATCTGTGTACTGATAGGTAAACACAGCCTTAAATCTGACCATAGATGATAGGCTGACCTGCAGCTCCATTCACATACTCACTGCAGGATACTGGGTGTCCTAGTATCTAAATATAACCTGAAATTACTTCATATCAGGGAATACATCTAGCACACATAGGCAGTGAGCATGGGAACCAGCACCAACAAGATGACTTGTGTAGTACTGGTTCCCACGCTCACCATGCAAGTATTCTGGGCATCCCTACATGTGTGTCAGGCAATGTTGCAGGTGATGTTCACATTTGGGGACACCCAGCATCCTGCAGAACACATGAGAATGTGTGCTGCCTGTACACTCCCGGTTTGGTCCTGTGTGAGGCTATATTTACATATAAAAAAAATTACTTACTGCAGGAAAAATATTAGGAAAAAAAACTCCCTCAAAACACCTATGGACAGCAGAGGGTGCCCGGACAGTGTTAAAAATTTGGTTGTTGTGTGGTATTGGTAAGGAGGAGCAGCTTGTCCGTCCAGTTCTCCACCACACCAATACCACGCCACTTGTGTCTCGGCCATCACAGCGCGATCAATGTGGCCTGCCGTTTGGGGTGGATGTTAACACCGATTGTTTCTGTAGACGGACGGGGGATATTGGTGAGGAGAAGGAGCAGCCAATACCCCCCCACCCCCTCTGCATAGGGCCCCCAAATGTCTACAAATGGCACTGGTTGTAACACTTTCCTATTCTATCAAAAGGTACCTCCTGTAGAATTGACCTTCCCCCAGAAACCAGAAATGTAGAATACAACATGGATGGGGAACCATGCATTAGTAAATCATTGGCATTGTTTAACAATGGTGTCTTGTGAAATCCATCTGTGTGTTTGCCAGATGTATTTTTAGAAGAGCCAAGGCAGTTAAAAATATCCTAACCAACTGCCAAAGTCAAGTATTAGATTCACAGCATGAATAGTGTTGTAGCCACATGTGTAAAGTCATGTCCGATGCAGGTCACGTGATTACAAGAGTCAGGTCTTTCCAGTCTTGTTCCTGTTCATGTAAAGGATTTATAGGACTGTGATATGTATTCCGTCAGACCATCTATATATGCTAAACTTCAATGACAATATGTTGGACAAACACTTAAATAGATGGCAGATTTAACCCCCCCCCAAAAACAAAAATCTTAACAGTAGACATACACTGCTCGATAGATCTGTCCAAACCAAAAAATATAGATCCATTGATGTTGATAGTATGGGAATCGTTTCCTGCCAACCTATTATGATCAACCCAAAGTGATCAATATTGAACAAAAATGGGATCAAGCTGTGATCAGGTATATTGGTAAATTTCAGTCCAAATTCAGTTGGGTTTTTGTAGGTGTTTGGGTGGATTTGTATCCGATGGTACTTTGGAGAATCAATCACACTGTGTGGGGGTACAATTGATCGATATTTGGCTGACAGTCTATATTTAAATTGCTTAAGCGATCGGATTGTCAAAGGATCGTGCAAAAGTCAACCCTTATGTACACAGCGGTGTACATAAGGTGGTCATGAAGGTACCAGGAGTAGATTGCGGCGGTCATTGGTTTCTTTTTGCTGGTCTTTATTAACACACACATTTGTGAACATACCTTTTTCATCTTTTCTTTTGCTTGTCTTAACAAAAACAACATTAACAAAAGGAACTGATCACATTTAAAAAAAAAACACATTTGATTGATGTTAAGCTGTATTAACCTCCTGGGCATTTAGGCAGTTATCTCGGGGTGACTTTGTTTGCTAACAAAACTCACCCTGAGCTAACAGCCGGCATACTCACCTGTCGACTGAAACCCCCGGCGGTTCCCTGTATCAGCGTACCTGCTAATCTCTCCGGGTCCGCTCCGATGCCGTCATATATAAGGCTGGAGGGGCAGGAGGTAGGCGGCGCCATTGGCCACTATGTAATGGAGGTGGCATCGCTACTGCCAATTACATTTTTTGTTCAATGTCGTTGAACATCGTCCATTCATTTATCGAATGTAACATTAGATTTTTGTCCGTCCATCCCAAAATTTAATGAAAATACATTGGAAATTACAATGTCAGATAAAAATTTACCAACATGTTCGATGACCTTTGAACGATAATTTGTTTGAGTTCGGACCAAATTTATCCATCGAACAAATTGTGCATTCTAGATTTTTGTTCAATGAACCAAAAAAATTTACATTTTTCATGGATCCAACAAAACAAATTCCATGTGTAAACCCACCTTTAGAGCTCCACATATGTTTGCATAGACAGAGTGGATGTTTATATATAATCCCTTGATCTCCACAGATTAGGATGCCATTTGTTTGGCACTTACAGTATATGCTATATTGAATCCCATTGTGTGAAAACCTACCTCACCTACAGGTAAAAGTTTTACTTTTTGATTCAAAAAGTAACATTAGGAGAGATTATGGTGACTACACATTAGATCAGTGTACTCACACTAAAAACAACATATGTTTAATACCGTAATTGGAACGGATACAAAGAATATAAGAACCATGTGATAGCTGAAGAGGAAACTCATGTACCCATTTTGGGGGGGAGGGGGGATTCATAATAGATGGGGATTAGTCTAAAGGCCCCCATACAAGTCTAGATTTTTCTTTCAATCAACTTAAAAAGGTATATTTTTGATCATATTTTTTGGGATTGACTGAAAGCGGATTAAAATTTTCCAGCATGTACGATCATTTTCCGATCGAAAATTTTCCCAATTTAATCGTTTTAGGTTAGGTTACCACGTGGGCTGACATAGATTTTCAATCAATCAACATTTTTTTTTATTGAATTAAGTTGATCTAGACATGTATGGGGGCCTTAAATAGGAGACCATGCTAGTGGTGGACAAATACACAATATCAAATTGATCTGTTAGTTAAGACACAAGTACCATTAAAGGCTGCCATACACACCCCGATGGTGTGCAGGCAGACCAGTCCCGATAAGCACCGAGATTCAAACGTGATGACGTCATCACGTTTGCACCCCGGTGCATTATGGGGCCCCTTCAGTCGGCTGGCACACAAAGGGTCTTCATTAAAGCTTATGGCATCGGCTTGCGCCGGCCAGAGTATCGGACATGTCCGTTCTCTGGCCAGCCGAGCTGTGGATCTGTCGCCCCATGTGGGCACATGCCGATAAGCGGCCGATTTTTAACCTGACTGATGGCGCGAGCGCGCACGCCCGTCGGTCAGGTTAAAAATCGGCTGCTTATCGGCATGTGTATGGCAAGCATAACACACCCCACAACAATGTGATTTATTTATATATTCATATGTCTCGGTTAAGGTGGTGGATGATGAAAGGCGTCCCTAGGTGACATGCGCCAGCATATTCCCCTCACACCTCCCTCTTAGGAGGTACAAACTGAACACCTTATATTCTGGATGAAGTCGTATGCTGTGGGTCCTCAGACAGAGTCCTTCTTTGATTATACATTTTCTTTTTACAAGAACTACTAATCTTGTCATTTATCAACATTCACTAAAGATATGTAAGTGATGTACATGAGGATATATAAGGGATTTAATGAGATATGCAAGAATATATTGTGGTTTTGACATGCTGTTAATGTATGTAATGTAATGTTTACAGTGATATTCAAATACAAGGCTCACACCCTGGGGAAGCCCACACAAAGGGCCGAAACTTGTCGGAAATGATATAACAAGAAGCCTAGGTAGTATTAAGGAAAATTATCTACTTGCTTCGATCTGTTTGTATATTTTTTGACATTATGGATACATTTTGTGTACTTTGGTCCTTCTTTGAACAAATAAAGACCTTTTATATAATGCTAATTTGATGTTACACTGATTTTACCATTGCCTCAAACCCCAATTTAGTTTTAGGTGGGTTGATTTTTTTGAACCTTGCTCCCCCCTAGGGTCTTTTTTCTATATGTTTTAGGATTGTGGAGCCCTTCATCACCATCATACCAGCTCAGAGGTAAGTCCAAATTTAATTTTACATATATATTTTTTAGATTTTGATTATATATCTGCTTTAATAGGGCATGGTTAGAACACAGAGAGAATGGTGTCCCATTGGATAATTTCTCCTTCTTTGAGTGAACGAGGAATTCATATGGTGGGAGTCAAACTGCGAAACCTGCAGGAATTGTGTGATGCCATTGTGTCAAGAAACATTTGCACATTTTTAAATCCAAAGCACTAAGAATTATAGTCGATTCGGTAAAAGGGGGTCCACGCTGGTACACACTGTGGTTGTTGTTCATTATGAATGTAATATAACAACCAAACAACAGACTGATTTTAAAGTACAGCAAACACTCATTAACATCAATTGTTTTATTTTCAATATCAACTCACAGGAACATGCTTAAGCTTTACTGCACATTCAGCAAGATTGTTACCAACAGCATGGTTATATCAGGATGGTGGCTGTTATACATACAGATGTGTTCTGCTTTAGACTTGCCTTTCTCAAACAGAGGTTCATGGAATCCCGGGTCCTCCACAGGTTATTTAGGGTTTCTAGAGAAATTGCAGATTTATGTTCCAGTTGTGCATGGCAATGCATTACTCTGACTGCAGGCCCTGCTTTAATCTGACACCAGTAAGCTTTAAGGCATCTGTAAAGGTAGGGGGGGGGGGGATAGCCATTCCTTTCTATGACCCCCACGACTTCTGTTCTTCCCACTAGGGCCCATTATTTTACTCATGTTAGACATCTACTCCCTTACTGACCAACTCTGTAGTGGACCATTAGACATTAACAAATGGGAATTATACATATTATATCATTTTCTAGAAGGGCTTTTCAGAGGTCTGAAAGTTACAAGTTGCAATGGTTCAACCTTCAAGTTTAAAAGGTTGAGAAAGGCTGCCTAATGCTAGGCATACACATGCCGATAAGTGGCCGATTTTTAATCTGACCGACAGGTGTGCGCGATCGCGCCGTCGGTCAGGTTAAAAATCGGCCGCTAATCGGCATGTGCCCACATGGGGCGACAGATCCCTGTCGCCCCACAGCTCGGCCGGCCAGAGAACGGACATGTCCTATAATCTCTGGCCGGCGCGAGCCGATGGAAGCCGATGCCATAAGCTGCAATGAAGACGGCGTCTTTGTTGCAGCTTATGGCCGGCACACAAAGGGTGCCCGGCCGATTGAAGGGGCCCCATAATGCAACGGGATGCTAACGTGATGACGCCATCACGTTAGCATCTCAGCACACAACGGAGTAGGTTTGTCTGACCTGCTCGGTATGTGTATGCCCAGCATTAGACATTACCTATTGTTTAAAATCTGGTGCAGTTGTACAATGTTTACACTGACTCAATTAACCATGAACAAGTTTCAACGGCACTTATTATTAATATCATTACAGTTATCGTTTGAGCTTTTGGTTTGTTTTTGCAGAGAAGAGAATACAAAAAAAGAATCAGTTTTTCAATTTCACTTGCCGTTAATCGTAACCGGTCAATACTTTTACATGGGGTTATGGGGGTTAACATTACTTGCGTTGCTTCCTGCTTATATACCCTGGTAATGTAATTGCAGAGGAGCAATTTTAAAGGCTTTAAGCTAACCTCATAAAAGTAAAGCCCAAGATGGTATTATGAGACCTTTTAGCTGTAACCCATAGGTGCCTGCTCCCTTGAACACACACAAAATTCAGATGTGTCCTATCACTGGTTCTTATAATTCCTGCATTTCCCTTATTCCATTTAGGCTGCAGGTAAGGTATATATAGCCATATGCAGAAGCAGCACAAAGGAATAGGCATGGCAAATTCCTTAACTCCACCAAGATTCAGGACTCATTTACAACACATTTCAAGGTCTCTGGGTATGCACAGACAGTATTTTAAAGAAGTAGAGGTATATATGTGCACCTCTGGGTACCAAGTATTACATGTCATAGTAACATTACTTTACGAACAATAGTAACTGGTTCATTTTCATGTTAATTACACCAAATTAAATGAACCAGGGACATTGTGAGTGAATAGTAATGCTACCTCTTTTAAAATGAATGTGTGGTACAGTGGATTTGATCTTTGATTGCAAGTATATATGTATACCAAGTTTTGGAAAAAACATTAAATAATGTTCACTGCCTGCTGGAGACTTGTATGCAATAGAAATCCCTATTCTGATTGCTGCTTTCACCAAGATAGAAAACAAAGCTCATGCATTCCCATCAATAATTCATAATAATTGCAATCATCAATTTGACTTCCAGGTCCTTGTAAATGGGGCAGTTAGTGAAGAGGTTGACCCTTTTTTATTACATTTATTACATGAAGTGGGTATAACATACCCTGGAAAGCACATTTAAACCGCTACCAAACATCCGCATCATCTACCTAGAACAAGAATGTACACACATTGAGGTAAATATGCTGTGGCTTTGTCAAATGATATTAACAAAATAATATGTACAGCTTAATGAAGGTACCGGCTTACAGAAACAAAAGTTACATTTACATTGTATGGCACTTCATCATTATACATTCTCATTATATTAAATCTATACATCTAATGGGCAGTGACATCATTTACAGTTGCGTGTTGCTGGTTACACCTCCTCAACCATCTTGCTTATCAGTTTTACCTTAGCACAGCCAATCATTCCCTTTTCTGAAGTATTTAAGTGTAAACTCAATATTTTATCTGGGCTTTGAGGATCGGGGTTCTATATAACATCACATGAGAAATAAGTATGGTAGACCTGTACTTTAATGAAAAACAAAGAAGCATCACTAAATGTTTCTCACTAATTCATGAACAGCAAAACTTGCAAAAAAAGTTTAAAATGTATTTTGGATCCTGACAGATGTTCAAATTTTGTCCCAAACTCAGAGTTTTTGGCTGTAATTCCAGGTATTAAAGGGTAAGTGTACGAAACAATACTGGATTCTAGTCAATCAAATTAGTAGAAAGTATATGTACACCAAAACTTTTTTTGCATCCTACCTTTGTCATTGTGCAGTTTTCTTGAGCAAATATTTTGTGTAAATTTGCAGTTCCATTAAGACCTAGTCTCCAGCTGTCAGCACGGCTGCATTGTGCCCTTGCTTATGGCATGGTTATCACCATTGTTGATGTAACGATAGCGCTCCCCTTTATAATCTATGGGCATCATTTAATGCATTAATTTACTTTCAATGGATGTGTCATGTCTGTAATGTGAGCTATGACAATCCTGTGAATACAGGAAGAGATAGACTACAATAAGGGCCCCATACATGGGTCAATTTTATACTTCGATTCCTGATCAAATCAATCACATGCATGTTTACAGTGATCCATTGTTCATGAATTGAACAAGGCCACCCTTTCTATATCGAACAGGGAACCAACATGTTGGTAACATGCCGTTACTTTAAATCGAACAGGGAATTGATTGCGCAAAGTTGTGCGCAATGATTCACCTCCCAATGAACAAAAGCTGAAGCGCAGTGTGGTGAGGCCATTACAATTCATCGATCAAGCAGGTATCAACCTGGATATGGAGACCCAAAGTAATAGACCACATTATGCAGTGCAGACACAGCCCATTGTTTCGTATCTGCTATGACATGCCTGTCTATAGATACATCATAGCCCGCAATGTGCCACATTGACCCAATAACATTGCAATGCCCGCATTATAATTGCTGCAACAGTGGGCAGTGTGGGCAATTATGTGTTACAAGGCACACCCAATGTTTTTCAGCAGGTTTTGCCTATTCAATTTAATATAACGGTGTAACAGTAACACTGTGCCTAATGCATTTGGGGTCAGAGTGCCCAGAACCCTAGCCCTGTTGTGAGCCTCCTGTAGGCACTCCTTTAGTTTGGCTAAAAAATCAGATCTATCAAAATAGGCACAACAGGACCAATCTAGTCCTGTCAGCCAGGAAGAGCAGCTACTAGCAGGATCTTGAGGGTAGAAACTATGCATAAGATGTACATAACATAATTTGCTTAAAAACATAATGTAGTGTGGCATGATGCCAAACATATTCAGATTCAGGATTTACAGACACAAAGGTGATGAGGAAAATCACACTGCATCCATCCAACATAACCATTACTAGATGTCTGGCTTGCTTTTTTTTTTATTGCATTTTTTAAAAATGTATGATGAGACCTTATGGTGGCAATATTCTGATGGGGGATCCTAGCATCTACATGAAGCTAACATGTTACTTCTAGGTGCAACAGTTCCTGTAAAATCCTATTTATGGCTGAACCATTACCTTTTATATAACATTTGGGCTTATCTATGTTATCTATACATCATTATCATAGATTTGATTGGTTAAAAAAAAACAATACAGCTCAGACTGGGTTATTTATTTACAGTGCCAGTATGATGGAGGTGAATCCAGATGTCAGCTCGGCTAATGCATTCTACGTTCAGATGGATTTCTATGGATTACCAGATACAATTATTGTTTACTCAGTGCGCTTGACCTGTGTAGATTTAGTAGCACAACAAGGCAGAATTGTTTAATCCCCAACAGGAAACTGTCACTTTGCATCTCTGAAAGATTAAATGGTTATGGAATGCTCCACATGTCACTTTTTGCAATTTATCTTGACTGATTCTACAACTGTAAACTCTCAGTAATTACTTAAACTGGTATAAAACAAACAACGGGAGCAACATACTCTCATCAGGCTACTCGAGTGCTACTTTCTTGACTTCAGAAAGAAAAGCGGAGCTCAGCCCCCTCCCACATTGGACCATCAAGGTGATAGATATCCTCAATTATCAGTTAAGGGGACTACATAGGGACAGGTATATATTCTTGGATTTTTAAAGGTAAGGGAAGCAATATTGAAGTTCATGCAGGGTATATGTGCAAGGTGTCAGATTTTCATGTATGGTTGCAGATTATGTATCCAAAGTATTTAATGGGCTTAGTTTAGAACATTGTCTGTCTTTGTCAGATCGTGATTATGGAAAATGTGGCATTTTGAATAAACAAAAATGCTTATTTCATTGGTTTCTTTTTTCAGGTTTCATCTATGACCTGCAGCCAATTCTGCAGGATCTGAAACAAAGGTAAGTAAGCAAGTGTTGTCAATCAGTACTAAAGTCTACATTTTTATCAAATGTCACTGTCAGTCAAAGTGATGGAAGCAGCAATCAGTTATGAAGTGCTATGAATGAAAATCAATAATGTAGTACAGTCCAGGATGTCAGGGCAGAACTCTGATCACAGCCATTATGTGAAAATGACCATCTTTGTCAGGTTTGTAACGGACAGTCACACCACTTAAGGTTTTAAACTGCAAATCACACAAATAAAAACTTGTTATTCTAAAAATGTTCATAAATCATATAGTAGACCTTCCACTTATAAGGAATTTCGCACTGACCCTTTAGGGGCTGCTGGACGGTCATATCCATCTTCAACTGGCTAGGTACAGAATGGTGGTAAATAAAGAAAGCTTCTTTTGATTTAGTCCTATCCAATTATAATGCATACATCAGTTTTCTTCAATGTTCAATCTATTGCATCACTTATTTAAAAGTTAGCGGTCTGTTCTGGATTAATGTTAATACAAGTGACCTTTTCTCCCCAAAAGTCCAATGCAGGAGAAAATAAATCTGGCCGAAAGTTATCCTCTAACATGATGAGCTGTGTTCACAGTCCGGTAGTGTCTATAATTTTTCAGAACTCTGGTCAGACGGGTCCTTCACCAATGCAAACATCATTTGTTATGGTATAGATAAAGACTTGCGGGTTATAGTTGGCTGTGGACTAGAATCCAGTTTCAGCTTTAGCTTGATGTTTTACTGCCAGCAGCGTTTGTTGCCTCAAAGCTTGTTTGCTGAATGAATCTGCCAATCTGAAAAAACAAGAGGTTACATTTATTTAGAAAACTCCCAATTTGCATTATGGAACTACCGTGTATGTAAAATATACAGTGCTTATATACAAAATATAATTTTTTTTTTTTTAAATGTGATTCTGTACATTCCCACAAATTTTGAAAAGAAACAACTCAGATGCAGTTTAACTGCTGTCAGCTTTAATTTACTGGGTTGAACAAAAAGATTGCATAGAAATGTGAGGAACTAAGGCTACATTTCCAAGGTCATTTACCGGGCTGCTGCATGACCATGTAAATGCTGCAACTACTGGGCGCTCCTGTCTACAAGCACGTGCAAAGTTGTGCAGGCACTCTTGGGTCACTTAGATAACAACCCTGTGACAGGTATATCGGGCTAAAGCCCGAAAACCCACTGGCGGCACCTCATGTTGTGTCCACTGGTCAGTTGCGCTAATTGGTCGCTTGCCGGGCAGTGTAAAATGAGTCCTGAAGACACACTTTTTTTAAACACATTTTATAAAAATAATACCATGCCAGTCCCATACCGGTTGTATACTTTGTTCCCCACCTCTTAGATTGTAAGCCCAATTTGACAGGGTCCTCAACTCCTCCTGTGTTATATCCTATACCTGTGTGTTATACTGTGTTACTCTACTCAACTCTAATTTAACGCACAGCGCTGTGTTATATGTTGGCGCTGTATAAAAGTTAATAATAATAATATTTTCATTTCAGGGGCTCAAAAGTAATTAAACAAATAAAAAAACTGAAAGTAAAACGTTCATTTCTAATATATGCTGGACAACCCTTTGCTGCCAATGGGAGCCTGTAGTCTTGAACTTGTGACATCTACTTAATTCAATTTATCTGTTTTAACATGTTGGTGCAAGTTATTCAAAGTGGTCACTAGCAATATTGTCTAAGTATCTCTACATATATTTTAAGAGATAAGTAAATTTCAGGATTGTATTCTTTAGTAAACACACACAAATACTCTGTATTGTCGAATATGGTCACTACACAATCTTTCCAGCATTTTCCATTTTTTTCCACTGGCAATGTAAATGCCACACATGCACAATAGATGTTTTAATTTCTCGTTCTTGTTTATAATAACATGGAATTTAACATACAAATAACATGTATCTACACAAAAAAACAGATGACGGCCAAGAAGGAATGGTAATTCTGATGCATTCAAACATGTCTGCTCATCTATTGCATAACGTCATTTAGCAGAGGTTATGCAGCATGACACAGCCCATGTACTGGTTTCATTGGAGCAAATATTTTAGGATTCAGATGTTATGATATTTTTAACTTCTATAAAATCCATGCATTGTGAAATAAAGGGAGAATGAATATAGTTCCTACACACTTCTGCACATATACAAGACACTTTGTCACAAGAACATTACCTAAAGCCCACATTTCAGGTTCAGATAATCAGGATTGACTATTGTTAGAGCAGACTATTGTTAGAGCAGAGGGTGATAGAAAGAGATCTCTCGACACGAACCAAGTCTAAAATAGGTTTTCAACTTTTGAGACTGTTGCATAAAATTACTTTTGTTGGTGCCCATGCCTTTCTGCTGCAGTTAAAAGCTTACACTCTATTTCATGTAAGGGAAAAAGTGAGAAATGTTAACCCTTCCTCCCTGAGGACTTGTGTCCACTGCTTATTTTTTCCTGCGGTGGACATGAATCTGCCGCAGGGAATAAGACGCAGAGAGGCACTTCGCATTCTAATAAATGGGACAGTATCCACTCCGCATTCTTTAAGCGGTGCGCTTACAGTGCCGTTTATAATTCAATGAATGCCTTGTCTACAATGCAGTGTTGCCACTAACACTGATCCTCAATGGATGTGTATGCCAGCAAATCAGCCGCATCGTCCAGCACAGGGTAACAGCAATGGACACATGGCCTTAGGGCTTATTCATGCTGACCACGCTAGTGGCAGCGGTATCACAGCCACTGACTGCGTTCGTTACCGGCAAAACAAGTGTATGGAAGATACTTGCACTGTGCCTGCAAAAATTAGTGCTGCAGGGCGTTTGTGCAAACATGCAGCATTATGCGTTGGCATGAAGGTAAACATGCACCTAGTGTAAAAGTTATTCAGATTTCCTATGGAAATCTGTGTACCTTGTGTTAACCCTAGCCGCACGGTGTTGCGCTACTGTACTGCACCTGCAGCGCGGCTAGTGTAAAAGAGGCCTAAAAGTAAAAAAGTGTCTATCTTTGACAAAAAACATAACATTTAGATGTTAGATTTTCCCTTGTACTCCTGTAAGTAGCACACTTCTTGTCATATGATGACAATGATCTCATCACACTATGTGTCTATAAAGAAGCTACATTATAACCACAGGACAACTTATTTCTACATAACATAGATGGAAGGGTTTCTGAGTAATATAATGGTAACAAAATAGCATAGTTAGGAACATATGTTCAACTTGTGACAGTTGTCTTTTCTCTACATGTATAAATACACTAAATGGAACATTACCCACGTTACAGTGTGCTGTGTAAATCAGCAGATTGTGTTAAGTTTGGGTTCTTGTCCTGGACTGTTAAATCCATCAATTAGGTTTCTATTACAGTCATCAATGTGTATACTTTCACTGGAGATCTTAGAATAGGTGGCCTGGCCGGTGAAATCCAGAAGATCCTCCAAAGCTTTAGAGTTATTAGTCCCATTTTGCTCCAAGGATACACTAGGATTGAGTTCATTCAGTGGTGAAAACTCTGGGATGGATATAAGCTCTTCTTTAGATACTGGACTGCAAAGAAATAAGGACAGTCACTTACAGAGACGCTCAAAGTATAAATAAAAGTGTATATTGCAGACATGAAAATAAAATAAATGGAACCCAGCTTCCCATACAACTCAGGTCTACCTCTCATACTAGATTAACTGCACCTATTACCATTAAGGCAACCCCCCCCCCCAAAAAAAAACCAGGGGATCACAAAGTGGTTGACCATTAAAACGAATTCCCAAAGTCGCCAAAAAATGAACCGACTTTAAATGGGAATTAAAAAAATTATTAATGCAAGTTCAAATGTCCCAATTCATAAGAAACTACTTCTCTGCTATAAGAATAAATGCATGCAGTGCATAACATTACCGCAAAACGAACACATTAAATGTCCATGAAGCATGCTGCACATTGACTGTTTGCATTACTAAATGGGATATAATGCACAGTTAAGGTTCGACACCGCTTTCCATTGTGTTGTGTTCCACTGTTACAGGGAACGCAGTGCCCACTGTATTAACGGTCATGTCCGATATGGCTGTTTTCGATCGGGATTGATTGGTCCTGCTCGAAAACAATGTTGGCTGCATATATGAGCCAAATAATAGCCCTGAGCATGCACGGCGCTAACTCTCGCTGATAATTAAGTTAGCGTTCTGTCACTCCTGTTGTCCATACCCAGTTGGCCTAGTGTTCTCCTTAAAGTAAAACTTTGGATCTTCATCCATCAATGCAAGTGATCCAAATATATTACACATAAAACACTAGATTGATATGCAGCTTAGGAGGCTGCTTTTTAACTAATTAAGTACCTCACATCCATTGATTGAACTTCATCTGTAGAATCATCCAGACTGTTACATTTCACTTCAAAAGCATCAAGCTGAATAAGGCCAACATTTGTTTTCAGGCCACTGGGAAACAATTCTTGAGGCTTTGTTTCAATGATTGCCACAGCAGGTTTTGCATCTTCTGTATGAGGGGATATCCCATTGACTTGCACTAAAATCAGCATCCAAGGAAGAATACAATATATCAGTACACATAAGATTGAATGTAGATTTAATTTATGTACAACACACTCCACAAAGTCTATAAAAGTCTAAGGGGGTTAAATGAACACATTTTATAAGTGGGCAGAAACTTGTAAATAACTCATGAAATAATAAAGTTATGTTAAAACTAGGCACACCATTGTTTTTCTTGTGAAATCCCCAAAAGTTTGAGGTGTCACATGACCCTCTTCCTATTGAAAAAACAAAAGTTGGATTCAAAATGGCCACCATGGTCACCACCCATCTTAAAAAGTTTCCCCCCTCACATATACTAATGTGCCACAAACAGGAAGTTAATATCACCAACCATTCCCATTTTATTAAGGTGTATCTATATAAATGGCCCACCCTGTACAACCTAATGGTTTGCCTAGTGCTATTGAAAATCTAAATTAACTTACCTGCGTCATTATCCTTTGTTACACTTTCAGAATTTAAAGATGACTGCACTTCTGGTTTTGGGTCCTCTTTCTGAATTAAATCAAAATAGTACAGTTTATAACAATGTTCCCATACCTGAGATCCACAATTATACAGAAACAGGATTGATCATAAAAAGCTCATGTCGAAGACTGCCAGTACCCATGGGAGAACATGTCATTAGTTGGAGTGTTTTTTTTACATGTATGACATCAGCACCAACCATAAGACCAGGGCCAGAGTAGAATGCCTAGACCTAAAGTGTCACCCACCAGATGGTACTTTATGAATATTTTGGGCATTTTTTTCAAGAATGCATGCTGATACAACCAGCACAATTGTGAATCATATTCATGTACTTTATCATTATATAGCAATTTTGTATTATATATAGCTCCTTCTAAACTTAACTTAAGAGTTTTGGTTTGCTGTAAAGTGTAGCTAGATCTCTGTGTTCTAAGGAATGATATTCACCTATCGATTTATAAAAACAGGAGGTTTTAAATAGTAAAGATTACATTTACAGTGTAAGAACAGTTAACAGGGTTTTTGCTTCAGACAAAACAGAGTTTAAACTCCTGTACATTTTTTGCTGCCTGTGTCCAGCTGGGGAGACCTCTCTTTAATTCATGTAATGGAAATGAATCATAAGAGCAAATTCAATTTCCATACTAGAGATCCATCATAGGAATAGGTGGCCTCGCCCCGTAACCCCACCTATTCACCTTACTATCATTAGGCACTGTTAGATTTTGATAAAAAGAAAACAGACACCACCATAACCAAACATACCTTTGTTTCTTGATCACCACCCCTCCTTGTCCTTTTCATGATCTCATCAATTCTCTGAATAAAAAAAAAACAAATTATAAAGTAAAAAGTTGTTAGGCAGACACAGACAAACACATGTGGAGGACCAGGCATTTATAAACTTTTTATCAATAGACACAAATGTGTTATTTTGTAAATACAAACCAAAAACTTTATCAAACCATCAGCGCCTGTCATTGATGTTTACAAAACAGTATGATGGGCATGCATGTATGCCAATTTGTATTTCTAAAACAGGCAATAGCTGTGTTCGAGCCTTTGAGGGCTACTAAGGGCTTGTTCCCACTTCAACTAAAGGCCATGATTGGGTGCGGACGCGGAGGTGGGGTGGGGCAAGATGTCCTGTCCCATCCCCCCACTTCCTGCCTGCAAGTGCCAGTGATCTTCGTGTCATGATTATAATAGCAGGACACCACAGGGGGTCAATAGGTGCCAGCGATCTCCTGCATTCTCAGTGCCACGTTTAGAAACACAGCTGATCGCTTAAGTGGAACAAGCCCTGAGAGAACACTTGAACGCTACATTTATACTGTCGTTTCCCAGGCTGCTGTCAGTTGACAGTAGCCCTGGAAATGACTGGGCAATCTTGTCTGCAAGCGCCTGCAAACTTGTGCAGCTGATCGTGGGTTGTTAGGATAACGACCCTGTGACAGGACTAGGGGGCGAAAATTCATGTCGTATTGGATGGTCGGCTGCGCTAATTGGTAATAAACAACCACCCGTGTAAATGAGCCCTAAGAGTTAAGCAGGGTACAGACATGAAGATATGGGCCAGATCGATGGCTGTTTTGAGCGCCAGGCACGCTCAGGGCCATCTATCTGGCCCATATAATATACGGCCATCGCTGTTTTCGAGCGGGACCAATCAATCCCGCTCGAAAACAGCCATATCGGACATGACCGTTAATACGGCCGATGTCCGTTGTTTTACATGGAAACTGCGGGTCTCTAGGCAAAGCATCGGCTGAGCTGGGGAGAGAGCAGAGCCGTCTCCCCAGCTCCGCTGATATCTGACAGCAGCGTGATGATGCCATCAGGCTGCAGCAGGGAACATCGGACAGCTCAAATATCGAGCCGTCTGTACCCTTAATTTCGAAAAAGTTTACCAAAGCTGAACTGGCTGAATTGAAAAAAATCTTCTGTCATCTACAGATTCAACCAGGAGGCTTACCTTCTTCCTCTCCAATCGTTCTTGTTCAATCTGTTGTATGATCTGTTCTCTCTCTATTCTCATGGCTTCTGCAGCTTCTCGAGCCCTTGTTTCAGTCTCTTCTTTCTATATAACAATAGTCAACAAGGTTTATGGGAATTTTATAATATATAACACATTGTACAATATACATGATTTAAGTAAAAAAATAAAATAAAAAAGGAACTGACTTTCATAATGTGGCACCTTGATTAGATGTTTTGTATGTTTTATTTTAATACACAACTTTTATTAAGCTTTAATTGTAAATATCAAACCATTTCAATGACAACTACTTACAATGCTTCTACTAAAGTAAGCAGGCAGCAAAAACATGATTTCAGATCATCACCAACATGATGTGATAGTCATAGTGGACAGATATATAATATGTGACCTTCAAAATAGCAGATGAGAGGACTTAACTTTCTCTTGTTCAGCAAAAAAGGCCAAAAGACACTTTAAATACCCTCTGGGTAACCAAACATTTTTGATCACTGGACTTGGGCTACTGACAGCTACTAACAACCTACCCAATGCAGCATAATATGAAAATATTGAATTGGGAATTAAATGCCTTTCTTATCAGGCACAACTTTGGAAAAAAACATCTGTAAAAGCAGAAATTATTTTAGGTAATGTTTTGTTTCCTATTACCTACGAAGTATCTATGAAGCAAAAAACATAAGATACCATAATAATGTTTACCTGCTTCTCCAGGTAGGCCTGTAATTCCTTGTCTTGTTTCTCTTTCTGGACTCTTTCCTCCTCTGCTTTTATTTGGGCCTCCTCTTCTGCTTTTATTTTGGCTTCTGCTTCTTCTTGCTTTTTTTTCTCTGCCAACAAGGCTGCTTCTGCCTGTAAACGTCGTCTCTCCATCTCGGCCTTCCTCTTCTCCTCTTCCTTCTTCAGCCTGGAAACACAACGGACATTACATGAAAATTATATTGTTTATTAATAAATGTAATGCCATATTCTTAAACATAAAACTATGAAAAAACAAACTGGTTATACACCTCAACATAATTATTACTGGCAGTTGTGTTTTTCCAAGCCACAACCTAGCCTCCTCCTTAAGTTTGCCATATGCACAGCATGGATGAAAGAGATTTATTAAAAAATACATTGTGTAACAACTCCCTCCCTGAAATCATCTTGGTAAGTAAGAGCACTCCTCCTTCCTCAGGACTCATTTAGACCAATAAATGTGCAAGGTGCAGCAGTTCGCCTGCAAATACAAATCATGGTCCTGAGGCCGATCATGGTCCACTATGTTTTGAATGGGCACATATCCACTAGAGATGGTGGATATGCGCCGACTAGCTGACTTTGTGAGCTGATTGCAAAGTCCCTGAACATGGTATCATCCCAAAACAGCTGGAGATACAGAGACGGGAAAAAAAAGTTTTGCTCTAGCACATGTAGTTTTAGCATAAATTAGGTTCAAAATCAAAATAGAATTTCGACTTTCGAAATTTTGACTTGACTCTGAACTTAATTTATGAAAAACCAATTTGTGTTAGAGACATACTTTTTTTTGTAGTATACCCCCAACTCCAGCAAGTTTGGTGATGATACCGTGCTCAGGGGCTTTGCAATTAACTTGAAATGGTCATCTCTAATACCCACGTTGTGCACACGTCCCCTCGCGGTGATTTTTATTACGTGGTAAGCCACATTCTAAAAGTAGTGCTGCAAGGAGACACATGCACATCGTGGGTATGCACCCATTTAAAATGCATAAAATGCATTTAAACTGAATAGGAGGCACAAAAAAGATGCAGCCGCTATTTTCCGCCATGTTTTCAGTTGAACGTAGTGGAGTCTCTGCCTAAAACTCTACCTACCCATAATATGAAAATGTTTTGGGTTTTTTATTGGTGGTGGTGAACGATTCCAAACTTCAACATTACATACAGTAAATCTTTTAGGAGTCATTCTCTGTTTGATGGTGTCACCCAGTGTAGTCTTCACCCTCTCAATGACTAACCTGGACAGCTATAATGTCATAGTGTATTGGTAAGGTAGTATCTCAACAATCACTGCCTTTTCCCTTTATACACCACAGATATAGTAATATAATACATGTGGAAGTTTATATTCTACTACTTTGCCACCTTTTGCATTTTCAACATAAGCCCGGACTCACCTCTCTGCCTCTTCGCGCTCACGTCTTTCCTGATCCTCTTGTTCTTTTTGTAGCCGAGCTTGTCGCCTCTTTTCTGCCAAGATTTTTGCAGCCTCATCGGCATCAGTGGTTCCCGCTGTGATCTTCCCAGAGCCTGGCAGGAAAGGAATATTAAATTGCTGACAATGTATAAAGCCCCTCCATACACTAGTGACAGTGAACGTGTTTTTGGTAAAGCTACGGCAGCATGTTTTGTTGGCCTGGTGCTCTCCACAGTGCTGAACTTGCTTCTGTTATATTGTTAAGTAAAATATTTTAAAAAGTAAAATCAGGAAACGTATTTAGTATATAAACATATACAAACATTGTGAAGCATTATAACATTTAAAATGTTTCTTATTTAGCTGGAAACTACCCAGTGAAAAACATAATGCCCTATGCTGGATCCCCTCAACGTCCATTAACCAGCAGGAACCTAAATAGGCCACCCTTGGACCTGTAAGGCCTTACATAGTAGATCATATGCTTTTATAATTGCTTCACAATATACATACTTTAGACTATATGAGATAAAAGACCTAATAAGGTTTTAGCTTTGCTATTGTCACTCATTTGTCAACTAATATTGATCTGCAGTACCACAGAGCACTAAATTTGACATGTTTAATTACTCACCATCATTAGCATCCTTCTTCTCACTAGGGGATAGACCTTTCTCCAGTTTGGAGGATTCTGTTTTTGGTTCTACAGGATGTTCTTCTGTTTGAGGGCTCATTTTAGATTTATCTCCTCTCTTTTTGGGTGCGTCTTGGCTGGCATTTGAACTGGATCGTGTTTTCAGAGGAGATCCTGGAAACTGCTTATTGTTTTTGACTGGAGACTGTGCATATGACTTTGAAAATGATCTGCAAGTAACAATATGCATACAAATTCTGCTAGAATCCAAGTAAGAAATATTTGTACACTATAAAGTACATTTTCAACTTAACAAACTAGGATAGATAGATAGATAGATAGATAGATAGATTTAAGACTAATTCATAAACTGCAGGCTTCATGGTTGGCTTAACACAATGCAAAGCTCCATGAATCTAGAGTAAATGGGCAAATTCAATGTCAAGGCAAGTACTGTAGATGGCAGGTAACTTTTTAAACAAACACACAAGGAGGCATTTACCCAAAAGGGTTAAAATACCTAGAGGTGGCTTGCATTGGGGCATTTGACGTGGCCAGAAACCACACGATAAGCGCACACTGTATATAGATAATAGGGGGCAACTTTACTGCATATGTTCTGTAGGCCGAACCACACTGGATAGGCCATTCGTAGTAAAAATCAAGTTACATCTGTAAAAGGTCCGTACATATTGCACCATAAATTCAACAAAAGATACATATAAAGCACATAAAGATAAGATCAAGGTTGGGGCATAGGGGGAAAGCAGTCCTGTCCTGATGAACACCAGGTTCACCACTATATCTAGCTCTATAGTAAGGCTTACAGTTGCAGATGACTTAAGTGGTTGCTGTGAATAACAGGCTTTTTTTTTTTCAAAACAATCTCAGGAGATCTTTTATGTCATACTCTGCACCCTTTTGGATAAGATGTACTTGCAATAAGGCATAGCACAATAGAAAATATAATATGTTCAAAGTAGTCTATGAGAAATCATACTTTGGTGTTGCTGGAGAAGATGATCTTTTGGATAGGTTTGCAGGAGATTCAGACCTTCGAAGTGGAGAACTCAGAGAACTGCCCTGTATAGGAGTTGATGCTCTTTTTTCTTTCTTTAACTTTTCAGGCTATAAAAAAATGGAAGACCCCCACTAAGCATGGATAATGTTTGTAATAAACAAAACGATAATCACAAATCATTTTTAAATGTAAAATTCTTTCTGTGACAAATAAAAAGTGGATTTTTGGGCACCATTACGGAGATCAAGCATTTTCTAAAGATCCTTCATGTTGACCCCTCAGCCTAGTTTTGGGCCGGGTCCTCCCAGGTCCAAGCCAGATGACAGCTGGAACGTTACATACACAAAAATCTAAGGATAATTGCATAAAATTCACAGGAAAATCTGTTTATTATATGTTACACTTTACTAAGAAAGCTTAAAACCTTTTTCACATGTATCGTATTTGTCAGACTATAAGACGCACCGGACCAAAAGGCACACCTAGTTTTAAAACCAGGAAAAAAATATTTGATATATAAATGTGTTCACATCAATTGTGTTTATACAATTGATTTAATGAATGCGATATCAAATTCAACCAGTAGATGTCACTAGCAGCAGTGCACACACACAACGTCACCTCTTCACTGATCAGAAGGAGGGGGGCAGGAGGCTGCCCAGTCCTCTGCTCTCCCACTGCCGATATTGCTGTTCCTGTGTGAGCTGCAGATCGGAGTTCATCTATCTCTATCTTCATTGCTTATGTTAGCAGGGCTCTGTTGGCATAAGCAATTATACAGTTCAGATGGGAGATCCAGCCGTGGGCAGATCTCACATCTGACAGCTCCCTGGCTAATCTCCTTACCACTCGGCGGGGGTCTTGCATTTGGACCATTAGACGCAGGCACCCCCCTGATTTTGTCTTATGGTCCAAAAAATACGGTATCTGTTTTACTCATACTTCCCTAAACAAGCCCATTGAATATAGTGTGCACTTTGTGGACATGTGCCTATGTGCAGTGTCCAATGGACATCATTATGGATAGGTGTCAACATGGCCTTTATGTTAAATGCAAAGAGTTCTTAAGCTCATACACTAAGCGTGAGACAGGAAGAGGAAGATTTCTCAGACAATCCTACTTAATTCTACTTCATCCAATCTACATGATGGATTACACCTCTAAAAAGTCCCCTTACCCAGTAACCTGCTTCCAATTCATCTATATAGTTGGCTAAAAAAAACTTCATAGTTACTTTGGAGGAAGGAAATTCCAAGTTTTAATATCACAATGCTACAAACGTTATCTCATCAATTTAACATACTCAATGGAAACAATTGGAAATGCAGAACATATAAATGCATTACATATCCCTAATGATGTGAAAAATAATGGTGCAGCGTTAAAATTACTAAAGCACTTTACAATTGTACACTTTTTTCTTAATGCTACAAAAAAAAAAAAACAAAGATAACAGAGTTCACTTGATCTTGTCATGTTCTAGGTACCTTAAACAAGATGCATGTATAAAATGGTCTTTTCACCTTACTAAAACTAAGCCGCAAAATTATTTTTAAGCCACAGAAAACAATTTTTAAATACATCTCTCACCATAAAGGATATACATGTACATTGTGAAAGTGATGCTGTGATATAATCATTGGACTGCCCATAATATAAATACAATATATAAATAATAATAATGATTTAAAATAATATACAGCTAACAGAGATCTGAAAGGATATAGACTGTCTGCCGAAATTGTCACAATTTTGAAGCTGCAATGATTATTTCCATGGCCATATTTCCAAAATACATGCCATTAATCCCAATGGCATGCCAAAAATCTTTTACAATCCTAACACCACCACATGGTGTTACATGGTTCTGAGGGTGAGCTTAGAAGAGGTTGTCTTCAAAAGGTTGAGAGCCACTGACTGTAGAATGAGGAAAGTAAATAATTTGTTTACCTGTGACTCTGGGGTGGTTGGCGTCTTCGCGCCATCTGTTCCATTAGGGGATGGCAGGGTCTTCCTTCGCTCAGTGCTCCGTGAAGGAGAAGACTTGTAGGGAGATTTAAGAGGACTAGCAGGGGCTACACGAGGACACACATGATAGACTAAAGAGTTACAGTGTAAAGGCAAGGAACACATGATGGTAAAGTAGGAAATTTATAGAGTAAAAGGGGAGAAAGGGGAAATATAGGAATATGTTAATTTCTTACAACATAAATATGTACGGTCACTAACCACCAAAAAGGTGTCCTACAGAAAAATAAAGATAACATATCATTTAAAGAACACTTTTCAGTAACAACCCTATGCTATCCATACTAATACCCTAAGATACAAAGCGAGAACCTAGAAAATGTAATCTAATTTAATTTCTGGCAGACAAATAATAAATATGATTTTTTATATGAATATTGAAAAATATTTCTGCTTTTTAATTAATAAACACACAAATTAAAAAAACAGGTTCAGTTCATTTTCCTGGACACTTTGTTACATCTTCAATTGGCAATTTCAGAGGACTCCTAGGTGCAATTTATTCCTGCATTGATTGCTTAATTACAGGCATGGAAAAATCAAAGGGCCAGTAAACCCAGATTACAAATTGTCTGAAGCAAAACAGGCATTCATAATTTAAGACTCTTATTGTAAAGAAAGGATTCAGGTTCACTTATAGACCATGACCACATGTTGTCAATGACAAGAACAAAACAATCTAATTTTAGTTCACTACAGGTAAGTTAGCCATACACAGGTAGCTTCCCGTCCGCTGATGGACGTGTGTATGGGGGGCCTTGGACTGCACATTCTGATTGGCTGTTATATATATCACAGCTGTTACCTTGTTTAATAAACATGAATGGTAAATACTTTCTTTGCTAGAATTCTGTTTCTATGTTAGGGCAACAAATGTAGGTTTACTGGCCCTTCCAAAAATGTAAATTAACAAAAAAAAAGGATAAATGATTACATAAATAATGGAAATTAAGTACTGAAAGCAATAAATGGAATATGTAGCTCAACTTTTACCCCAAAGTGGATGTTGTAAACTACAAAAGTGATATACAGAAGTAGCTCGCATTGTACATGAACATGGTTAACATTTATAAAATCTTAGATCATGCTGGCTTCTGTATGTCACATGTTATTTAAAAAATTTTGTGGGTCTGGGCAAGTAAATTCAAGTCCTAGGACTGGGAGTGTATTCAGCTAGCCTTACAATCATTAACTTGACAGATTCCTCTAATAAATATCCATTGTATATAAAAAATTGTGTTGATATCAACACTGTAATTGATAAATGGGTGATACATTGGATTCCTCTTAAATGGAATACCTTTTGAAAAAAACTCACTTGATCCTTCTGAAAAGATATAATTTTGTGCATGATCCACAATCCAAAAGGATAAAAATCCATCAAAATATCACAAACTTATCAGATACTTGTAAGATGGACATACATTTTCTAACCAGACAGATCAAGGTTCTTTTGATTTATCATCCTATTTCAATCACATTTGGTCGATTGAATTGAGAAGAAGGAATCCAATTTATGAATGATTGTAAATGGAAGATTGATTTTACTGGTCGATCTAACAGAAAAATTGACCCATCTATGGCCTGTTTAACTTGCACAATCATTTAGCACTGTATTATGTTATTATGAGGGTGTATACACCTCCCTCATTCATTTTCATGGTCAAGATCGTATGACCGTTCACCTCAGTTTTCTTTTACACATTACCTGACATGGAATGACAAGACTCATTAAGCACGGCTAAACTCCTGCTTCGTGATAAGGAGGAGTGCGTTGGAGTGAGTAGTCGAGTGACAAGGAAATTTTCCATGGGGCTAAGATACAAACGATGGGCTGAAGGATGGAAGCAAATGATTGTTAGAACAAAAAAAAAAAAGGATGAAAATGAAATGTGATGACAAACAGAATTAACTGATGAAAAGAAAAAAAGAAAAAAAAAAAAAGAAGATGATATACATAAGAGCAATCAATTGCAGCATTGCTATGTGTAAATTGCCAACACATCCACGATTCAATCTTACAAGCTAACGTACTTCATGTAAAAAAACAAGTGTCCTGAAAAGAGGATATACGCTGTAGTTAGAATGCTTGGTCTTCACATTACATACTCACCATACCACCAATTCATAATACATAATAAAGAAATATGGACTTCTCATTCTGAATATGCTAGTTGTTCAGCTGCTGTAGCACGTACTCACTGAAACATTATAGGCTAAAGATACAACTGCAATTTAGTAATTCAAAAAGTAGGTAAATCAGTGGATTAGGACAATAGCGAGGCAACTTGTATTTTCAGAATGAGGTTAAGGTCATAGGTTACTAAGACATAAGGTTTGCATCCATTTTGAACAATCATTGCCTACAGCCAATGAAAAACACTGCCAGTTGTAACCCACCCTCTTATATGTAACAATTCAGCTTGAAAATAAATAATCTATTATCATTTAAATTTAAGTCACACTTGAGTAAGTGTTCATTTCACATAGACCTCCATAATATATGATAATGGTTATACATGAGAGCATGGCTTGATCGGTATATGTGGTGTGGCTGTGATTCCTAGCACAGCAGGCCTTGATAATTGGCCTGGAAAGATGTACTGCAGTTCTGGCTCCTTTACAGGCCGACTGTGACCAACCTTCATTCCAGTCTGCTGCACAGCACCAAATAACAATAAGCACTATGACACACCTAAGCAAGGGAGACGTGTCTACTGCAAGGTCATCTGTCTCCTGCCAAAGATACTTACTCAACAAAAACAGAAGCACATTTATCATTTCTGTGTATGTAGTGCTGGTATACCATCATGGCTAAAAGAATGTTTGTCATTCAGTACAGAGGTAATGTAGATTAGTTACTGAAATATAATAATATATGAGAATATGGTATATGTTCAATGCAAATGCATTCATTAAGTAATCCTGAACCTTTTTATTTAGTTAGCCAGAACCTTTTTCTGGGAAATTCTTGCCCATATAATTGGACCACTATTTTGTGTTGCATACAATGTAATGTACAGTGCATTACATTAAGCGTCCCCACACACGTAATGTCCAAAGAACGGACATGTCCGTAAATCTCTGGCCGATGCCATTAGTTTCAATGGGGACCATTGATTTAAACTAATGGCCAGCACACATAGGGTGCCTGCCAATACTCTGAGCCATGGAGAGCAGCGTGATGACGTCATCACGTTACTCTCCACAGCTCATCTATCAGTCCCCACTGGTTACATGTGTGGGGACCTGAACAGCTTTGTAAGATATAAGGACATTAGCATCCACAAAATGAATTCAAATACAACGTCAATTGCAGTGGTGCTTTCCCATATTTAGCAAAATATTAGGCATAGAGATTAAATATGGTCAAATTTTATTGACTAGCTCATTTTGTGACTTCATTGCAAAGCTCCTGAACATGATATCATAACCAAATTTACTGGGAGATGAAGGATTGTGCATTTGGAAAAAAAACTATTGCTCTAACATATGAAGTTTAATTAAGTTAAAAAGGAAAGTCGAAACTTTAAATTGTCTTTAAACGTAATTTATGCAAAAACTATTTGAGTTGGAGAAATACTTTCTTTTTTTAGTATACCATCAACCCTTCTCTACATCTCCAGCAAGTTTGGTAATGACATGATGTTTAGGGACTTCGAACTAGTCAAATGTTTAAAAAGCATCTCTAATAGATAGCCTCCTTCCTCCTGTTTTCTTAAGCAGAGAGATGATACTACCAGTAGTATATGACTGATATTTCTGAGTGATATACATTGTGCTTTTAATTTACAACATCATCCACCAATGACCACTGAAGTATAAAAACATCTTTTAGTGACTAGCAACCTAATTATTACATGAACATGTATTTAGAGGACTGCCCCTAACTTCTATTGGCCTTAAAACTAGTGTTAAACACCACAAATTAATCATACCCTTTATTTTCTTGTTCTCAGTGGCAATAAAGTTATAGAAAATGGCGAACCTATGGCACGCATGCCAGATGTGGCACTCAGAACCCTCTGTGGGCACACAAGTGGTCAGTCAGCACAGATGAAAGAACGGCAGCCTATTGGCTCTCAATGCTGTCAGTTCTCTTCCGATTGCACACAGCACCCTATACCTTCTATCTTATAAGAAAGTAAAGTGTGTTTACATGTTTCGTGTGTGTATATGAGTTGTGTATGTGTCATTCAGTTTATATTGCCATGCTGGCACTCAGTGTCTAAAAGGTTCGCCATCACTGTTATAGAAGAAGCTTTGTGTTTATAGCACATAAACACACACAGCTTAAATCCTTCCATTACATATATTTTTAGAAGATGTGCCATTTCTTTATAGCATATAAAAAGGCAACTGCATAGTGGATGTGGATTATAATGCGCAAGTACATCCTCTTTAAAATACTCTGTTCAATTGTTAGTACAAACTGCACAAAGAACTTTATTGTGTGTATTAGGGGGCCACCTAGTGACAGAATCTGGAACTACAGCTTTAATCCTCACTACATCAGCTAAACTCTGGGCATTGAAAATCGATTTTAATTTCATCGATGTACACCACATGAGGAATACGATTATTGTTCAATTTTGACTGAAGAGTTTATCGAAGTAATCAAAAATCGTTTATTGAATTCCTCTTATGATTTTAGTTTCAATTGTAAGTGATGTGTTAAAGGGAAGTAGCCACACACATCGAGTATCATTGACTCGACCAAAAAAAAGCTGCAAGGAATATAGTTCGATGATTGTACAATCGACCAAAATTTTACAACCTGTCCGATCACGATTCAATCGACAATTTGACAAAAATCTATCAATAATCGTTGATTGTACTATGTGGGAAGAAAACGATTTTCTTTCAATCGATCAAATTTTTCTTTGAAAAACGTCGATTGAACGTTAAAAATCGAACCATGTGTGGCTAGCTTTAAGTGTGAATGGAAGAAGATTTAAAGAGGGCAAAGACTGAGAGCAAAGGTGGACTGAGAGATGATCTCATTAAAGTGCCTTATCTCTATCATTGTTTAATTACAGTCTGTGGCAAGTTCAGGAGAACTTGGTAAGAGGAAGTGGTATCAATGATGTTAATCATAAGACTGATGCCACCTTCTGGCAGAAATATAGAACACTGCAGGGAAAATCTGAGGTGGTTTTATTTGTTTTTTATTGTATTCTAAAGGTTTGTTTTATTTTTGTATAAGATATGTTTTGTCCTTTCATAACTACTGCCAACAGTGCCATATACTGACAATTCTTACAATTTAACCCATAGTTTCATATACTGTAGGTTGTTAATCATTCTAGCTTGGCAGGATAGTAAGCAGAACTCAGCCCTCTTCAGAATGGTTTACAGTCTTTAAAATAACGTATAAGGACTAACAGAACATCACAACTGCTCACGAGAAGCTGTTTCAGCTATGTCACTTCTAGATAAGTAGCCCTTTGCCCACTTGGCACTACTGTAGTGACAAATCCCAACTATCTTACCAGGATCCATTATGCTGACCTATTGAGGCACGTCAAAGAAAGCTTAAAGAAATAAGCCGACGTGATGAATATCTTACCTTACTATGGCCATATGTAATGTAGGGGGGTGGTTGCTCTTCTGTCTTTTTTGTTTCTTTCTAAAAACTGGCTTTGCAGTACTATCCTACAACTTCAAAATTCTTTTTTTTATTAAATAATTTCACATTAATGTGAAAGATGCAAGTTTATTGTTATGTTGTGTATCTACAGATGCCTAACACAAAGCACTCAATCCTTATCTGGGACTAGACTATGTGCCTTTGGCCCTATGGTTACCAACACCTTGGCTAATTTAATAGCAAAGGCAAAATGTATCCATCAATCTGCATTATCGCAGTAAACTGCAGGCTGGCACCAGTGGGTTGGTACCCAACTGATGAAAAACAGCATGGCAGAACCTTTATAGAAAACAATGACAAATCCAGAAGTGATGCAGACATGACAGTTGAGAAAGCTGCAGAATATGGAAAAGAAACAGGCAGATGATAAGGCAGAAGGGGCAGATGATACACTTGCCTCGGTCAGGGGAATGTGTGATTGCTGCGGTGGAAGCGGAGAGCCTCTTACTGATTGGCGAGTCCACTGGTCTTTGTAGACTCATGGTAGAAGATGACAGTTTGTCACAGGCTGCAGAGAGATGTATTAAACATTCAGGTAAGAAATTATTCATGCATTGCAAACATTTCTTTTAAATAGCCCACATTACCTACCAATGAAGTGTTACTGAGCAGCAATTCCATAGTAAAATGTGTAAGGTAAATAATATTACCATGCAGAAGTCCTGCGGGAAGACCCTACTTTCAAATTTATAATGCTATAGGGGTGTTGACTACCATTTACGCTACCATGATCTTATATCATGACTTGTCTAACCAGTAGGAGGCGCTCATACAGGTTACAGGACTTGAATACTGTCATTTGTTGTACGGATTGGGTAAACCCTGGAGGCAGAAATGCTGGCAGCTTCTACTGTACTACTAAGAATATAGCATTTCAGTTTACCCTGTACAGCAGGGTGTCATACTCCAGTCCCCAAGGGGGGCATCCCCCCCAAAAAAGGCAACCCCAAAGTTACAGTACTGTAACTATGGACAGGGGGATCAGAGGGGGCAATCAAAATGGCACAGGAGGATCAGAAAGGGTTACTAAAATAGTAATCCCCCCTCCGAGTCTCCTATGCCATTTTGATTGCCCCCTCTGATCTCCCCTGTGTCATTTTAAGTGACCCCCCCCCCCCCACCATGATACCCCAGTGCCGTATTCTTCATCATGGAAAAATAAGACATTCCCCGAAAATAAGACGTAGGGCATCTTTGGAAGCAAAAATGTATATAAGACACTGTCTTATTTACATGGAAACACGATACATAATAAATAATAACATTCTTGCATTTGGCCATAGAGGAATGGAGTTTGACACCTGTGCTAAACAGCAATATAAGCCGACTCTTAAGGTCGGTTTACACGTGTAGATTTTTTAATTCGATCAATGAAGAAAGAACGATGTTTTGGTTGATTGAACAAAAATCAAAAATGGCCAAATTGTTCGAAAGATACATTTTGTTCTACCCTTAACAAAAAAATAATTAGAAAGGTCATTGAACATGTTGGTAAATTTTTATCTGTCGTAATTTCGAATGTATTTTCATTCGATATCCGCGATGAACAAAAAATGAACAAACGATGTTCGACAATGACATTGAACAAAAAACGAATTGGCAGTTGAGTGAAGAAAAAATCTACACGTGTAAACCCACCTTTAAGCTGGCCGTACACGTGTAGGTTTTTGGACCATCGACGATACATTCTATCAGGATGTTCAATAATTTGATTGAATCTCGATTGTACCTTTACTGAATGAACCGATGTTGACTGAATATACATTCGATGTTAAACAAATCGATAAAAATGTTACCAACATGTCGGATCACTAACTATATATTTCTGGTTTAAAACTTTTGATAGATCAAACAAGTTGTTTGTTATTTGATTTTCGTTCAATCTAATGAAAAATCTATAGTTTTTGATTGAATGAAAATATCGAACCTTGTATGGCCACCTTTAGTAAGAGAGCCACTAGAAATCAATCAATGACAGATTTCCATAATGGCTGCCTCCGTGTTGTACAGTCAACTTAGAGATGGACACTTGCTCTATATGTCTTGGTGTAGGAGAGCTTTAATGTTTTATAGGCAAAGCAAAGCAGTAAGCAACATGGTGCATTATAGGCCAACGGATGGGCAAATAAACAGGAATTGGAACCTATGAATAAATAACAAATAAAGTCATGGCAATCCTCTTCATCTGATCCTCAACAGCAGTTTGAGCTAGTATTTATACATTTATGCTCTTGTTCGGATCTAGGTTAATGAATAATATGGTACCCTGATATCTATACCCCGCTTGTTAAAAACCACAGCTGAATATTTGGACTTGAATAGCCATATGTCTAATTTTTTCTTGTACATATATACAGTGCTGTTTAAAAGTATGTGAACCCCTCAAGTGGTGTAGATGTTTCTGTTGTTTAACCATGATTGTC
>CM070033.1:148004629-148019302 GCA_036250615.1 Ptychadena robeensis
CCCCCCCCCCCCCCGAACAATAAAAGACGACATTGTGTCACTTAGCGCTCTCCTCCTATCAGCAAGTTTCATATCAGCATACGATAATGATAAACATTACTTGTTTTATTCCCTTTTTACTGTAAGCGTGAGCATTTCTGTGCAGAAACTGCAATATGTAGATGTGACGCTAAATTTAGGTACACGCATCACTTGCATGACAAAATGACATCATGTTATCTGTAAATGTAACTTAAATTGTAGTCCCACCACCCTACTGCAAGGGTTAATTGCTGGTCGAGCTTATGGGGTGCAGGTAAAGAACAGTATTGAATCCTTCGCTTTCTCCTCTTCCAGACTAACCCTTTCTCCTAATCATTAGCCCAATTCTCTAGCAGCTGATTGCAACGTGATGACATCATCACGCTGCAGCTGGCCCCTCAGAGAATCAGAGCACACCCTTTGTGTGCCGTACATTACTTTGGATGGGGATGCTGGTCCATCCAAAGTAATGCGATCAGCCAGGTAGTTACCAACAAGTCGGATCACTGTGCGATCCGACTAGCGGTGCGATCATCCAATTTGTTGGCGGAAACGTGATGGGCCATGGATCGTTACAGGCATGGCTACCTTAAAACAGTGATGTCATCTCCTACAATGCAGAGATTATAATCCTGCAATGTTAAGAAAGGACACCAAGAATCTGGTCACTGCCGCCAATTAAAGTTATTTTTCTGTGCCCACTAGAAAGAAATAAAAGTGGCCAATCACTGGTTGATTTTTCAATAGATTCCTGAACAATCGATCGCTGTGCACGTGCAAGGTGATCGACTGTTTAGAAATGGAACGCGGCCACCCTTTCTTCGAGCAGGATCAATCAATTAAGCCCTGCAATTAAGGGCGAAACATTTGACAAGATAAACCTATGGTTTAAAACACAAAATTGTTGTACAGTTCAAGACCAGGAAGTGCAATACCCAAATGGGACATCCCTGGTGTTGGATTCATTGTTGTACTTTTTGAATAAATATGCCAACTAATTTTTACTATTTCAAATAAATTCATCTAACTGTTAAAAGGCTGGGTCTTGCCAATCAAAAGTCCCCATCGAGGGTACCCTTAACCCTTTCTGTGCCCGTTAGAAGCAATATAGGTGGCCATGCACTGGTTGATTTTTCAATAGATTCCTGAACAATCACTGTGCAAGATCGATTGTTCGGAAATCGAACTCAGCCACCCTTTCTTCGAGCGGGATAAATTAATCCCGGCTTGAGGAAAGTACAATCAAGCAGGGGACCAACATGTTGGTAAATCCCTGTTCGATTGCAATTACTTTGGACAGGGACCATGGTCCCCATCTACAGTATCAAACTGGAATTAATTGTGCAAAGTGGTCCACTTGAGCATTCATCGATCGAGTGGGTATCAACCCATGTATGGACACCCTTAGTATATAGCTCTTGCAGTGGGGTAGAGCAGTTCAGCTGTAAGGAGGACCCAATAAAGACGTTTCAAACATGTAGCAGACGTAGACGTATAGACATATAAAATCATAATCAATACGACGCTTAATTGTAACTGCAAACAATTGCAGTAGAAGCTTTACAAGAACAGATATTGACAACTTGTACTTAAAATGGAAAGCTAGAGCTATAGCAGATCACAACATTGCAACTACATACAATAAGACTTGTGATGTCTGCACTGTTATCTTTCCTGATCTCTTGGGGACAGCAGTTAGGAAATGGAAGGAAAAATGGCGTTCGCTCAATCAATATAAATCAATGTAACTAGCATGGGCGGTGTACAATGGGGGAGTCATTCACTAAGCACACAATAACATACAACAGCATTCTTCAGCTCAAAGACCTTCTAGCCAATAAAAAAGAAATATACAAGGACCTTGTTGTATTTGGATAGCAATGTGGCATGTGCTAGATCAGGGTAGTCAAACGTTATTCCTGAAGGGTCGGAATTCTAAAACACGTTCCTTCTGCGCTACATCAGTTTACCTCTATCATGTAATCACATTCTTACACAGCAGATTATGTATATACAGCAGATGCCACATTGTGACTTGGCAAGATTTGCCAACTTTTCTTTGCAGAAACACTCCAAATCTGTCAGATTGTGAGGACATCTCCTGTGCACAGCCCTCTTCAGATCACCCCACAGATTTTCAATCAGATTCAGGTCTGGGCTCTGGCTGGGCCATTCCAAAACTTTAATCTTCTTCTGGTGAAGCCATTCCTTTGTTGATTTGGATGTATGCTTTGGGTCGTTGTCATGCTGAGAGATGAAGTTCCTCTTCATGTTCAGCTTTCTAGCAGAAGTCTTTATATTTTGTGCCAATAGTGACTGGTATTTGGAACGGTTCAAAATTCCCTCTATCTTAACTAAGGCTCCAGTTCCAGCTGAAGAAAAACAGCCCCAAATCAGGATGCTGCCACCACCATGCTTCACTGTGGGTATGGAGTGCTTTTGGTGATGTGCAGTATTGTTTTTGCGCCAAACATATCTTTTGAAATTATGGCCAAAAAGTTGGTTTCATTAGACCATAACACCTTTTCCCACATGGTTTTGGGAGACTTCAGATGTGTTTTTGCAAAATCTAGCCTGGCTTGGGTGTTTTTCTTTGTAAGAAAAGGCTTTCGTCTTGCCACTCTACCCCATAGCCCAGACATATGAAGCATACAGGAGATTGTAGTCACATGTACCACACAGCCAGTACTTGCCAGATATTCCTGCAGCTCCTTTAATGTTGCTGTAGGCCTCTTGGTAGTCTCCCTGACCAGATTTCTTCTTGTCTTTTCATACATTTTGAAGGGACGCCCAGTTCTTGTTGCGTAATGTTGTAATTTTGCTGTTGTGCCAAATTGTCACCATTTGATTGATGATGACTATATCTAATGCCTTTGTAAATTCTTTTGTACCCTTCTACTGATATCTTTTAGCAATGAGATCCCTCTGATGCTTTGGAAGCACTCCGTGGACAATGGCTTTTGCAGTGGGATGTGACTGAAAAAGTTTATACCGACTCCTATTTACCATGAATTTGAATAAGATTGCTTAATTCTAAACACTGCTACATCCTCAGTTAGAAGAGCGTGTGCACAATTATGCAACCATGTTATTTTATTATTATATTTTTTCTTCCCTCCACCTAAAAGATTTCAGTTTGTTTTTCATTTGAGTGCTACAGTTTATAGGTCACATTAACCTCCCTAGGGGTCTGCCTATACCACGCCATTTTGCAGCAGTGTATTTTCTGCCATTTCCTCCCTTCCTCCACCCTTCTCCACACAGCCGGTGTCATGACTGTGTGGGCGGGAAAGCTGACGCTCCTCCATTAACATGGAGGTCTATGTAAACCCCGAAAATGCTGCAGGGATTAAGACAATCGCTGCAGCTTTCTGTGGGTGTATCGGCTACACCCGATGTCCGGTTCCCCTGCAGTTGGGGCGAACCCGAAAGCCGAACTAACTGGGTTCGTCTTAACTGCTAGGGAGGTTAAAGGTGGAAAAAGTCCTGAAAATAATTATCTTTGTCTCATTTTTGTACAGCACAGGAACCTGACATTTTACCAGGGGTGTGTAGACTTTTTGTATCCACTGTATTTATGTCTTATAGGTTAGAGTAGCAATACCAATACAAAAGGAACCTAAATTGATTGACTGGTCATGCAACATAAATTCATGTATTATATCAGGTATGTCTCCTTCACTGGTTACTAATCTTACACCTAAATTACCAGCTCTGACTAGCTGCTGTTATAGTAAGGTTCCTCTCCCAGTAAAATACCTTAAAATGGACCCCAAACATGGGTCAATTGTTTCGTGCAGCAGCATGCACGTTCTCGGTGATCGCTAGGTGAAAGATAGTTTGGGAATTGACCGCGGCCCCCTAAACACCTTTAGATCTCTCCATACAATTTCTAAAAACAACTATGTAGTATAGTGGCCTCCCTGATAGAATACATAGTGATTAGAAAGCTCCTCATATTACATGGTTTTGGTTTGTACAGAAATTGTATGGCAAGATTGAAAGGTGTATGGGGGGGCTTTAGCACTCGATGCCGCTCAAAGAGGGATCTGACATATCGGTAAGTATCCATGAAGCTATGGGGTGCATCAAGGATTCATTGTTCACCACGCTGCCATGGATAGTTTATCAATTTCACAGGAATCAACCCATGTATGGCTGGCTTTACACCAAGGCGCCTTTGAAGCAGAAGACAAAGGGAGAGACATGATAACCAGAGCATAATTTGGTTTCCCAGCATCTACTTTATAGCAACAGGTATCTTCAGATGGTCCTGTAAATCAAAGAATACTGAACTGTGAGGAATAATGCTCCTCGTTTGTGAACAATGCTCCTCGTTTGTGAAAAAATATATAAACCATGTGGTTAGGGCTGCTTTTGCTAAACTCCTATTAAAAATTAAATCTAGTTTATTTGCCAAGAACATGTTCTTACATGTCTGCTTACTGCAAAAAAGACAGAGTAAAATCGAATTCTCATAAGTAGAGGTCAGAAATGACTGCATGCTATCTCTATTCACAATTTATTTAAATGTCCCATCTGCCACCATCATTAGTTTCCTAGTTCGCCACCTGGATTTAACTAAGAAAATCGGTAAAGGTCTAGGTTCAGCAACAGTATTTGCTCCAAGAATGAGGTCAGCTGACTACCTGAATATACTGAATGACCAGGTTATTCCATCAATAGAATTTTTCTTCCCTGATGGCACGGGCATATTCCAAGATGACAATGCCAGGATTCATCAGGCTCAAATGGTGAAACAGTGGTTCAGGGAGCATGAGACATCATTGTCACACATGGATTGGCCACCACAGAGTCCAGACCTTAACCTCATTGAGAATCTGTGGGATGTGCTGGAGAAGGCTTTGTGCAGCGTTCAGACTCTGCCATCATCAATGCAAGATCTTGGTGAAAAAGTAATGCAAAATTGGATGGAAATAATTCCTTGCAGAAGCTTACCGAATCAATGCCACAGCGATTGCGTGCCATAATCAAAGCTAAAGGCGATCCAATGAAATATTACAGTGTGAGACCTTTTTTTTTGTTGGTGACCCTTTTTTGCCAAGGCAGTATGAAGGGAATAAAGCTGTACTTATTAAGGATCACACTATTAGCCTGGGGAAGCTGGACATGAGGTATAAACTGGTTTGCTACCTCATCAACTTTTTGAATCTAAAGGCCCCCATACACGGGTCGGATTCCGGCCGGATTCCGGGCCGATCGATTCCGGGCGCGTGCACGCGAAACAATCGTGCCGGAATTGTGTGCAGCCCACCTTGTCCGATCGATCACGTCCGATTGATCAGGGGCCCAGAATCGGATCCGACAGAGAACCAACATGTTGGTCTTTTTGATCCGATTCTGCACAGATCAGGGGGAGTTGCCATTTGTGAGGTGGACAATCGCACACGGAATCGTCCCGGAATCCGTTGGACAAGGTGGTATGCAGCGATCGGATACTCTTAATTGGCCGATCGATCACACCTGCGATTCCCGGCAGAATCGCCGGAATCGATCGGATAGGTAATCGAGCGGCCATGGAATCCGAACGTGTATGGCTAGCTTAACAAACTTTGCTCTGGGCTATATAGGTGATTCAATCTCTTCAATCTACAGAAAGACATCTAAAAAGGCACAGCGCTGGGCATGTTACAACTCTTCACATGAATGCTCAGCTAACCACTTATATCTCATCTTTAAAAGTATGTATATGTTTTTCCTATCTTTACTTGTGATCCTCTAGTATGCACTTCCTCTCTTCTAACAACCATATATCCTGGTTTGTTTATTAATTACTGCAATGCAACATGCTTTAGATACCATTTTACTCAGTGGTTCCCAAACTTGGGGGGGGGGGCTATTCTAGTGGGGGGCGCAACTAGGGGCCAGCTGAGGTGGCACTTGGAGTTCTCTATGTGAGAATTGCACTGTCAGCCAGAGAGAGGAGCAAGAGAGATCTCTCCCCGCTGTCAGTTATTTTCTCTCTCTGCAAATTGCCTACAGTCCATCCACCATCCCCTATCACTGTCGGTCAATCAAGCCAACCATGGGGGAACTAGCTGCAGACAGCAGGTAGAGTACATGAAAAACATAACACAAGACTATATCTATATGGCATTTTCCATTTTGACCTACTCCAAATATTTTGTAGTGTTCTGTTAGAGAACACTACACAAGTTTTGTATTCGTATATGGGACTGTTCTATCCTGTTGTTTTGTGTATAGCATCCGCTGTGATCAGTAACTTAAATAAAATATTGATTCTTTTTAATTCAGGTTATCTTTATTATATGGAAGTCGTTGTTCCAACTAAAAGTCCCACAAAGGCATCTTTTCTGTTGTTTCAATGTATTGTATAGGGATGGGAACAACAACCAAAGACCTAACCATCCAATCACTCCATTTAATTATTACAATAAAAATGGCATAAAAGGTTTGTCCAAAAATATTATGCACTAACCATTGTTTATCAACAGGAAACCTGAAAGATGTTCAAAATACCTCTTGTTCTTGCTCTTGTTTCCCACAAGATAAGATGCATCACCATACAACACACCAAGATTAATGGGAGGGAAATCAAAGAAAAAAAAAGACTTCCAGCAAGGCTCATTCAGGTTCTCCTTTGCCCTTGGTGAAGTCTCTGCAGACTGCTGGAACATACTGTATACTGGCATTTGCTTAGGAAGAGGGGCAATGCTTAGAATTTGAAACTTAAGCTCCCCATACACCTTTAGATCGCACCATACAATTTCCTTCCTTAGATCTACCAACAACTATGTAGTGCTTTGGAAGGGTTAGAAAGGTCCTTATATTGCATGGTTTTAGTAAAAAAGAAGTTGATCATACAGAAATATGGTAAGATTGCAAGGTGTATGGGGGCCTTTACAGAGAGTAACAAAGACTTGCTCTGGCTCACGGCACTGCCCTTCCTCTCAGGTAAAACTCAGGAGGAGGGGCAGTGTTGAGAGTGGGCATGAGTCTCTGTAAATCTCTGGTTCTAAGCACTGCCTTTCCTCATGAGTAACAATTGGTATACAGTATATTCAAGCAGAGAAGAGTGGCTGCATTTGGCTGGCTCATGATGCATACTGGTATATTCATTCTATAGGACGCAAACACGTCCTCCTCAACCCCCGCCCCCCCCCCCCCCCCCCCCCCCCCCCCCCCCCCCCCCCCCCCCCCCCCCCCGATTTTGGAGGGGGGGGGGGTGAGTTTTATAGAGTAAATGATATGGTAAATATGCAGGAAAGATTGCTGCAGACCAAGTTATCTGACTGTTCATGATTTCATTACTTTAGGAGTAACATTCATTTCAATGGTGGGTCTACCACACAAAAAAAAAACCACATTCATAGCTTTTAGATCAGAAAGCAGCACAGCGAGTTATTGTTAGTAGGGTACATTGGGATGTCATTAAGAATGAACAGTACTACACTCAATATCTGCTTTTACTGTTCTTCTAATATATCTTCTAATATACTCCTCATATTTTCAGAATTCCTTTATTTTGCAGAAGATTGGCATCTGTGATGCATTTGTTCTGAAGAAGTATTTGCACAAATATAACAGTACATCAAAAGTTCCTCCTGTAATAATGAATTTCTCATTTCACCCACTCTGCTTTGTGACAAGGACACAGAAAGGTTAAAAGAGAAGTCTCCGGGGAGAGCAATGCTGCCTTAAGTTACCATGACAGCTTCACATACCATCAATGATTTTTCTTAAAGGTTAGCCGTAAGAGCGCGGAAAGTCCCAGGAGAGTATAATGCTAGCGTTACAAGGAACCCTAGGCCTCTGTGAGTCTTGCTGCTAGTTGAGGCTTCCATGAAAAGCACAATCATTTGCATACTGATGAGAAGTGGGAAACATCATGTACATCTACTGAATGACAAATAAAGCCGATACAGGGAAGTGGATATGATAGCCTCATTCTACTATAATAACCCATCATTTTATAGGTGGGCCGTATCCATGTCCTCCATACAATATGGCGGCTTTAATCCCTGAACAAAAGCTACCATACTTTTTTTTTCTATTGATCCCCTCTAGAATTGCAATGATTCTAATTAAGAATAGCGAGTTGTCCTAGGAAAATACTTCACACAACTCATGGAGAAGCAAATGACCAACTGATCAGGTTGCTCTTGCTGATAACAGATGCTCGCAAAAATATTGTAAAATTTCAACAAGCTGACCTAATGATTTAATTTCAAAACCATTGAACATGGTATCATCAACAAAATTGTTGGAGTGGTAGGGAAGGAGTAAGGCCCCACGTTTTGATATCAGTAATGCACACCCTGTGCACAACCCAAGGACGCACCCCCTCTAATTTCCCCTGTCCAGAGTTACAGTACCGTACCTTATATTTCAGTGTGAGGCAAAAATGTAAGAGGATGCCTTTTTTTTTTAAGGGAAACGGTATATACTGGTCGATATCTCTGCCCACCTGGTTCGATTGACCACTGCTTGATTGAACATTAAATTGATCAACCAGTGGTCAGACATATGGTAGTTATCGGTAGTTCACATATACAGTACATGCCATTTTTAGGTTTCCTCTTGTGGCAGAAAGCGGTAGGGGTTTGGAGTCTATACTACTGTGGGGCGGTACAAACAATTGATGTTCAATTGGCGATCAAATTAATCAGTTGATGGAATTAATGATGTGTTTCTCTTTTTTCTTAAAGCTGGGCATACACGTACCAATTCCTGCACGATCCGATCCCTGATGCAATGCCGTGTGCGCTCCCGCATCCCTTAGGGATCAGGTCCTGCAGGAATTGGAGGCTGCAACTAACGGGGATTGGGCTAAAATCAGCCGTCCTGTCGGATCGCACAGTTATCCGACAGGACAGGAAAATCTAACCCGATCCTATTAGTTTGGCTGGGGATGGCTGCCCCCAGCCGAAGTAATAAGCTGCACATAAAGAGTGCCATCCGATTCTCGGCACTAGCGGGCTGGCGTGATGACGTCATCACGCCGCTCCTAGTGCAGAGAATCGGATAAGGAATAGACTGTAAATCGTACCGTCTATTCCCAGCTTAAGGTTTTATTTTTAATACAACTTAGTGGGGAAAAGGATGTGGATTACTTATCACTAGTCAAAAAAATTACATTCACATCAACTCTCTAATTATTTTTAAAATAATGAACCTCAAGAAAAAGAAGTTTTCATTAGCACACCAAATTCCAAGTTCTTAAACTCGCATATTGTTTGCTGCTCAGTACATGCACCCAATGATTTGTTTTAGAAACTACTGAAATTCAGGGACAATACAAAATTGTGATTGACATCTGAACAGAATACAGGAGAAATCTTCCAATTATGTTGAGGAAAATCTTGCCAACACAAAATTTCAACCTCTAAAATTTTTTTTTTAAAAAGCCTAACTTTAGATGTACAGTAAATGTCTACCAGAAAGTATTACAATCCACATTAAGGTACAAAGCCATTGACAAAACATTTCCAAAAGAACTCCTCTACACAGGGATGCTTGAATGTTTTCAAGAATCACTACAGACATCCACATCAACTAAAAGGAAAATTTTTTATTTTCCTCTATCAAGGATGAAGTCCACCATACACCTTTAGATCACTCCATACAATTTCAATTATATTTACCAACAACTACGTAGTGCCGGGTCCTCCCTGATAGAATACATAGTGATTGGAAGGTTAAGAAAGGTCCTCATATTACGTGGCTTTGATAGAACAAAAAGTGGATTGTACAGAAATTGTATGGTAAGATTGTCAGGTGTATGGGGGCCTTTAGTCTGTATACAAACACAAATTTGACTCCTCTGAAGTCAACAGCCAAGATATCTACGCTGTGAATGTCCTTGAGTGGCCCAGCCAGAGTCCAGACTTGAATACAATTGAACGTCTCTGGAGAGATCTTAAAATGGCTGCACTGACACTTCCCATCCAACCTGATGGAGCTTGAGAGGTGCTGCAGAGAGGAATGGGTGAGGCAAGCATAGGTGTGCCAAGCTTGTGGCATCATATTAAACACTTGAGGCTGTAATTGCTGCCAAATGTGCATAAACAAAGTATTGAGCAAAGGCATCACATTGTCATTATGGGGTGTTGTGTGTATAATTCTGAATATAAAATGTATTTAATCCCTGTTGGAATAAGGCTGTAAAGTGAAATAAAATGCTTGCAATGTAGTTATTGATCCAACATCAATATGACCCCAATATTCATTCTATTATTATATGTAATAGTTTGTTTGCTTGTTACATGCAAACGTCTTTTTTAGTTTAGGCTTTGGAAAGGGATTGGTTTGCAATCGATCACACATTGTGGTAGTACACTAGATTGATGTTCGACTGACAGCAGACTTTGCACAATCCCATCAAATCTAACATCTAATAGCAAAAATGTATGTGTGTGTGACTAGCTTTACACGTTGCGATTCCCCCTGCGATCGATGTACGATCAATTTTGTGATCGTAACATCGTAACATCACAAAATTGACTATTGATCGTACAACGATGCCGTGCACACCACCTTGTGGAATAGATTTCGGCTTGATACATTGGATGAGGGGCCCCATTCAAAGTAACAGCGATCAAACAGAAAATACCAACATGACGATTGATTTCAGCTCATGTATGGCTGGCTTTAGCCTCATTTGGGTGTTCCGAGTGGCACAGTGAGTTTGCTCTGCAATGTAAAATATGGATGCAAAGAAGTTGGACCAGAGCATGGTGAAAGAGGCAGGATCAGGTATGAGTTTTTCTATCCATAGGATGCTAATTGTAGTTATGTCATTTAAACTCTTAAGGGAACTTCAGAATGACAACAGGAAGAAACAGCTTTAGGTCATCATTACTTTAAGATGTTTAAAAAACAATCCTTTAACCATGGAATCAATATTTAATTCCCAGGTTTTTCCCAAGACACGTGCCATGTGACAGAGAGAAAAAAATCATTACCAGTAATCTATAACTAAAGGCTGTAGCACATTTTGATATGTAATGCCAAGTATTATTCTTGAACGTTTACTGAAAATGATAGTTTTATTGATATAATTATAAATCAATAACATTAGGCTTTTACTTCATCCACACTTGTAGATGTCACTGATCCAACTTTTCTGGCTTAATGATTGCTTTCAATATATGTCACTGACCTAGAAAGGAGATGGTCTGCAAACTAGTATTTGTATGTGGTCATCCATGGAGCCCGATACATAGCTCTTTATGCTAATAGAATAATACAGAATTTTTTATCTTTATTTAGAAGTGGTTCAGTTTACAGGCCTCCAGGGATATATTGCCAGCTGTCATACTGTAGCCCAGTTTGGTGATGATTACCCACAGGTACTAAACTAGCAGGATGTACAAAACAAAAAACTATAAACATGTTGTTATGTTGGTACATTGCATTGAGGAGATCAGCTGAGATTATTGAAATGATAAAATAGCAAGATGGTCTTTGGAAATCACACACATTCAATAGCCACAACTCCCCATAGCACTGCAGCAGCTGCCACTGTCTTTAATACTTTGCTGCAGCACCACCTAACAAGAGTAGAGACAGCCCACCATTCCACCACAGTGGTGTGTGTGTGCACATGGGGTGCCGTTATAAATCATAGGGAAGCTGCATGTACATCTGATTTGCACGGAATAAACCCATGAGCTCCACATGGAGGTCTATGGCACAGCATCTCCTCCCCACCCCTTTGGCATCACCAATGACACGGAAGGGACAGTTTCAGAACCGTGAAAATGCTGCAGCAATATAGAGAAACACTTACCATCGCTTTCTGGGGATCTGATCCCCGCTCCTGAAGCAGTTGGAACCAACCCAAACAGCAGACGAACTGTGTTCATCTCAACCGCTAGGGAGGTAAATGTAACATACTTTTGCACTATGTTTGTAATGAACATCTGACAGTATGTACTGTACACAGCAGTTCATCCTATAAGCTAGCCATACATGTATACATTTTTGCTAGTTTAATGTTAGATTTGAGCAAAATCAACTGTAAGTCGACCGTCAATCTAGTGTACTACACACAGTGTGATTGATTTCAAACCTATCTATGCCTTTCCAAAGCCTTTAAAAATTTAAGTAATATAGGGGTCATAGTGACTCCAAATATGCACAATATAAATGAAATGCACTTGTGCATTTATTTTGATGGAGGAGCACAACTAAAAACCATAATAACTAAGTAGTAGAGGGGGGAGGAGTAAAAGGAAACAAAATAAAATGAAATAAGGTCGCCCATAACATGGTATTTAGTATTTACAATGCTATCATTACCAAAATTACTGAGGATGTGAAGAAGATTTTTAGACACATTGCAAATAAAAAATTATAACTCTACCACATGTAGTTATTGAATGAAGCAACAGCAGTTTTCCTTATGTGAAGATCCCGACATTAGTGTTTGGATACAATGTATCATTCTTTCTGCTGTGATCACATACAATGTATCAACGTCTGTATGTGAATACAAATGTCTATAAAATGGTGAAGTCGGATGTCTATTTGTAATTTAAATGTTGTTATTATTCACCTGTGTTTCATGACACAGATTCCTTCTATATGCTGTATAGGACAGTATATGTATATACAACCTTTATTTGAGTATTATGCTCCAATTATTATATTAGCAGTTTTAAATTAAACTTATTATTGGTGTGTTTTGTTGAGGTTCTATATCGCTGACATCACAGCTTTGCAGAGCAATTTCAGAGACCCCTATATACGTCCCATTATTACCGGTATATGTAATAATGTGTTTAATTATCACATATAAATTTTTTTACATTGAATTGACATTGATCTAGCAAATATTGATGCGTGTACGGCTAGCTTAACATCTGTATTACTTTCATTTGTTTCTTTACACTTACTGCATTTGTTTGTGTTTAAAATGTAACGTTAATATGCACACCCTGTTTTGCAGTAGCTACTTTACATATTGGGAGCTTAAGGAGTTTGAATATAGCCACTATAGTACTGTTTTGTGTGTATACAAGTGAAGTTGTATAAAAGAAATACAACCTTAATTGTCTGTAGTGTCATCTGAACTATCAATAAGACCAGTCATTTAAACTTTGACCATGGCAAAGGGATAGTTGAACACTTCACAGCTGTCTAGATCAGTGGTTCCCAACCTGGGGACCGTGCGCTAGAGATAGCAGGAGGGGGGCATCAGTGGAATCAGAGGGGAATGACACCCTGGTCCTGCTTAGCTCCTAGAACCCCTCCACTCTCTCTCTGTAAGCCGAGTCCAGCTGAAAAAACTTACTGTTGGTGAGATGTGAACACACAGCACCATCTTGTGGACATTATACAATATTTTACTAGAGATGATGGAATATTTTTTGTTTTTCAATTTCAATATCTGCAAGTTAATTACAAAGCCCCTGAACATGGTATCTTCCCCACAATTGCTGGAGATATAAAGAAGGGTTGTGTGCATGCATGCGTTGTGATGTCAGATCAATGGGAAAAACTCTCAATGCATGTAGAAGTATGGGTTGGGGGGCTTAACTTGTCTTGGACACAGGCAAGGAGGGGCCTTAAGTAAAAAGGGTTGGGAACCACTGATCTAGATGATGCTCACTGATGCTTTGTCCAGTGGAAATACTGTTATTAGACACTAATATTATGGCTCTTCTGTGAACAGAACAAGAATTTTCAGAATATTAGAGAAAAAAAAATATCTATGGCAGAGCAGTATGGCAAATGGAGACGGGGAAGCCGACAGCCTCTTTTAACTCCCACATTTGCAGATGAAGCACTGACTGACAGCGTCAGTTTTTTTTTGTTACGTATTTCTTTGCCCCTAATGAAAAACCTGTTGGGGAACCAAAGCGCGACCACCCGTGGCCGAGGGGGTCTTGCATTCGGGCCGTAAGACGCAGGGACTTTTTACCCCCGATTTTGGGGGTGAAAAGGTGCGTTTTATGGTCTGAAAAATTTCCCCATAATTATCAAAGTTGGCCTGTGACTTTGCCAAATTATTGAATATTGTCTCTACTGTATATTTGAGTTTGATTTCCCTGTGTTAGAGGCTGGGAAGATGTTTAAGTGAAATAAATAATTTGACAAGGTCCAGGCTATGATGGCAAGACAGAAAGTCCTTAGGGTGTTCCCAGTATGCAGTGTTTAGTAAATACAGGAAGAGACAACATCGTTTTGGACATTCAAGGCTAATCAACATACCAAGGCTAACCTGTCTTGTCTAATCCAAGAGGGCCAGTGTAGTGCAAATAAGTTCTTGACAGAAAGGCATGAAAACACAAAGCACTGCTTCACAGCTAGCTGCATGGGGGAACTAGTTAAAGACCAGTCACAATGCAAAGACTGAATTCTGAACACCGCTAAAAGCAACTACATCAAAGTCTTAAAACTTCCAACAAATGCCAATCTGTAGAGGTGCCACCTTGCAAGTTATGGGATTGAACTATATTGTAAATTTTAATTTAGGTCTAGGGCAGGGGTGGGCAAACTTTTTGATTTGTGGGCCACAATGGGTTCTTAAATTTGACAGAGGGTCCAGACCAAAAACCTGTAATGAATGTCCACCATAGGTGTGTGGATTCCTCACATGCCCAGCGTTATTGATGATGCTGGGGGATTGGACCATGAAAAAAAAGGGAAAGAATAAAAAAAAAA
>CM070033.1:148019402-148043178 GCA_036250615.1 Ptychadena robeensis
CCCCCCCCCATACCTACATAATGTCAGAAAAGTCCTCTTTTTATTAAGATTATTGGTGAAAAGGTCTGGGGACAAAGTCTTCTTAAATAGTGATGAGTGGCATAGGCAACATTCGTATTCGCGGCATGCCACGAATTTAATGGAAAACATTCGGAAAATATTCGCATTCGACAATATTCAGAGTTTTTTTTATTACAAATATCGTCAGTATCTATTGCGAATTTCGCGCGCGCAATGTATATGGGAACTGCATATGATGAAATAAACATCCATAAGCAGCGGAGATTCCCCCTGAAAAAATTCAGGGGCTAGGGGACTTAAATGGCCGTAAATCTAGATCAAAGTAAATACGAACGAGATGTGTATGAAAATAAAACATTAGAAGATGTTTATTGCATAGTAATAGTAAAAACATACAGCATGGCATGGCTAGGTTGGCTAACATCAATACATCAAATAGGTATAATAGGTCGTTCATACAGTATAAAAGCAACAAAGAAAAAATATGTTGATGGGTTAAGATTGTGGACAATGCCAGGATAAGGGACCCTATCAGACAGGGTCCACTTCACCCCAACGCGCGTTTCGTGTGTATACTTCCTCAGGGGGTGTTTTTTATCCAAATGATTTCCATATCTTCAGATGTCAATATTGAGAGAGGACCAGACCAGGAAAACAACGGAGGATGATGGTTAGCATCAGGGTGTGGGTAAAAAAAAATATATACAAATGGTAAAGTAATGTTTATCTATTAAGTGCGTGTCAGTCTTTCCTTGGCCCCGCCCGCCGTTTGGCGTGCTCCCGCGTCGTACTTTGGTGATGCCGACGCTCCAGGCGTCCGCATGTCGCCGCGCAGGGCGTGTGTCTTGTGCGCGTGCGCGGCGATGCGGTGACGCGCCGGCGTGGGCGCATGCGCCCGGCGCGGCGACGGCGGGGGGCATATAGGGCCAGTCCGGGCAACTGGCGGGATAGGAGCACAAGGAGGTCGAGGCTGATTACCTTACCCACACTCTCTCACCCCTAGTAAGCGACCAACTTTATCTACTGTGGAACCTTTTACTACTAAATACCCAATGAACATTTGGTTACCTATATGACCGTGAGACCGTGGTAATGACTCTTCCTACATCTATAAAGACCGTACAGGTATTCACCTTTCCAATTTTTACTGATCCTATTCCCAGCACCATTTCTACTTTAACTTTATATTGGTACTCTTTTTTAAGACAATCTTCATCCATTTCCCTATACTTATCTACTCCTTTTAACTCTAAAACCCTTCACACTGATTCTATTTTTCATCACTTAAGGAGGTTTTGGGCTTGGCCGGCTTAATCACTAATTTAAACCTTCACCATCGTTACCTCACTTCCCTTCACCCAATTTAATGACTCATGTCTCGTTACCCTCACCTCCCCAATCACCCCTTTATCTCATGTTTGTTTTTCCTTTGTGATCTATGGGATTTTATACACCTCTTTTCTCTCCCTATCATCACCACACCTCCATGCACATCTCAACCTATTCCTCACATTGAAGCACTCTCTTTTTCACCTTTTATGGCCTCTATTAATCTATTACACTTCAGGTTCACTTCCCCCCACTGCTTTTTGCAGACTTATAAATAATACTCTCATTAACTAACTCATATGGGTCGACCCTTGATGCGTAGGTCCTGCTGGTTGCCTGACTGCCTTTCTTAGGCCCCCCGTTCTTGGCCCGGGATAGCCCCGTTGGGGGCTTATGGCTGTTGCGCTCCATCGCTTTGGCGCCCGATAAACATCTACAAGTGCGTGAGAACCCCCAATTTAAATTACTTTAACCATTTGGATTTATTTTTTTTCCCACCCACCCTGATGCTAACCAACATCCTCGTTGTTGTTTTCCTAGGTCTGGTTTCCATCTCTCACTATGGGACCTCGGCCGCTCTGGCACTACATTTGGATATCCAGCCCCCCCCCCCTGCGGCAGCTCCCCCCGGCCCCGCGCGTTGGGGGTGGAAGTGGACCCCATGTCTGACTAGGGATCCCTATCCATGGACATTGTCCACAATCTTAACCAATCAACACTATTTTCTTTGTGCTTTTTATACTGATATGAACGACCATTATACCTATTTATGTATTGACTGTTAGCCACACCTACCCAGCCATGCTGTATGTTTTACATACATCCAATCAAAACACTTCTAATGTATTATTTTCCATACACATATACGTCGTATTTACTTTGATCTGCGCCATTAAAGTCCCCTAGCCCCTGAATTTTTTCAGGGGGAATCTCCGCTGCTTATGGATGCTTAGTTCACCATATGCAGTTCCCATATACATTTATATTTGGGATGTCGGCCGCATACTTAGGAAAATGCAAAATTCAATATATTCGCGCGCGCAATATATGTTTAACATGGCGCAAATTTTTATGCGAATTTTTAAAGTGACGATTTTTGCAATATTCGCATCACCCCAATATTAATTTAAAAAACTGTTGATGGTGTTGCTAAGCTCTTCTTGCAGCCTTTACATTCGTCCACTTGCACTGAGAGGCACGTGTAATGGATAAAATTTCCGAATTGCCGATATTCGCGATTAATATTCGGAATCCGAATATTCGCGATCATCACTATTCTTAAAGTTCTAATCTGTTTTACTAGTAATTTACAGATCTAAGTCAAAGGTTTTTCTTACTTCTTCCTCTTTGCTCTTAATCTTTCTTTTCTCTTCCACGGCAGCTCTTTTTTGATCCTCTCTCACTCGCTGCTCCTCCAGCTTCTTCCATCGCTCCTCCATCTGTTTCTCATACTGTAGTTTTGCTCTTCTTTCCTTTTCTAGTATCTGTTGTTCTCGTGCCGCTTTAAAACAAAACATGTAGAGATAAATTAACTGCAAAAAATGTTATTCCAAAAAAAAAAAAAAAGCATATGCTTTAGAACAGCCGGAACTTGCAGTGTACTGTATGCACCTCAGCTTGTTACATTTGTAAAGTTGTCAGGTAGTGAATGACCAGCACAGTGACGCTTCCCTAGGTGTCCCCAAATTCTGGTCAGATTACATCACCACAGCATATACAGGAGATGCAAGGGGAACGAACCATCAATGATATTGTTATATACAGGGGTGCACATAACTGGTATGCAGGTACTCATGTGAGGAGAAGAACTAATAATGCGTAGTGAAACTTGTATTACTCCGCACCTTGTGTACTTTAGTTAAGGTCTGCCTGTTCGTTTTATGTAATATATAGAATGGCCACCAGATGTCACTGTGTCTAAGCTTTGTTTTTTCTCTCAGCTCCTCCAGGCTCAGCTCAAGCTTCTGGTGCTTTGTCGATAGTTAACATGCTCCTGGAAAGTGCCCCCAAGTCCCTGAGTATCAGCACTGAGCAGAAGGCAGTTTGGTTGTTTTATATACACAGATAACAGTGTATAGCAGAGATATCAGTGTATCAGGCAGCATTTCCAGTGCTTTCCACAATCTTCAACCAGCTGTGTGCAATACTCACCATTCACATCAGAGATTAAGCATGTATCTTAAAGAGGACCTAAAGTGTGTCAGTGATGACTATAAAGGGGGAGCTGTGTATATATAAATATGAGACGGGGAAGCTGTGTATATATGACTATCATATGGGGTAGCTGTGTATAAATAAATATACTGTAATATATATATATATATATATATATATATACACACACTGCTCAAAAAAATAAATATATATACTACTCAAAAAAATTAAGTGAACACTTAAACAACACAATGCAACTCCAAGTCAATCACATTTCTGTGAAATAAACTGTCCACTTATGTAGCAACTTTGATTAAAAATCTATGTCACACGCTGTTTTGCAAATGCAATAGACAAAAGGTGGCAATTATAGGCAGTTAGCAAGACATTCCCAATAAAGGATCTGGTTCTGCACTGTGGTGACCACAGCCCACTTCTCAGTTCCTATGTTTTCTGGCTGTAGTTTTGGTCACTGTTGAATGCTGGTGGTACTTTAACTCTAGTGGTAGCATGAGTCTACAGCCCACACAAGTGGCTCGGTAGTGTAATTAATCCAGGATGGCACATCAATAAAAACTATTGCAAGAAGATTTGCTGTGTCTGTCAGCGTAGTGTCCATAGCATGGAGGTGCTACCAGGAGACAGGCCAGTACATCAGGAGACGTGCAGGAGGCCATAGGAGGGCAACAACCCAGCATCAGAACCACCACCTCCTTTCTGAAAGGAGGAAAAAGAGGAGCATTGCCAGATCCCTGCAAAATGACCTCCAGGGGACCACAAATGTGCATGTGTCTGCTCAAACAGTCAGAAACAGCCTGACGTCCATAGATGTGGGTTGTGCTTACAGCCCAACACCATGTAGGACATTTGCCATTTGCCAGAGAACAATTTGCCACTGGCACAGATGAAAGCAGTTTCACACTGAGCACATGTGACAGATGTGACAGAGTCTGGAGACTTGTTGAGAACGTTCTGCTGCCTGCAACATCCCCCAGAATGACCGGTTTGGCAGTGGGTCAGTAATGGTGTGGAAAGATGCTTTAGTCCAGGTGTGGGAGGAGATTCTTAGGAGACCATACGCCACTTCATCAGGAGCATGCCCATGCATTGTAGGGAGGTCATGCAGGCCTGTGGAGGCCACACACAGTACTGAGCCTCATTTTGCCTTGTTTCAAGGACATTACATCAAATTTGGACAGTCTGTTGTGTTTTTTCCACTTTAATTATGTGTGTAATTCCAAATCCAGACCTCCATAAGTTGATAAATTTGATTTCTATTGTTTTTCCAGTTGTCATTTTGCTGTCAGGACATACAACTATGTAAAGAACAAAGTATTTAATAATTGTAATAGGTTGTCTTATTTTTGTGTTCCCTTTATTTATGTGAGCAGTGTATATACACATAAACACACTTTCCTTAATAGCTCAAAGTTTCTTCAAATCCTAAAAAAAATATACTAACCTGCTCTGCTTTTGTCTGTGGGTGTCTCTATGTTGGTTCATGTGTAGCTTTCAGCCTTCAATAGGTTAATAGCTGCAGTTATGCATATGGCCACCAAGACGGGAGGATAATATTTGGAATCTACTACAGAGAACACCTATACTTGTTGAACACTTTTTAATACCACATGACATTTCCATCTCACAACTCACCAAGACATTTTTCTCTTTCTTCTCGCCTTTCTTTTGCCAGTCTTTGTCGTTCATCTGTCTTAAAGAGACTATCCATTCCTTGAAGAAGAAAAAAAGAAAAACAGGAACATAAAATTTGCTGAAAATGCAAATAAAGCAAGATACTACCATACTTGTAGGCATTAAATAAACCGTCAGCACCAGTGTTAAGCTCACTGTCACAGTCTGACAGTGAGCTGCCAAGCCGATCGGCCAGGGCCCGTAAATACTGTCCGCCAGGCCCCCCTAGCTGCTCAGGCCCAGGGCAGGAGTGCCCTCTGTCCCCCGTGAATTGGTTCAGTCGCCGAGAAAACACTGTGGAGACATGCTGGCACACAATTGACCATGCGTCATCATGTGCGGTCGATTGGCCATAAATAAAAAAAAAATTAAAAAAAAAGGTGTATGGGGGGCTTAACGGCGACCCCCAGAAAGGCACACGCAGCCTTCACCAGGCTGTCGAACTTTACAGGCATCCTGTCACTGGAAATGCGTCCTTTCCAGACTACCGCATGAAAGAGCCCTTACCCTCGCTGCCGGATTAAATATATATTTATTTTATCTTTGTATAATTATACATAGAGACTCCTAAAACTAAAGACCAAAATACTGGACTGTTATTAAGCACCAACTATAATATAACTATACAGATATACAGATCACATCACATATACTCCACAGTACTCCATATTCATAGAAAACATTGAGGATCATAATACAAAATTCACTCACAAACGTGTAAACTGGAAGTAAAATATGTCAACAGATGACATTCCTTCTCACCGTTACAAGGGTGAATGGGTGTGTGTCTTGTGAAGCAAATAATTAATATATACTATGCAAGCATGCATACATTATAGGAAATAGCATACTATATTCTTACCTAAAGCAGCATTTACAGCAAAAGCTTGTTACCAGAAAAACGTTTACCAACAATTAAAAGCCTATAATAACTTCCCCCGAGTGGAGGGAAGACGAGGAGCTGGGGATCCAACTTCAGGCTGTGGGGTAAAGGTCTGCCCGGAGCTTTCCTTTAATGCCCTTTATCCCTTTCCGAGTGCAGAACTGCACGTAGGTAATACTTTGGTGAAAGGAAATGTACAGTCATTTAAATATTACATTTAGAAGTGTGTATGAACTAGAAACAAATTCGATGTTAGGATGACCTTGTCACTGAAAAGCAATGTAAAATAGAAAGCACTTTGAATGGCCAGACCCAAACATTGTCACATAAACACGGATGAAGATTGATAACCTTGTTGTGTAAGCCCAACACAGTCATGTAGTCATGAAAAGACCAGGACCATACTTACTACTGAGACTGTGAAGGACACTTTGACCAGACCTGGACATGGTGGACAGAGACAGTAAAGCCCCCCGTACACCTTACAATCTTACCATACAATTTGTGTACAACTTTTGTTCTACCAAAACCATGTAATATGAGGACCTTTCTAAACCTTCCAATCACTATGTATTCTATCAGGGAGGTCACTATTCTACATAGTATTAGGTAGATCTAATGGAAATTGTATGTAGTGATTTAAAGGTGTATGGGGAGCACATAAACTTTTTTTGACCAGACCATTAATTTGGAGACTAAGTGGTGGCACACGGCTGGTAACAAGATTGGACATTAAAATTGATTTGAAAAAGAACCTGTGTTGACGTAGGGTGTCTGTCCATGCCCCTGGCCCCACCAAACACACTCCTTATACCCAAACACAGGTATTGTTGGACTCCCATCCCTTGCTTTGGAGGAGCGCTCAATTGGAAAAAGCTGCTTATACCAGCGTTAGCACTTTATTTGGATAAATTGAATTCCAAGACATATGCTTTAAATCCCTGAGGAAGTCCAATGAATTGTACGAAATGCGTTGGAAAAGAAATTGGAAGCATTTTAGACCCTTTTGCTTGATTTTTAGACTGAACCCAGTGGTAACTACGAAAGGAAAGATTCCTAAGTAATGTCATTGGTGTAAACAATGTGTAGGCTGCTAAAAACGTGGCAAGAAGGAGTGGCTGTGGCTGTGTCTGTCTCTTCATGGAAGGTTAGTCACACTTTTGGCAGAACCTTAGCCTTACCAATGATATCATCCACATTCAATTCATATGTTTCATTTCCATCACTTTTTAAGTCGACCAAAGAGAAAAATCTATCAATCCTATCCATCAAGGTACATACTGACATAAGGAAAGAGAGATGATCATTTCAGATTCCTGTTACTCTTTTTCCATCTAATCAGCAGATTGAGAGTAGAGTTAAGGCTGCCATACACGCACCGAGCGGCGGCTGGTTTTGCCACCGACCGATGGGCGTGCGCGCTCGCTGCTCGGGGGTGCCCACATGGGGCGACAGATCCCTGTCGCCCCACAGCTCGGTCTGCCAGAGAACCGACATGTCTGATAATCTCTGCCCAATGCCGTTAGTTTCAATGGAGACTGGTGTCTCTATTGAAGCTAACGGCCGGCACACAAAGGGTGCCCGCCGATGCTGTCAGCTCTGTAGAGAAGCGTGATGACGTCATCACGCTGCACTCCAGAGCTGATCTGAGCTGCTCTTTCAGCCCCCACTCGGTACGTGTGTGTGGGCCTTAAGGATATTCTGCAGAGGTTCCAGGAGGTCAGCACTGCCTGCATTTGTTTTAGGGTCCTTTCACACTACATGCACTGCGATTGCAGCATGGTAGTTTATCTGTAACGGTAGTTTATCTTTGTTGATCGTTAATGCAAAACTGCAACACAATACAGTGTAAAAAGGAAGAGCGATTTCTATAGTGAAAAAGATGCCGCAACATTGTTAGTGTGACGCAGCGCATATAGTGTGAAATAGATAAAACAGTATGAAAAGGTGCACATACACTGGCAGATTCTTCCTCGATAGATGAGGGACCGACTGCAGCATGATGACGTCATCAGAGGATGGGATGGGCAGGTACCCTTTGTGTGCCATGATCGGTGGGGAATTTACAGGCATGTCGGATCCCCATGCGATGTGGAAGGATCTGGGTCGATATGACCAGGTGGGCGCACCCAATTTGCGGCCGAGCTAAATTCGGGCAGGAATCGGCCTGTGTATGGCTACCTTAAATGCTGCCACACATGGGAGCCTTCGAGCTCAGCATGATGACGTCCTGAGATTGAAGGAGCTGGAGGCGCAGCACTGCTGCCTCATCCAGCTCAGCTGATGCTTTGCATGGGCACCCCAAGTCTCCATGCAAAGCAATGGACATCGACCATGATTTATAGTCATGTCCGATATCCCTGTTTTCAAGCAGGATTGATCCTGCTCAAAGACAGGGATGGGCGCATTAGACATGCACCAGAGAGATGGCACAGCGCTTGAAGTGGCCATTGATCTAGCATGTATGGGCACCTTTAGTTTCCCATAGGAAACCTCTGTAGCATTCACAGTAATGCAGAATGTGTTAAAATATTTTTTAAAATGTCCTGCTGTATGCATTTTTCCTGCACTTCCTCTAATTTAATATAAACGCTAGTGCAAGGAAAATATATAGAAAACGCAAGCTTAAGACCGCATTGCATTTTGTGGTGCATTTTGACACCGCATACAGTGTGAAAGAGCCTTATGGTACTGGCTATCTATAATACACTGTCAAGCTCAATCATTCAAACTGCTTCAAAAATCAATCCAGAGATTCCAGCCAGGAGAACAGTTTTGTCAGCAATAAATGTCTGACACACTCATGGATCACAATGAGCTCCAGCCAAAGGATGGAAAATGGCCCCTCGCACTGTACAAAATAAAACGTGATCCTTTGACCCCCACAATTTATGTGTTCAGCAGATTTGATGCATCTCCACCCCACCTGAAAGTCACTTTTATAAGAATGCATAAAAAGTTTAGTCAATAGTTATTAATCTCCGTAGACAGCAGCTGCAGAGCTGAAATCTCAGTTTTACTCACCACAAAGCCTCTCTCCGTTAATGATCATAAATAATGTACAATAAATAACTCCATCTCGTGTACTTTATCTTCAATGTCTATGTTATATTCCTACCTTGTGACTATAGTCATGGTTTTTAAAGTGTTATCTCTAGATTTATGTGTATTGTTCTCTCCAGTTATTGTGTGTGGTGGCATTAGAGTCTCTAGAATAAGAATATTTGTCTGTAATTGCAGTCTGATAGGACAGCGAACAAGTTCAAATGTCCCCCTTCATAGTTCTTCTTCAAATATGTCCTGTGGACATGACAGGATTTTGACTCACCAAGGGCCTAGACCAGTGGTGGGCAACTGAGTTGATATGGAGGGCCGCACATAACATTTGCAATCAATACTGACTTGTATAAGCATTTTATAATGAAAAATAAAAACAGCAGGTATAGCTAGAATACATTATTTTTCATTTTTTAAAGAAAATTTTTTGTTTTAAATGATACTTCAAGCATTAGGGAACACTGTAGTATAGTAATGCAAATTTTGTGTCATGTATATCAATGGTTTTGTGCTTCAAAGCCATTGATTAGATCGATGGGGCACATAACCTTTGATTCGGCAGACAGGTGAGTTCCTATGCCCTATGCATTAATAGTTAGATTGTGGGGCCTCAAGTGGAAGACTGAGGGGGGCCGCCAAAGAACACCCTGGGACCTAGACAGAGAGGCTAGGGCTCCACTATGCACTGGGATCTGCTGATCAAGCCTCCGTTGCATTCATTTGGACGCCGAGCACTGCGTCAACATCAACGTGACGGAGGCTCTGACAAATGGATCAGGAGCTCTGACAGGATGTGGAGACAGTCCTGTCATAGCCCTATTGCCGTCAATGGGTGGCTTGTGCACTGCGCTAAAATGCCTGCGTTGAACACAAAGATTTTTGTGCATGTGGAGCCCTAGCCTCACACTTCAGCCTTTTACATTTTAATCCAAATTAGGTAAAACGAGTGTTGGCTGAAGCTCATCATGTCCTAAAATAAAGAGAGAGACCAATCTACACTCTCAGGGCTTCAAGGGAATAGGCAGAGTCAACGTTTCCAGAAGTTGATGTAGTACGCCAGGCTACCCTAGTCTCTTTTATTGGTAATCTGCTGATCTGAGGGGAGAGCTATTCCCAAAAATGCAATGGATAGAGTATATCCATTCTCACACAATACAAGTACTGAGAAGTCTCTTACAGACACCATGAAGACTTGGCAGTCAGAATTTAGTGACCGTGAGTAGAGAGTGAGAAATATAGGAAATTTATTGCTTTTTTCGGACTATAAGAGGCACCTTTTTTCTATTAAAATCAATGGGAAAGTGTCCCTGAGTCTTATAGTCCGAATATGTAAAAATAAAAGTCCCAATCATCCTGGGAGCTATAGCTATGCATCCCAGGAGGCAGTAATTTGTTCCATTCCCTCCAGCCAAGCCAAAAAGCCACTGCCAAAAAGAGATCTTATCTGTATTAGAACTAGCAGTACCCACTCTCTGAACACACTGACCAACTTATGAAGAGATACATTTTACAATTAGAGAGCATGAGTTGTGTATTTACATTAACATTCTGCATTGCAATAAATACATTTTGTAACACAGACTCCTATCTCCTCCCAGATGTAAATAGCTGCTCATGGGTAAGTTGTAAAGTGCCAGATTGTAAAATGTACGGCTAGTGTATAGACACATGTTAAAGTTTAAGCCCTGACACTTTGCTGCAGTGAAGACCTCCCTCCTGGCACTTGGCTTTTGGCTGGAATAATACAGACTCAATACTGCATGGTCCAGTCCTGCCTACTTTGCTGGAACATTCTGTATATATTTACTTGATATCTGACTCTTCCCCCCCCCCCCCCAAATTTTCTCTTCAAAACTTTGGGTGTGTCTAGTATATGATATACAAGGTCAGACTTTGTTCATCCCTCATACCATAATAAAGTGTTCATTCTCCTTTTGGGGTCACAGAATGAATCGGGTTAATATACCATCTATAGCCTGCATCAGGCTATATCATTATATCATATCATTCCTCACAAGATGTAAATCCTCCAACCTCAATGTGATAGAAATAAATCTGTCGGGGGTGGGGGGGGGGGGGGGTGAACGGGCCAGCGCTTTGTCTACCACATACATAATAGATTAGTCATGTGCCATTTGTTATAAGGCTCATTGTTGTAGGAAGCTTTACTATCTACCTCTATCCATATCGAAGACTACATTTTATATCTGAAAGGACACAAATCTCTTACCCTCTTAAGGTTCGATATTTTTGTTCGAGTACCGAACAACTTGTTAGTTCGATAAAAAAAAGTTATCGATAATGGAACAAAAATTGATCTAGATCAATTTAGATCAAATTGGTAAACATCGAATGTAAATCGAGCATGCCAAATAATTTCATTCGATCTAATAAATTTTATTGAAGCCATTTCCTGTTAAAAACAATTTAAAGCAGACCTACTACTTGTTAGGTCTCTCTGCAGGATCAGCTTCAGCTAAGCTGATATTGCAGAGATCCCTGACTAAAAAAACCCAAAACGATTTCTGACAGCAGGAGGGGTGACTTTTTAGAGACAGCTCCTCCCACTCTCGCCTAGGCAGGACATAAGAAGCTGCAGGGGTTACTGGGAATTCTCTTCCATAAGTCCCTGTGTCTGAGTCTCACAGATGTGACGTCAGCATCATGTCTGTGAGACTTTGTGAAGAGAGGAGAGAGAAGCCTATCTTCACTCAGCCGGCAACTGACAACAACTGCCCCCTCCCTCTCCCCCACAAACGAAGCTGCAGAGGAGTCTCTGTGTAGGAGAAGTAGGAGAAGGGGGAGAAGGGGGGGGTTGTTGTTGGCTAGTGTCAAATTCCACGCCTACTACTAGGCCCTGTGTTAGCATGTTGCAACTTTGATTGTTAATGCATTTAATGTGGCGATCGGTCGATCTGCCATGAAATCGGCCACAAATCTAATGCTTCAAAAAGGTAAGTTTGGCCGTATATCAGCCGGGAAATCAAAGAAATTAAGGGCATGTTTGTAATTCCATTACTTTGGATGGGGACTGGTGTCCATATCTAAAGCAACATCCAGCACACAAAGGGCACCCGGCCGATTCTCAGCAGAAGCGGCCACTAGTGATGACGTCATCACACGCCCACGATCTGCCAGAAGATTGGCTACTATATGAAGCGTGTGTGACTGGCTTTATTTAGATCTGTAGATTTACTACCTAATACCAGTGTGTACCTCACAAGGTCTGTTGAACAATTAAGGTGCCCATACAAGGATTGATTTTCCACTCGATCAGAGATTGGTGTTTGATACTTTGGGAACCCAAAGTAAAGGTGTTCGACCGTGATTCATGGACATGTCCATTCCCTATTCGAGTGGGAGTTTTTTTTGTTTGATTCCCGAACAATCGACAAACGAGAGATCGCTGCGAACATGCACGGAACAGAAAATTGATCAGCCTCAAAGGTGTACTCGCAATGACGTCAGTCAACACAATCTGCTTCTCTTAAGGGCTCCTGCCCATGTTTATTTAATAAAACCCAACAGAAATGACCCTCGCAGGGGTTAATCCACAACACAAATGTATTTGGAAATGCCAAGTTTCCTGGCTTGCACAATGTCCAACACAGGGTCTTCCCTTTAGCTCAGGGAAAAGCTATCACAGTCTGGCACCTAGACATCCCCAGCCTGGGCTACACACTCCCTATGTGCCCCCTGGTATCCGCTGCTCCAGCAGCACAGTGTCTCCCCACCTCATCAGGAAGCCCAGCTCCTTTTGTGGAGACACACCCGGCCATCTCGTTAGGGTTCAGCAGGTGTATCTTGGTGGAGTGGCAAGGCCCACCCAGTTCCTTCCATCCCCACTCCAGAATCCAGATCCCTGTAACCAAAAACATAACAAAACTGGGCAGCAACCCACTGTCGCTCCTTAACACTACTCTGGACTCCCTCCAGGACACACCAGCAGACCCCTTCAGTGCCGCACATGGACCACTTACACCATGACAGACCACCGATCTGTCACAAAATATGTATATATATATATATCTTAATTATAAAATATATATCTTAATTATAAAAAAAAACCCACAAATTTAGATTGATATGTCATGATTGATATGTAACGACTTTCTTCATATAACATCTTAGATTGTTGGATTTTCCTCCTCCCTTCTATGACGCACAAGGCCGTGCCCACTATAAATCCATCTGTTCACCTTCCGCCTATTGTTTGTTTAATTACCAGCCACACATAAAACGGAGGCACAAAGAGCCAAGCTGAGCCTCACAAGATCATGGCTGGTATAAGATCTCAGTTACTGAGTAACCACATCAAACAGCTAGAATGACAAACAGAACACTGCCTGGATTAATCAAACAAAACCTTATAATAAAGAAAACATATTAGATCACCCTGATGGGCCGTCCTATATTTCCACATCTAACACAGAGAGAGGCACCTGTTCTACAGAAAAGGATTCTTTACTGACCCAGGACTCCATACTGGCACCATACCCAACCCTCACCATACTTCTTTCAGCCATACCTGCATCAACCTTTGCTTCTTTAACATTATGGACGTTCATTCTTACATCGATAGATCGTACCAGCACATAATGTAATCAATGCAAAACCGATTGGAGCATGTGCACAGGGTTTTGGAAATAATGAAAGTATGATTGGACACAAATCCATCAAAACATCTAGAAACCAATGTTCCATTTCCATCACTTTTTAAGTTGTCCAAACAAAAAAGTCTATCCTAGCCATCAGTTCATTTCTGCAAATTAAAAGCATACAAACAGCACAGGGCGCAGTTTTTCCAGCTCCTTTGTTAACAAGGGAAGTGGCCACCAATGCAATGGTAATGCGCCCTGAACTGTGAGCGAGCCGCATACAAATCCTGGCCAATCACAGACAACTGTGCAGTCCGGTCTTGTATAAGGGCAGTGAACACACTATGAAGATCTGACACTTTGATAGTGTTGTTTTATGAAAAGATATTATAAATTATTTACCACCATATAAAATGTGTACTTCCTTTTTGTGATGTATTGTAGAACAAATGACTAAAGCTAGCCATACACGTATAGATTTGATCAGATTGTTCAATATTTTGATAGAATATCGGTCTTACCAATATTGAATGTATACACTAAATTTTCGTTTGACCAAACATGTTGAATGAAAACTCGCCGGTCGTTTGGTATACAAACGAACATAGTACGAAAAAACATAATACGAACTGTGACAGACTGTCATCTGTCACTGTGTGAATGGACTCTTTAGTGGACCCTGGGGAATAGGAAGGCCCACCCAGTCCGGGAGCCCTTTAAGAAAACTAAAAAAACACTCAGCAATCTAATGGTGCTGGGCAATAATATCCTGGACACCTTCCAGGATACCACCTAAAGGTCCATTCACCCAGTGACTGATTACCAGTCTGTCACAGAACTCAATATGAGCGAACGTGTGCTCAATCCATCTCTACACATTAATTCGGGAGTAGCTTAATGCTTATTCAGATTAAAGAAAAAACGATTGAATTATATTATGAGTTTGATATAAACTGGATGTTTCATAGGTCAAAATTTACCATCATGTTCGATCACCTTACTATCAATTTGTTTGTTCGATATCATTAATTTTTTATTGATTGATCAAGTTCTTCGTTTGTTCGATTGAAAAAACTATAATTTTACATCAGTTTATCAGATATAAATGGTTTGGTAAAGGCCACCATACAATCTTATCATACAATTTCTGTACAATCAAATTTTCTTCTATTAAAACCATGTAAAGCAGGCCATACACTCTGAGATAAAAATTAGGATCCATTAAAACCGACCAATGAATGCATTTTATCGTCCTGAAATCCGCACATGTCCACATGGTACAACCGATATATTACGATCGTAATTGACATGTTCAAAAATTTTAATTGGCCTGGCAACATCGGGAAACTTCATACTGTTTTCATAGAGTTTACCGACCAATTCCTGCCGAAATACATCACAATGGCTGATATAAACGGCGATGAATTTCAATGACATCCTCGTAAAAAAAAAAAAACACGATCCTAAATTGGATTTTCAATGTGGTAGCTTTTTTGCCAAATATTACGATCCAAACGGATACCGCCGTCGGGATACATTGGTCTGTTTTAATGGATCCTAATTTTTATCTCAGAGTGTATGGCTAGCTTAATACGAGGACCTTTCTAATCCTTTCAATCACTATGCAGTGTTCTCCCCAGAGCAGATTGGCCGGGCGGCCCGCCCGGGAGATTTTAGTCCCCGCCCGGCACACAAGTCCTCCGCGGCGAGCAGCCTGACAGGCGGCGCCTCCCATTCTTCAGGAGCGCACCACAGCCACTGAAAGACTCCGGCCCGCGGCACACTACCGGAGCCGCGGACCGGAGTCTTTCAGTGGCTGCGGCGCGCTCCTGAAGAATGGGGAGGCGCCGCCTGTCAGAGGACTTGTGTGCTGCCGCTGGCCGGCAGCCTATCAGAGAGGCCGCCGGACCGGTGCAGGCGGCGCGATGACGTCATTGCGCCGCCCGGCTGAAAAAAAATTCTGGGGAGAACACTGGGAGGACCAGGCACTACATAGTTGCGTGTAGATATAATGGAAATTGGAGTTATCTAAAGGTGTATGGGGGGTTTAAGTGTCAACAGTAAAAAACACAATTTGTATTGTGTGCACAAAGGACCAGATTAAATCTGACCAGAATTCCTAAATCATTATTGAACAGCCAGGCCAGCACACACACTTCATCACCCGCTCTTAATTTATTTTCTGTGTTATGCAGAAATGAAATGAAAGACTGACACACTGTATGAAAACATGCCAACACAGAGGATATCCACTACAGCATTGTCCCCTCCGGTCAGAAATCTGCCACCAACTACAAACAATCGCAAGTCACCTCCTTTAGCTAAAGGCGATGCTGCGCACAAGTCACAGCTGCACCATCCATCTCAGGTAATAAACATTAAACTATGAGGATTTTATTATTATAGAGTTTTCTATTTCACAACATAAAAAAGAATTATTTTGAAGTCGATCGTTTAGAAATCAATTTTTACTTTTAAATAGATCGACCAAAAAGTTATAGAAATGGAACATAAAAATCGATTGAGCAGTGATCAGACATTTTAGTAACAATTGTACAAGTATCTGGCGCGTTCTATCAGTTTTGAATCAATCACACTAATAGATGTTAAGGCCCCCCATACACGTTTTGATTTTCCCGTTTGACCTAAACCAATTTTAAAGTCCGATCGAAATTGACCCAAAAAATTGTTCGAAAAGTGATCAGACATGTCGGAAAATTTGGATCGATCGAATATACATTGAATGTTATTTTGTTGTGCCCGACCAATTTTGCATACTTATACATCCGGTGGCAGACATTTTGGTGTGTTTACGACCAACTTCCTTCGATTATGCTTTTAATTGATCGAACCAACATCGATCAAATATCGGTTTGTCCATGTGGGAGGTAGTTTGATCGATCTAACCAACTTCGATCAAAAATTACGATCGAATTTGACATCGATCGTAGGGAAATTGAAACGTGTATGGGGGCCTTAACAGTTACCATACAATTTCTGTATTGACTTTTGTTCTACCAAAACCATGTAATATGAGGACCTTTCTAAACCTTCCAATCACTATGTATTCTATCAGGGAGGACCCGGCACTACATAGTTGTTGGTAGATCTAATGGAAATTGTATGGAGTGATCTAAAGCAGGGAACACACATGTAGATATGGGCCAGATTGATGGCCGCTTAAAGTACCATGCGCGCTCACGGCCATCTCTCTGGCCCATATCATGTGCGGCCACCCTTGTTTTCCCGCTCGAAAACAGGGATATCAGACATGACCGTAAACCATGGTCGATGTCCATTGTTTTGGGCAGCAGTGTGATGTTGTCATCACGCTGCTTCAGGGAACCACGAACACCTCCAATATAGAGCCTTCTGTTCCATGCTTAAAAGGTGTATGGGGAGCTTTAGATCGAAGGTGCAAAAGTCTAAAGCTAGCCATACACGTGTCGGATTCCATGACCAATTGATCACTCACCCGATCGATTCCGGCGATCTCAGCGGGAATCGTAGCTCCGATCAATCAGCCAATTAAGAGTATCCGATCGCTGCATACCACCTTGTCCCACGGATTCCTGTACGATTCCGTGTCCGATCACTTCCCAAATGGCAACTCCCCCTGATGTGTGCAGAATCGGATCAGAAAGACCAACATGTTGGTTCTCTGTCGGATCCGATTCTGAGCCCCCGATCAATCGGACGCGAACGATCGGACAAGGTGGGCTGCACGCGATTCCGGCACGCTCGTTTCGTGTGCGCGCGCCCGGAATCGATCGTGCCGGAATCCGGTGGGAATCAGACACGTGTATGGGGGCCTTTAACTTGTTTGGATAGCTTTAAGTACTATTGACTCAAAGGTCATAAAAATCTATTTACATATCCATAACAATCATTATCTTTATAGGAAGCCAACTCTGACCTCTCTAGGCGCTTAACAATGAAGATATTATTTTCAAAGATCACAAAAAAATTTCAAGTCTCACCAAACACTTGTGTCACAAACTCTGTGTGTTTCTATGTGTATCAATGTTTTTGTAGAATGTGTTGTTAAAATAAATGTGCTCATAGGAAATGAACTGATCACAACCCGAACACAGTGTTTGCATTCCATGGATATTTCACATTAACACTTAAGCCCCCCATACACCACATACAATTACCATGCAACTTCTGTACAACCGACTTTTCTTCTACCAAAACCATGTAATATGAGGACCTTTCTACACCTTCCAATCACTATGTGTTCTATCAGGGAGGTCACTATACTACATAGTTGTTGGTAGGTCTCATGAAAGTTGTATGGAGGAATATCAAGGTGTATGGGGGGCTTTACTTCCAAATAGGAATGTTCTCTTACAACTAGGACTTCTTTCCCAGTCTGGAAATTGCATACCAAATGTCTATGTAACACAAGTTACAAAACAATACACCTATTAAGCCACATTTAGATCACCCCATACAATTTCCATTCAATCTACCAATAACTATGTAGTGACGGGTCCTCCCTGATAGAATACATAGTGATTGGAAGGTTTAGAAAGGTTTTACATGGTTTTGGTAGAACATAAGTTGATTGTACAGAAATTGTATGGTAAGATCATAAGGTGTGTGATCATAATGGGAGGCTTAAAGGTGCCAAAACGTAACAACCTTAAAGTAGCAATACACAGTTAAAATTTTCCGTTGATAAATTAATTCAGGTAAAATGGAATCAGTTTTAAAACAATGGACTTAAAATTGCAGTTTTTAAGTTAACAGTAGATTTTTACCTGAATTGATTGATATAATGTGATCCAAATCAAACATAAAATCCATAAAGCCCCCCATACACCTTAAGATCGATCCATACAATCTCTATTAGATCTACCAACAACTGTGTAGTATAGTGGCCTCCCTGATAGAATACATAGTGATTGGAAGGTTTAGAAAGGTCCTCCTATTACATGGTTTTGGTAGAAGAAAAGTTGATTGTACAGAAATTGTATGGAGAGATTGTAAGGTGTATGGGGGCCTTTAAACAGTGATCGGACATGTTAGTAAATTTCAGTTAATTGTTCGATTATCTGGTGGGTTTACTAGGTATTTGGATGGAATTGTATCCAATTGTATGATGGAGCATTCATCAGAGAGGCCACTATACTACTCAGGTGTTGGTAGATCTAAAGGAAATTGTATAGAGTGATCTAAAGGTGTATGGAGGCTTTAGGAAAGGAATCAATCATTTTTTTATCAATAACATTTTATGGTGGTAAAATTGAACTTTTTGAAATAAAATATTTTTTTAAGCCTATGCCCAGTTTTAGAAATACAGATGATGCTTGTTTTCATTAGAGGAATGACAAATTAAAGAAAAAAGGGGAAAAGTTAAAGTATTAAGCCCCTCCATAAACCTTTAGATCACTCCATACAACTTCCATTAGATCTACCAACAACTATGTAGGTCCTCATATTACATGGGTTTGGTAGAACAAAAGTTAATTGTAAAAAAAGTTGACCAGAAAAATGTGAAAATGCTATTCAAGCAGCACGAATGCCCATGGCCATGTATGCCTTGAGGTGGCTCACTTCTTTCCATCCATCTTTGGATGAGCAATATAGCCACCCTTTTACAGAAGCATGTTGTCATGTAGAGTGCAGTGTTAATGGACTAATTAATTTAATGGGCTTTGTACCGTATAATTAGGTAACAAATGTTAAATCCCATTCACCCTTCTAAACAATGTAAGGTCCACCATACAAGTATCCATCCGCGGGCAATTTTGCGCACTGTTGATCGTCCGCCAAATGCAGGCACCCACCTTGAGCGACGACGACCAGAATAGCACCACAAATTAGTCGCACAGCGATACAACTTGACAGTTCTTTTCTGGTCGGTCACATTACTTTGGATGGGGTCTAGGGTACCCATCCAAATAACAGCTGGCTAAACGACAGGCTGCAGTGTGATGACATCATCACTCTGCAATCAGCTGTTCAAGGATCACTGCGTGTATTGGTAGCTTAAAACACTACTCATAACATTAGAAATGAGCAACTGTGGAGCTCCTACTGAAACTAAAAATGCAACTGATCAGTTTACCCATTTCCCAGAGTTGAATCACTTTGAGATTGCCATATTGAAAACTTAACATCCATCCAAAGGGAATAGATACTCTCACAAATTTGTGAAGAGAACTAAAAAAAACATGCTTTTTCGGGGGCCTTGAGGACCATGCTGAATACTTGTGAAAATCAATGTTGGTACTTTGCAAGCCTTGCAGGTCAGATTCTGGACCTGACCTTCTCCTCACATGCACATGAACGCAACAATAAGGTTCAAAGCCCTGGACCTCACCCCTCTAAAGAACACCCAACCACACTCACATAGGTCTTCTTCAAGCAAGTTTAAGTCATGGTATTAAACGAGATGAAGAAAAGATTCCACCCGGTCTCTGAACACACACAAGAGAGTCTATTTACTACAAAAGTCCCTCAAATAACCATTTCCTATTGTCAGGCACACACTCAGATTTATGGCAGCCTTTTTAAAGTTGACTTAACAGAACAAAATGAAACACTATTCATGTCAGTAATTCAAAGGAAACTTATAAAGGAACAAGGAGTTAATCCTGCCCTGACCTCCATTCTTGATCATGAGAGGTCAAAGACTAAAGCTGGCCATATACCTTCAGATTTCTCTGTCAGATTTCCTTCAGATCAGATTTTGTTTTACCAAAACCATGTAATATGAGGACCTTTCTACACCTTCCAATCACTATGTATTCTATCAGGGAGGACACTATACTACATGGTTGTTGGTAGATCTGATCTCATGGAAATCTGACAGAGAAATCTGAAGGTGTATGGCCAGCTTAAAACTTTTACTTAAACTCTCCACTGTTACAGAAGAAATGAAAATCAGAATCAAAGTCTTGCCGTACCCTTCACATTAAATATATTATTATACCAATGGTGTCAATTAGGCAGTATTTAAACATGCATACAATACAAATAAAAAAAATGTTTCTAACTGCAACTTAAGTGCCCATTGCATGGAAAGAAACATGCAGATAAAAAGTATCCACTAGATCCCTTAACAATAAAATTTTTTAAAAAACACCTTTAAAAAAGTTCATAAATCTCTTTGTTAAAGTGAAAAATCTTTACCGATTTAACTTTATAGTAACAAAACATTCCTTAAGCAGCATCTAAAAACTTGCACAATATCCTTCTGTGGTACCAGATGGCATAGTATTATTCATTGCTCTCAAAGCACTTTCATTCAAACACAGAATACCTCCCTATCTACTTCCTTTGATTAGGGAAATCTGCTCTCAGATGCTATAAAATAATTAACAACATTCCATTCAGATATTGGCACTGATCTTAAGTTATAAGTTCATATTAATTCATTCAGTACAAAAAAAACTGAATAAAAATGTCTACTGAAACACGTTGCAATTAAATATGTGATAAAATATGTAGATTACGCAAACATCATGGAGTTCATTTTACATCTATTAGCTTAAAAACACACGCTGTTTGTTTACATTAGAGAAAAATATCCAGTCTAAATAGCCAATAATTCAGCGAACCAGCACACTTGGGCCTGGCTGAATAATGTGGCGTGGTTGTGTGTGGCTTTTGATGGTTGGCCGCTCTGAAATCAGCCTGCGTCAATGCAGGCTTATAGTAAAGAACAAAAATATTAGAAATATACTCTGCAGTATGCCATGAGCAAATCATTCTTGGTATATAGGAGTTGAGGCACTTAGAATTAGTGGCAGATAAACAGCCTGGGTGCCCCAACCCTAAAAATGCTGGCTTATGGATTGTTTGTTGCTATAAAAGACCCTTGAAGGTTCCAAACTACATAGTGCTTCATTAAGTCAGATGTGTTTCTTATTTCTTTTTTGGGTTTGTGCAAAGAATACAAGTCAAGCTAACAACAATGTAATTATATCAGCTAGGTATAATTTGTAGTCTTGCCTTCCTACCGATCTCCCCTCCAGACAACAAATAAAGCATGGCAGGTCTGCACTCGTTCTCTGTCGCAGTAGAAGAAAACCAAACAATGTGCTTTCCTTTTTGCTGGCATGCAGGATCGCTTCCAAGTTTTCCTACACAGTAGACACGTGTCACAAGAAAAGAAAAAAAAAACACACCTATAGTCTGGTTATCAAGAATTTTCTTGTTTCATTAATAGTATTTGCTATGCTTTGACCACAGACAACCATACCATAGACCTGCTTTATTTTACTGCTAAACCTTCCTTGACCAATAATATTTGATGTAATGATGTAAAGCTGGAAAAAAACTATATCCAACAAACCTGCAATTCGACACCAACTCTTGGGGATACACCGTGACTCTCATGTCATTAGTCTTTACTCATGTTGACATGTTTATATACAGTAGTATGGTAAAGTAACTGGACTTGCTGAAGTTCTCTTGAAAATGTTTCAGAAGTTATCCAAATGGCTTTGCCAATTCATTTAAATGGCATTCAAATGGCTAGTTTGATGACCAGCGAAAACCCTTCATGAAGTCCAGTTGCTTTGGCTTAAGGCCCCCATACACGTGTCGGATTCGCACCGGATTCCAGCACGATCGATTCCGGGCGTGTGCACGCGAAACGATCGTGCCGGAATCGCATGCAGCCCACCTTGTCCGATCGATCACGTCCGATCGTTCAGGGGCTCAGATGCGGATCCGACAGAGAACCAACATGTTGGTCTTTCTCATCCGATTCTGCCCGGATCAGGGGGAGTTGCCATTTGTGAGGTGGAATCGGAGGTGGAATCGCACACGGAATCGTGCCGGAATCCGCTCGGACAAGGTGGTATGCTGCGATGGATACTCTTAATTGGCCAATTGATCACACCTGCGATTCCTGGCAGAATCGCCGGAATCGATCGGATGATGAATAGATTGGACATGGAATCCGACACGTGTATGGCTAGCTTTACCCCTGCACTGAATGAGAACCTTCACACGTTTCAAAATGGTGCTTACAATGAAGGTCTTAATAGCAACCTACAGGTCTTTTAGGTACCTTTCACATACCAGGCTCCTGTCCCCTAAAAGTTCTTACTCTGTGGATACAGGGGTAGTGGCTGAAAGGGATTAGCCCACAAAATGATCCCTCAATAAACACGCAGGGCACTATAGAATAGACCATGGAGGTAATGGTACCCAATTACGCTTCAGATACTCAGAATGGATGACATTGTAAAGCTAGGCATACATGGTTCGATTTAAGCGTTCGGTCGATCTAAAACAATCAACTGTGTATGCCTAGCTTTAGGGCCCACATACACCTTTAGATTTCTCTTTCAGGTTTTCTTTAGATCTCCTTTTGTTTTACCAAAACCATGTAATATGAGGGACTTTCTAAACCATCAAGTCTTCCTGTGGTCAATTGCAGAGGACCCGGCACTACATAGTTGTTGGTAGATCTCAAGGATATTTGACAGAGAGATCTAAATGTGTATGGCCAGCTTTAGTCACAAGGTAATTTTCATTTTTATGGGCTACCCAATACAAACACCAATACACAATGATGTACCATTAAGGGGTGAAGCAATGTAAGGACATTGGAGCACAGCACATCAACAAGAAAGCAGTGTAAACAAAACAAAGTTTAAAGCTAGCCATACACACATCAACGTTGTTAAATCAATTTTCAATTAGATTTCATTTAAATGTAACATACTACCACACACTGCAATGAACAACCAATAAATTAGATTGCTCTCCATCATAAATTATATATAGGCAGACTTTTTCAGCATCACTGACCAAGGCTCTTTGGATTTGACAGTTGAGTTTAATCACATTTGCTGGATAGAAAGTAACACATAAACAATTCAATTAAACACTCGAACAGAAAAATCTGATAATAAAGAGATAAGGACTGCTGCTTGCTCCAGGTCGGTGACCCAAATGGTATATAGTGCCAATATTTCACCACAACAGCCAGGCAACGAGCATTTCCAGAACAGAACAGCAATGACAGCTGCCATACTTCCTCAAGTCCGTTCACCTCCAGGTACATACACTTTCT
>CM070033.1:148071380-148083726 GCA_036250615.1 Ptychadena robeensis
ACATTTTCCCGTTTTTTTTTCGAGCTTCCCATCCCTAGGTGTACATCGATTAAATTCAAATAGATTTTCGATTATTTCATCGAACTACAAAATCTAATCTAACGTTGATTGAACGCTGAAATTGAACCATGTGTGGTTAGCTTTAGTATCACATTGAGGCTTGGGGATTTATCAACATGTTGGTTGCCTGTTCTATTGAGAAAGGTTCCTGGGAAGCAATCGAAAAATCAAACTGTGTATGGTTACCTTAACCCAACATGTGCAAGGAAATGTCTTCAGTAAAGTAGTATTTTATGTTATTTATGTTAGTATGTCCTATGCCCAGGTAGTTCCTATGCCCCGGAGCGTTGCCTACTCTTCCACTCTACCAGGACAAATTACATCCACCATAGCTTTGTTTCTTCTGACATCCCAATGACACTTAAACATTACAAGTCTTGTGAGGTGTTTGGTAACTGTTTACATGACTGCTCCAATTTAAACCTTCTACTTCAAATACAAGATTACAGACAATAAAGGGTTAAACATTGTGAGATAAATGAATCTCTATCTGTTGTCCTGAAGATTAGGTCACCTAATAAATTCTGCCCTTTGACCTGCTATACCTGTTATTTTCAGTCTCAAACCATCTTTCTGAGTTTGGCTTTGCCAGGCTCTAAACCTAGCGGACAGGGGGCGGTCCTAGGGAGATCGGCGCCCTGGGCACCCCCTCTGACAGCCGGGGCTGCCCCCAACATGATGCCGCCTTGGTTGCCCATGCCTAAAACCGCCAGTGCTAGCGGAGGTCTGGAATTTCATAAGCATGTGCAATGCGGTTCTACATCAAGGGGACATGTCAAAAAAAAGATTTTGAAGAAGCACTGTGAGTGTTTTATGTAGGCGTTTCTTCAGCTGTGCCAACTGCCTAAAACCTCCAAAACTTAGCAGTGGTTGCACATATTGTACACGCATTTAAGGAGGCGGTTATCAGATATTGACAGTTGCCCCCATGTTTACCATATAGACAACTGGCTCAAAAAGGGCCAAATCACAACATTGCAACCCTTGAAATATATGTTGACACACAATGTGCCAATGTGTTTCAGGAACGGGGGGCTAGTGGAAAATGTCAACAATTTAAATTACATCCTTTTTCTCTAAAACATTCCCTAAAATTTACTTAATAAACTAAATAAGTCCTAGTTAAATTTGAAACTTATAAAACTTGATATAATCCATAATTATTGTTTATTGAAAAGAATACAATTTACTGTGACAATGACCCACAAGGCCACAACCACTAATGTGAACAATGGCATTGCTTCTCCTCCCCCATATAGGTAGACAGTGAGCCCCCTTGTAGGTAGCCAAAAAGCCCCCTGTAGGTAACCACATAGCCCCTAACTTAATGTTAAACAGAGAGCCTCCACATATAAGTAGTCACAAAGCCAACTTATTGGCAGCCACAGACCTCCTCTCACTGTATGTTCCATCCTTCACAGATCTCTACTGCTCTTCAGGACACGTTCCTCTACTTGCCACCATAGGATAGGAGGGGGCACAGTACATGACCGGCACTAACAATTTATTATTGGGACCAGAGATTAATTCGCTGGTGACGTGGCAGAACAAAATAGTCCCATTACACCAGCTTTGCTTCAAGCTCTTCACCGTGGGTCGGGGGCAGGTAGCCGAGGTGTGTTGGTGGTAGCGCTGGCGTTTTGCTGTTGTGGGTTGGTGGTAGTGAGGGGATTTTGCTGCTGGGGGTTGGTGGTAGTAAAGGGGTTTTGCCGTTGGGGGTTGATGGTAGTGTGGGGGTTTTGCTGTTGAGGGATGGTGGTAGTGCGGGAATGTTGGGGGTTGCCCAGACATGAATGAAAGAAAAATAAATAAAGATCAGGTAGCTTGAAAGAACAGGTCCCTACACCACTGAGCCAGGCTGAAGGGGCTAAAGAGCCACATATGGCTCCCGAGCCACACTTTGCCTACCCCTGGGCTAGAAGAAGACTTTGTTATAGAATAAGTCCCACTGTTTAGTTCTGCCTGCCATATAGTTGACTATAAGACGTCCACCACTCTACTGGCCCACAGCCCAATATACCAAATATTTCTGATAAAAGACTCACACCACTGGAATGGAAATGGTGTATGAATGTTGGACTTTATGTAGCTTGTCATACATAATACACGTATTTCAGCTTCGTGAAATAACAGAAATCCACAGTCAGACTTTATTAGCTATTAGCAGGATAATTGGGGTTAAAGTTGATGTTGCTCATTTTCTTTTCATGTTCAAAGCTACACATGTATTGCTCAGCTTACCTGAGTTACTCAGCCGACGTGGACTAATTCCATCATTCAAAAAACTGTTTGTTATTTTTAAAATCTAGAGTTTACAAAAAAAGCATACAGAGGCATATCTTTTACTAATGGGATGATTTTAGTTTTGTTCAAAGACAACCTGGAGATATACATATATTTCGTTTTATGATGAAACAACAATGCATACATCGACTAGCTCTAGCTTTGTTTCTTCAAGTGGTAGACAACATTATATTGTTAAGGTGCCCACACACGTTTAAATCTGCCTGGCAGATCGACAGCTCCCGGCCGTGCGTGATGACAAGAATCGTCCCGGCACCCTTTGTGTGCCAGCCATTAGTTTGAATGGTGACGCTGGTCTCCATCCAAAGTAATGGGATCGGCCAGGAATTTACCGACATGTTGGTTTCCTGGCCGATCGAGGATTCTGCTCACATGGATCAGTTGATCCATGTGGGCACGCGAGATCCGCGGCCACTTTTACTGCCGATATATAGTACGAGTGCGCCTGTCGGTCGGACACAAAATCGCCTGCGGAACGAATTGTGTATGGGGACCTTTATATTCATAAATAATCTTTTTATTATATTCATTTTTTTTACCTCGGTGTGTGCAGGCACACAAACGTGAGATTTGTACACCCAGTGCCAAAAAAGTGAAACGTCACGGGTGTTTTTGGGTTGTCCCACCCCTAAAGGAGCTAAGGACTCATTTCGACCCAAAAAGGGGTGACAACCGAAGCCACCTGACCCTCAAATGTCCCGTTCCCTAGGTGACTTCGGAGCCAGGTCTCCCGAGTACTAGGGACTGAGGTGGGCGCCCCTCCAAAGAGGGTCCCGAACTTGGAGAGACTGCCGGGCCAGAGCCATAAGCAGTCTCTTCCCACCACTTTCCAGGGGTGGGACTAACACCCGTACTTGTGAATGAAGACTAACGTGCAGGGGTAGTGGGGGGACAGACTACATACAAAATAATTTAAATAAATAAGGTGCCAAGTGTTTAACACACAGGGCTATTGAGCTGTAAATAGTATTAGAACCTATTTCTAAAGCTATTTCACCAAACAATAGCTTGATATTGAGGTCCTTATGGGCAGTTAACTCAACTCGTTTGTTTACTAACAATATTCACCCCGAGCTAACATCGATCATGCTCACCTGTGTGGTGGAAGCCTGCAACGTTTCTGCATTTTTCTGCATCGGTGGACCCGATGATGTTTCAGGTCAGTTTTGATAACATCAGAGAGATGGGGGGCGTCATCATTGACCTTCATGTAATGGAGTTGGTGTCGCTTTTTCATGGGAGGGTGCAGAATCGTGGAGGAATGATTGTCCGTGGCATGCTTTTTTTTTTAATAATGTATGTAACGCTCAGGATGTTAAGGATGAGCTCCAGGATAACCATTTATTGGCTAAATATAAGACATTCATACCCTTCTATCATTTATTTCTTTTAGATCTGTGTGGTAATTATATGTGAAATGTCTACCCCCTATTCCAGTGATGACGAATCTTTTAGTGACCGAGTGCCCAAACTGAAACCCAAACCCCACTTTTTTATCTCAAAGTGCAAGCATAGCAATATAACCTGAATTACACAACTCATGTACACACATGAAACATGTAAACACACACTCTTACTTATAAGATAGAATAGGAGAGGGTATGGTGCGCTGTGTGCAATCAGAAGAGAGAAGAGAACTGACAGCATTGAGGCTGCATTTCTTTCCTCTGTGCTGGCTCATGAGGCTCAGAAATGCCACCTCTGCCACACAGGAATCTGGATTTGGGTTGGTATGATCATCTTGACTCTTCCTATGTCTGGGGGACCAAGTGCAGACTGGTATTGGGACATGATGGGTGCATCTGAATTGATGCTGGGTGCTGGAAGCTTAACATAAAGCCCTCCTTATGCATTCTCAGCATAAAAATCAATGATTTTTTAAAAAAAATAAAAATAATCGGATTTTTAAAATATAAAATGCTTTTGAGGAAAATCTATTATCATCCCAAGGTTAATCCATGATGAAATAGTTTTTATTATGTAGAATAAGGCTGTATATGTTAATTTTTTTGGTAAATAAATTCCATGAATCCATTCACAATGTCACGCTCTTCCAGGGGTTTTGTAAGATTTTATAATGAATAAAACTCCACTCTCAGATGTATAGTGGCCAACATCCCAAAACAATAGACAGACACATCACCCAGAATTTCCCCTGGAATAGACAAGGGTGACGGGACTTGAAGGGACACTCACTATGTAAAAGCAATACATGTATTGTGCAAGAAATGAAGTAATGCGCAATGTTGCGGATGTACACATCTGCACCCCAACGTGCGTTTTGTTGAAGACTTCTTCAGGGGGTACGATATGTAATTTCATAGGCCAAATCTATAAAACACAAACATATTGAATAACCAAATCAACATAAAAGTGAACACAGATCCTCAGGGGTTACTCATGTCCATAGATCAATATACGGTGGAAAGACATGATTTATAAAGATGGTTTATGTTTTTGATTGAAATGATGGTCATTACTTCATTGTTTGCAGTGTATAATAAATGTATTGCTTTGACATATTGCGTGGTCCTTAAACCCTCACCCATTTGGGTGATGTGCTTATGCCATCATCAACTTCTGTCTATTATTGGGCAGTTTCTCTGCCTACAAGATATTATCACAGATGTTTGGTTTACTTTTGCAGTTCTCAAAACTTAGCACAACAGAAAAGTTGTCCAAATATGAATGATTAAGCTAAACTGGGGATAAAAATAACTAATATGAAAAGTTGTTGTTCTAAAAATCTTCATCTACTTGCATTTTAAAGTTACACCAGCAAGAAAGATTGATTTAAATCAAGCCTTACTGACTAGTGATTTAAATCAAATCCACCCTGATTCTCGGGCATTGTTTACAAGTGAATTTTTTTCTCCCAAGATCAGAAAACTAGAAAGTGTGATAGAAATCCAAAACTGATGGGCCAGCTCCACAACAATTGTGGAATGTCCAAACTGGAGAACCGCAATGAAAACTCCCCTATTTTCCTTCAGGCAGAATAAACCTCACAAGCTGTAGTCTGCCTGGGGACTCGTATTTATATAAAATAGTTTAATATTTTTATACCAAAGAAATTCCAAACCAAACGTTACCACATCTCATCTTATTTGTATGAATATAGTGTACCAGATTTGACAGATTTACTAGGACATGGTCAACATGCCGTTTGGCTTGGACTGCCCATCATTTTTTAAAGGAGATACCCCATACATATCCTTTTTAAATGGACTTCCTGGAAGCAACTTCATATAAAGACTCTCGGACAAAAAAGCTCTTTTATTAAAAATATGCATTTTGCCACAAAACCGCCATCACATCTTCCATCTTACACCATGGTATATTTTTCAAGCATTTCCTTTTAAGATTCGATGAGTCTGGAAGTGAACTTCCACTGCGACTAGATCTGATGTTACCCTTGCAACTCTTTCAATGTGTACGATTATCTTGCACCTGATATTTGGAAAACTATTTCATATACCCAACCTATTGTAATTGTTTGACTTGTTTTTAATAAAAAAAGATTTTATTTAAATAGGATACAAGCAGACACTTTAACCATGAATCGCTCCTACAGCAACAGATAAAACCTTAAGAAAATCAAGTGTTGTGTCACATTGCATTACTGTGTAACCATGTGCGATGTGTTTGTAGCTCATACATATGACTGTCATGGTACTTTGACACAAAAAAGGCAACATCCACCTTTTCTGAAAGCAGGGCATGCCATTTACATTGTGCAGTAGGTTGCCCATCACTGTACAGGGTGTGGGTTTACCAATCCCAAAAAATTGCCTCCTCCACTACATGATTGTGATGGATTATTCTGAGGCCTTTTATAAAACCTTACACTTCCTTGTACTCCCCTATTTAAATAACAATGGGGTTTAGGGGGGGCTTTTTTTTGGATAGCTTGGTTACACCAGTCATCGTACACGAAGGCCTAGTCTACTCTACATTCTTTTCCTGTGCATCGTACGCAGAGCAAAAAAGTCACAGATACCTTGTTTTCAATGGACTATGACGCGCCTGTCTTTACAAGTATGTCATAGCACGCGATGTGTTATTGGGCGTTTTGTATGTGCCATGCCTAAAGTTTTTAAGGGGGATCAATTAACACACCATAAATAGGGGCATAGCCGAGTCACCCATTTGGGCGTATAATTCTGATGCATCCATTATGTGGAGTAGACTCAGCCTAAGGGCTTGTTTCCACTTGTGCGGCCGGCCACTGATGGCTGCGATGCTATCCGCGCGGCTGTGGCCACTACCGACCGCAGCCCATGCGGTTTAGCATACAGTGGCATGCGGACGTTTGTGCGATCGGATGCGGGATTTGGGCATGCCCCTTGTCCAGGGATATGGTCAGGCTCGGCATCGGGATGAAAACACGGTAGGGTGGCGTTCAGAACCACATCCGACCTCAAGTGGAGACCAATGGATGGCTATGGTTGTGGCCGCGCAGATAGCACCGTATCCATCAGCAGCCAACCGCATAAGTGGAAACAAGACCTAAAACTTCCTGCAGAGGTAGTTAGGGGTTCCTTGTACTGTGGCTGATTGACCTTCCATCTGATAGCACCTGCATGGTTCAGAGGGCATCACCCCTTGGCAGAACAACCTGCAGGGCATCAGTTAAAACTTTAATATTTTATACAAGGAGTTTCACAGGACCTGAGCATTTTTTTTCAAGATTAAAAGTAGTACATGTGTATTTCTAAAAAATAACAGGAATCAGAAAGGGTTGTGCAAGTCTGAGTGAGTGGCCTGGAGCCCTTCTATCTTTCACAATTGCTCCATTCTTCGCTCCTTCTCACTTCTAGTGCACAATGGTTATATTGCAGCAAAGACAAATTGCAGTGTTGTATTTTTTCAATGATTCGCCCCAAAACACTTCATGAACCGTTTGTAATTTTGTCCAGTCCTACTAAACGGCAAAGTTTTATCCGCATCCGCCACGGACACAGAACAGCTGGTCTACTTTACAAAAATACATACACTCACATATCTTACCTTTAAGCATGTTAGGATTGTTTAACCTGACATGCCAGCAATGTTAATAATGCCACATTAACACAGCCTTGGCAGGAATAACCCAGACTCCCATGGCCCAAGCAGAAGGATAAAAGGAGTAGACTTCTTGCCTTGTGTCCTATGAGCCAAGTCTGATATCTTCTTCCTCTCAGGATGAATGCTGCTGTACAGGGGTTTGAAGGTGACCGAGCTAAAGATTCAGGTACTTGCGCTTCTTACATTTAAAAACATGAGAGGTTTGTGACACAATTGTAATTCCATCATGAGTACTTCCCACAATTAATGCCATGACACTTTCAATATTTCACAATGGTATGACCCTAGCTACGGGTTGTACAACAATTTTCTGCCCTGGGTGTTTACCTTATTCTATTTCATGGATATCTTTTGGTATCCAAAACCTTCCTTTTACACTTTCAAACAAAATGCAGCTAACTAAGGAATAAATCAAATACCTGGATCCAGTTATTTTACACTACCTCACAGACACAAACCATCTTTCATAAGCAGAAAAGCATATATTCAACAGGTATGAATGCTCCCTTGTGCCTCAGAATTACACCACGTAAAGTGCCCACAAATAAAGATTCCTTTGTACCTATACTGAAATGCCTGTAACAAGCACAGAGATTCAAAACATCTCACGAGTGGCTCCCAATATTTTAGTTTAAACACAACTTGCCTTCTTCAGAATGACACAAATATTAGTTTTCACAAAGTTTGCTGCTAAACTGCTTTTAGATCTTTGTTGCAGTTGTTTCTGTGATGTACTGAAATATAATTATAAGCACTTTATACGTTTCAGAGGCTTTCATTGACAATTACGTGAGATTTAAGCAGAAAGTCAGTATTTGTAGTGTTGGCCCTTCTTTTTCAGGACCTCTGCAATTTGACTGGGCATGCTCTCAATCAACTTTTGGGCCAAATCCTGACTGATAGCAACTCATTCTTTCATAATCACTTCTTTGAGTCAGAATTAGTTGGTTTTTGTTTGTCCACCTGCCTCTTGAGGAATGATCACAAGTTCTCAATGGGATTAAGATCTGGGGAGTTTTCAGGCCATGGACCCAAAATGTCAACATTTTGGTCCCCGAGCCTTGTTCTGCATTGTTCTTCACCAAACTGTTGTTGGAAGAAGTTGCTGTTGGAGGGGGTTTGGTTCCATTCTTTATTCATGGCTGTGTTTTGGGACAAAATTGTGAGTGAGCCCACTCACTTGGATGAGAAGCAACCCCACACATGAATGGTCTCAAGATGCTTTACTGTTGGCATGACACAGGACTCGTGGTAGTGCTCACCTTTTCTTCTCCAGACAAGCCCTTTTTCCAGATGCCCCAATCGGAAAGGGGCTTCATCGGAAGATATGACTTTGCCACAGTCCTTAGCAGTCCATTCACCATACTTCTGCCCTTCTTGACTCCCGGCCATCTTCCAAAAGTCTTCGCCTCACTGTGCGAGCAGATGCGGTCACACCTGCCTGCTGCCATTCCTGAGCAACCTCCACACTGGTGGCTCTACGAGCCTGCAGCTGAATCCTCTTTAGGAGACTATCCTGGCGCTTGCCCGACTTTCTTGGATGCCCTGAAGCTTTCTTAACAAGAATTGAACCTTTTTCCTAAAGGTTTTTTGGGATTTTATTAATTTTCATGGCAACACTCTTCATAACATTCTGGAGTATATGCAAATTGCCATTATAAAAACTTGAGCAGCACTTTTTTGAATTTCAAATATTTGTGTTATTCTCAAAACTTTTGGCCAGGGCTGTACTGAGTCAACTGCCTTTCAAACACTTAAGCAGTAGGATCTATATTCTAACAACTACATAGTGTTTGCCCAAAAGATATACAGGTACGTATTAAAGCTGTAGCAGGATTCCTAAGCATTTGCGCAATATAAACCATACCCCCCAAAAAAGTTTGAAAGATGGGTGTAGCTATGCAGCTAACTGGCATCTGCACAAACCATGCATTTAGGTGCAGAGCGGTAAAGAAGACAGGCAGCCCTTCTCACCCGCCCCATAACCAGAAATGCAGGCAGCACCATCAAGGTCGGCTCCCCCTGTCAGGTGCCAGGCGGACAATGTCTTTTTAAGGAAACACTATTGTAAAGTGGTTTGAGGGCTTAGTGATGCGATTTAATAAACTACCATGATCAGACTCAATGGCAGACCTTTTAAGACCAACCAGGTTCAATGCCATACCTCAACAAGGGTGCCACTACCTTACACCCTTGCCCCAGTGTTGCTGGTGTTCAGATGGGAGCCCTATGACAAAAGAGGATTGGATGAGGCCTGAATGCCCATTTATTATAGCAAAAGCGCAAACCACTAGAACCCTGGAATTTTTGCGGGTCACGTTTTTTCCTAAATAGCATAAAACCAAAAGCATGAAGATAACTATTCAATTTTAACTAATCACAGAAGTGTACATACTGCATAATATACAAAGAACATTTTCATAAAAAAATACTAAAGGAAATGTATGCACAATTCTTTATTATGCATTTAAAAGAAAGTTTTCCATTCAAAAGTCGCATGGTATCCATTAGAACATTTTTAAATGTCTGAAACATAGGCCCTTAAAAGTCACTTCTATCCGTCTGTACACATTTTCAATTCACATACTATACAATATTATGCAGCCGAAAATAGTTTGCACAGCCTAAGGGGATCAAGGCAAAAATCCTGCGTTCAGACTAACCATGGTTTAAAGGGCATCTGTAAATGTATTTTTTTATATATACATACACAACCGAAGTAACCAGCTTAAATGTAAATAATTCTAACAATGTATATTGTAGAAGTATATAGAGGCAGCCATAGAGGTGCTGCAAACAGACTGTGCCACCCCTATGAGTAAATATACTTTACAGATTTAACTCTCTCATTCAAGCAGTTACGCGTTACTGCGGAGCCCAATGCATGAACGCACAATGAGCTGCTGAACACATTTACATGCAGCAGGAGATACTGGTATGGGAAATGCTCAGTGCATGCGCTGATGCACATGGTGTGTACTGTGCAATGCCAACATTAAAACATATTTGTCAGCCTGTACACAACGAAGCGTATATAGTGTGAAAGTGTCCCTAGAGAAATTTGTTTATAAAATGTGCTAGGGCAGTTTGTCTGCTAAATTCATTAACCGATGGCACATGTGGTGCTCAGCTACCTTTCCATAAACTTTTCTACCAGAATCCAATGCCTTAAACTAAAAGCTGCAGAGGCTAATCAATTCATCAAAATGTTTTCCACAACAATTGCATGATTGATGCCTTTTGGCTTGGCTCTCAAACTAAATGTGTTTTAATGGAAAAACACGTAGTTCATTTAACCTTCACCCTTATGGGTGTGCAACAAGATTTCTGCATAATACATATAGATTCTGTATAGTAAAAAATATTTATACAGCTCTTAAACAAAAGAGAAACATATGTTAGGCGTTTATTGACTGAAAAACAAAAATACAATCTGGCATTTCAATAAAAAAAGTAAATAGATAAATGAAAGGGAAGAGTCATGAGGTAGTCCTCATCACTTTACTGGTGTACTTCGTGTACAGTGGCATTAAAACAAAAGCAAACAACCCCAGCGGGACTGGGAAGGAAGATGGGACAGAGCTCTTCAGTGAGTGTATAAAACCAGTCACATGGTAAAAACAGAAGAAGCGTTGAGACACTGAGTCTGGACTGTTTTAGGTAACACCGCAGAGTCCAATGGAGAGCGAGGATGCATCTTCCAGCTTAATGTTTTCATAGGAATTAAACAGCCATGATGTTTCAAAAAGACTTAAAAGTCGTGTACACAAGGCGAGCCAAACGCAAGGGCTGTACATAGTCATCTATTACAGGTATAGAATATTTGAATGCGCAGGGGGTCCCAATGTATCCAGAATAGATGACCACTACTGAACGAATATAAATACTTTAAAATTGTGAAAATAAATTTTATTCAGTGGTGGGAGAATATCATCTCAACGGGAGGACTTCACTCAAAATCAAAACATCAAAACCAGAACAATTTGCAGCAATTGGAATGGAATAAACTTCTCTTAGATCTACAAAAGGGAAATAAAAAAACAACTAGGTTAGTCAAATTAAACTAATAAAGATCACAAGATTGCACTATAAGGTGTTTTGTACAGCAAGAAAAGCAATTCTTGTAAAATGTAACTGATATACAACATATAACTGGTAAAGTATGGGAAATCAAAACCGATTACACCAAAAGCAGTTTGAATTTCCTGGCTGAACCCCCCTCCCCCTCCTTGAACACCCAATGTACTTCTGGTCAATGTGTCACTGATGTGAAGGAGGTGAAAGCCTGAAGGATCCACAAGCAACCTTCACTGTAGATCCAGGTAAAAGCAAGCCCCCCATACCCTACGAGCGATCCCCAAACAGCGGATTGCAGGGATGATGTCATTACGCTATGGCAGGTCAGAGAATCGGAGCGCACTATTCTGCTTTCTGATACTTTTGATGGGTCCCCCATCCAAGTAATGCGACCGACCAGAGAAAAATAGACATGTTGGTTATCTGGCCAAACGCAATTTTGGACGTCATAGATTGGTCGCTTCAGGTGGGCAACTTGGATCCGCATGCTATTTTGCACCCAATAGATCGTCCGTGGATCTATGCGTGTATGGTGGGGTTAACCCCAAGATACACAAAATTAAAACCTTGGACAAAGTCATTGGCCACCCTTAATATTTATTTATAATAAAAAATAATCTACAATCAAAGTTTTTCATTCTCATCAGATACAAAATGTAATGTTTTCATATGTAAAAATGAAATCTGGAATTAGCAAAATGTAATACTAGGGTAAATGAATATGGTAGATGGAATCCCTCCAGTAAGGGCAAAGACCCTGCGTTAGCGCATGCCAAACTGGGGGGGCGCTGGCCCCCATTCTTAACATGTATTTGAATAGGGAGGGGGGGGGGGGGGG
>CM070033.1:148096604-148120706 GCA_036250615.1 Ptychadena robeensis
TCAATAATCAAATTATTCCTCAAAAATACCACTTGCCTAATAATTCTGCACTCCCTGTAATGGGTCATGCAGCCCATGTTCAGGTTTCCACCGACCTAACCTCTGTCATAAAATCAATGGTTTGCAGGGGTGATCTGTACTAGGGTGACACCAATTCATTTCCAGAGGAAGTGGTGATACCAAACTTTCCAAACTGTTCATTTTTTTATTTTACACGTGGCTAATTTGTATTTTCTGATGCTGTATAATAATAACGGCCAGGGGTGCACAGAACTTTTTAAGTGAGCTCCTGAGATGAGTACTAGGAGATGGTGTTTGGTGAGGTTTTCCTCACTGTCCTCTGCATCAGCTTCCTGCATGGTAGACTCTGCTACAGATGGACCTTCCTGTTCCTGATTGATCCTCCAATTAGCTGTCTCCATTCACAGGTCACCTGCTGGCTTTGGGTCAAATGTAATTCTCACAGTATAACACGTTTGAACCCACAGATCTCAATCCTCAGTAGTACAAGCGCAGTCCAAATGTCATCCTTTCATAGTCACATTCCAGCTGTCACACAGTGCTTTTATCTTGTGAGATTTTACCCTTACATATGCCTACTCTGACTTTCATCCCCCCCTTAGAAGTCCGATCTTTTTTTGGGATTTTTAATTTACATAGTTATTCATGTTTCCCTGCAGTTATCCAAGTGACATAAATTATTAGCTGCGGCCACCCAGACACTGAGTGCCTCCAAGTTGTTAGTACACATATGAGCTTTGTTACGATAATGCAGGTAAGCATAGCTAGTTTTTGGCCCCTTTTGAGTACCAGAGTACCACCTATGTGCACCCATGATAATGGCAATTAGTGTGAAGGAAGTTATCTGCCCCATGGTATAGTTCATCTGCATTAAATGTAAATGCCCCCCCCCCCCCCCAAAATTTTTATCTCCCCAAACCTGACCTGTAGGGTGTAGGTATGGTCCTTTATTACCTGACTTATTTAGCCATTGCTGACTTGGTTCTAAAACATACTGTTTGCCTGGTTAGTGCTCAGGTCCCTAGTCTAAAATACTTTCCGAGTGGCTCAGATTTAATATATGCAGCTCAGGTGTTAATATTATTTCTGCAGTTATCTGTCTGCTTACAGGTGTATGACAAAATACATAGAATTGATTTTCTTCCAGGCATTTGGCATTCCTTAGAAACCAACAATGCTGGCTTAGTAAATGTCTTAAGGTAGCCAAGCACTGTGCGCGCTCCCAACAAGCGCCAGGCGGTCGCTTGGCCAAAAATCAGGTGGGCCCATCTGGTGAGATCAACCAGGAATCCTGCAGGTCGGATTGCACAGTGATCCCATTACTTTGAATGACGTCATCCCGCTGCAGCCGGCCCCTTAGCTGATCTGCGGGCAACCTTTGTGTGGCATCATCTATCAAGGCAAAATGGCCTTGTGTATGGCAACCTTTTCATAGTGTGCAATTTAGGCCTCCCATAGATGTCTCGTTCAATGGGCAGCTTGTAGCAGACGTATTACAGCGTGGTGACGCCACTACGCTGTGATGAGTTGGCTACAGAACTGACAGGAATCCTTGTGCGTACCACTAACACAGGGATCGGCCACAAAAAGTACAGGCAGGACCGATCGCAGTGCGATCCAACCTGTGCGCTATTTGGGTCGAAACTTCAAAGTGGGTTCCCCTGTAGCTGTGTGCAACCAATCACACATTTAGCAGGAGTGCGCACGCTGGTCGATCACCTGCAGCTGCAACGGAATCGCCGTGCCTATGGCCAGCTTTACATTCTGAAAGTCTAACACCTTTAGATCACTCCATACAATTTCCTTTAGATCTTCCAACAACTATGTAGTGCCGGGTCCTCCCTGATAGAAAAAATAGTGATTGTAAGGATAAGAAATCTTCTCATATTACATGGTTTTGGTAGAGCAAAAGTTGATTGTACAGAAATTGTATGGAAAGATTGTTAAGTGTATGGGGGGCTTTATAAATGGCTATGCCATGAGATTAGGGTCTTTCACAACCATGTTATAGGGTCATCTACTTCTGAAACTGCATCAATCTATTTCAGCTGTGAAAAAGTCCCTGAGCCATTGTCATCCACTAGATGGTATGAAGGTATTCCTTGTGTATCTATACAATGAACAAAACATGAAGTTATCCACTAGATGGCAAGAGCGCTTCATGTACGCGCAGATACGTTATGGTTTAATGGACTAATGATTCATCACTTTCATTCTACACAAATAATACAATGCAGATAACTACGCAGTTCAGGAAATGTGCCCATCAGGTCGGCCATGCCAATATGCACACAAATAAATGTGAAATTCTCAGTTTGTGCTTTTATTTTTGGCAGGATATAGAGGTTCCATCACTTGAAGATGGCTTCCTACTGACACTGAAATTAATAAAAAATTCGTTTGTGGGATGACCACTTGTAGCCATTTACACTGGGAGCCTTTGTGAATGGCTTTGCCACCCAGTTGATATAGTGAAAAAACACTGGTCCTGAAAAGGTTCTCTGACTATCTCTAGTTCCACCACTTTCAAAGTCTCTGGAATAAGTACAGAACTAGTTGAGTCAGGTCTATCAAAAGCTTCGTTGAGGTTTGATTTAAACGTATACATATTTAGAAGTTTACCAACTTTCACGATGCTTACTAGGAGTTACTATCACTTTGCACACTACTGTCTTATTGTGATATGCAAAATATGATCAGAGCACAATATTTACACACTGAGCTACATGGAAATACTAGTTTGTAAGTGTACAATCATTCTTTAAAACTACTTTGCTTGTGCTTGGTAGTGATGGGCTTTAGCCAGGTCCATCCGCAACCCGGCGGATTAGGCTTTTTAAAAAAGTCTGACATTTGCGGGGAATTTGAATAGAAAAAAAATGGAAGTTGAGGTCACTGATGCCACTTCCAGTACCTGGAAAGCACAGTTCCCGGTTTCGCTATCTGGACGTGACTCCGGTTTAAGCCGATTTTCTTTGGCTAGAGAAAAAAAAAATATAAAGTTTACAGGCCCAAAAGGAAGCAAAGAAGAAAAAAAGGTTATTTGTTAGGATTTCCATAATCCATACTAGATTTTTTCATATGGATGACAAGCAAAAAAACCTCTGCTTGCTGGACATTATATCCTCTCATACTTAGTGCTATGCTAATTGTAGGGAGCTTACAGTAGTGTGTAAGTTAATCCCCCGGAAACGTTCATCATCATAGGCAAATAAGTTGTAAAAGGCTTAAAAATAATTAGGAATGGTTTCTATGGTATAGAAACATTTGGCTTGATGGATTAGCACATTATTGTGAAATCTGAAGGAGCGCCAGTATATGGGAACCCATAATGAGCTAGTAAGAAAGTGATAAACAATCTTAGGGCCACAGCATCACTGGAGGGGTGCAGGCTATACACCCTTTCACTCCCTGTGTTGGGCAAAACACATCCCAGCATCCATGTGCATGTCATTCTGGGGCATGATGCCGTGATGCAAATACATAACTGGCATGATCAATAGGTTTACACAAAGTATGTTTAATTTAGTGGATCACATTTTGTTATGTTACAGTCTTATTCCAAAATTGATTCAATTCATACATTTTTTCCTCAGAATTTTACACACATCTCATTATGACAATGTGAAAAACGTTTAGGCTAAGTTTACACAGTCTCTTGTAAGGTCATTTTCTGGTCTTTTAAGTGACCAGAAAACAACCTTGCTTTAGGTTTAAAATGGAAGTCAATGAGGTCGTTTAAAGACCAGAACATGTACTGTCGTTAATCAAGCAGTACATTTTCTGTTAGTTTTTTGAACGCCTTCTGTCGCGTTCAGAGGGTCACTTGGTCGTTAAACGATCCCATTGACTTCAATAGTGAGGCTCTGAAAGCGACTGCAGCAAGTTTGCAGAGCTTTTTTCCGTCATGAAAAAACGACCTGGGAGGGGCTTTCACACATTTCCAGGCTCTCTGCAGGGTCAGATGACCTCCTGTGGCTGCTTGAAGCTCACTCCCTGCGCCCCTGGACGTTTTTCGGCCTTTAACCTCCCTAGCGCACAACGGCACGATACGGGCGATCAAGGCAGTGTACAGAGTACACTGCCTGCCGTTTCCGGCAGCTCGCCGGAGCTCTACGCGCAGCTGTTGTCATTACTGACAACAGCTGCGTGAGAGGGGAAGCCGGCGCTCCTCCATTAACATGGAGGTCTATGGCGCCGCCCCCCCCACTGCCCCCTTCCGCGTCACCGTGATGCGATCGCCAACCCGGAAATGCTGCAGCGATGAAGACAATCGCTGCAGCTTTCCGGGGAGGCATAGGGTCTCCCCGCTGCCTGCTTTCCCGGCGGTTGAGGCGAGCCTGAAGCTCGGACGAGCTAGGCTCGTCTCAACCATTAGGGAGGTTAAAGCTACAGTACATTTTGTACAAAGGTATTTGCTTTAAAGCGTCTTTAAAGCCTTTCTGCCACTGCAGAGCGTCTAGGAAGCTTTACAGTGTAAACTTAGCCTTACCTAAGATTTTGGCAATTTTTTTCATAAAACGACAAAGCACATGTACATAAGTATTTATAGCCTTTGACATGAAGATTAAAATTGAGCTCAGGTGCATCCTGTTTCTTCTGATCATCGTTAAGATGTTTCTGCAGCTAAAGCCCCCCATACATTTTGTTCAAAGGTCTTTGCTTTAAAGCGTCTTTAAAGCCTTTCTGCCACTGCAGAGCGTCTAGGAAGCTTTACAGTGTAAACTTAGCCTTACCTAAGATTTTTCGTACAAATTTTGCCCGACCGACCAATGTGGTCGGGAGATTAATCGGAATCGGAATTATGTACCCGACCGATCCCGATTTCTCAAAATCGGCTGAAAAATCGGCCGGGGCCGCTTCGGACCGGTCTGTAAATTTTTTGTCGATCTGCTGTTAATAAATAGGGTCGGACTGATGGATCGGTGATAATTCGAATTCCGATTTTTCGTGGCAGCCGACCGACCGACCATAACATTTTAGGTGAAAATCGGGTGACAGGATCGGACGAAAAATCGGTCGGGAGAATAATCGGAACGTGTATGGGGGGCTTTAATTGGAGTCCAACATGATTTGGAAAGACACACGGCTGTCTAAATAATGTCCCACAGTTGACAAATCATATCAAAACACAAACTAATCATGAAGTCAAAGGAATTGTCTGTAGACATCAGATACAGAGGATTGTCTTGAGGCAAAAATGTGAGCATGGTTACAGAAAAAAATATGCTGCTTTGAAAATCCCAATGAGAACAATGGCCTGGGTTATAAGTGGAAGAAGTTCGAAACCTTCAGGACTCTTCCTAGAGCTGGCTGGCCATCTAAATTGAGCGATCAGGGGAGAAATTGAGGTGGCCAAGAACCCGATGGTCACTCTGTCAGATCATCTCTGCACCAATCAGGCCTGTATTGTAAAGTGGCCAGATGGAAGAAATAAAATTCTCTGGTCTGATGGCACTAAGATTGAACTCTTTGGTGTGAATGCCAGGAACCACTCATTACCAGACCAATACCATCCCTACAGTGAAGCATGGTGGTGGCAGCATCATGCTGTAGGGATTTTTTTCAGACAGGAACTGGGAGACTAGTCAGGATAAGAGGAAAGATGACTGCAGCAATGTACAGAGACTTCCTGGATGAGACCCTGCTCTAGAAAGCTCTTGAACTCAGACTGGAGAGATGCGTCATCTTTCAGCAGGACAACGACCCTAAGCACACAGCCAAGATATAAAAGTAGTGGCTTCAGGACAACTCTGTGAATGTCCTTGAGTGGCCCAGCCAGAGCCCAGATCCAGACCTAAAATAGCTGTGCTCCAACACTTCCCATCCAACCTTCTTGAGAGGTGCTGAAAAGAGGAATGGATGGGGCAAGGATAGGTGTGGCAAGCTTGTGGCATCATATTTACAAAGATTTGAAGCTGTAATTGCTGCCAAAGAGGCATAACTAAGTATTAAAGCAAAGGCTATGAAAATCTGAAGTAAACTTTATTCACGTTATCATTATGGGATGTTGTGTGTAGAGTTCTGAGGAAAAAATAAATGTATTCCATTTTGGGATAAGGCTGTAACATAACAAAATGTGGGCTGTGAACACTTACCAGATGCACCGTATAGACCCCAGGTGCCCAACCTGCGGCCCTTTGGGCGTTCTTTGGCAGCCCCCCTCAGTCCTCCACTTGCGGCCCCTGAAACCTAACTGTTATTGCATATGAACTCACCTGTCCGCTGATCCCCCACCAGTTCTCGTCCAGAATCTTCATCTGATATAAAATGTTCATTACCATGCTAGTGTTCCCTAATTCTTGAAGTATCATTTAAAGCAAGTTTTGTTATTTAAAAATAATGTCTTCTAGCTATGCCTGCTGTCATCTCTTCGGAACAAAATGCTTATACAAGTCAGTTTAGATTGAAAATGTTATGTGTGGCCCTTTAGTGATGCTGAGGGGCCGCATTTGTAGCCCTCCATATCAACTCAGTTGCCCACCACTGGTATAGACCTTACATTCAACACACTGGATTTTTAGTATTAATATATGATAGAGCAGTCCGTGTTGGCACACAGTGGGGCTGGTAAGAATACCTGAAGATATACCATGGAAAGGAAATGGATTAGGAAATTGCAGATATAACAGAGGTCTCAATGACCAATCGGATTGGGATATGGAATAGTACACACTGCTTGACTGTATTTTATAAAACACACACGAGCCACATATGTTTGTATTTGAAAGTTTATTATATAAATGTCTCCTTTTCTTAAGAGGATTACAAAACTGATTAAGAGAAATGTACAAGTAATGATTACCATGAAGAATTGATCATACTGGATACATGTTAGTATTAAGAGTTTAATTTGTTTCAAGGTAGGAGATAGGAGAATCTTTCCATAGTACTAGGTCACTTTCATTCTAGTTTACTGCAACAGAAGCTTGTTTAAGCATCTTCCAGGTACTGAAGGCTGGGCACACAGGGCCATAATTCATAATTACACTTTCAAGTATGATAAATTTACTGACATGCCATGCGAAATCTAATATAAAGAAAGATTGTACAGAACTGTAGAAAAATATTCTCTATGATTTGTCTTAAAAAAAAAAAAAAAAAAAAAATTAAACAGCCCCATCCCTCCAAGAAGTACAGTAACTGCAAAATAATTACATCCCTTTGTGTACAACGTCCCTTTATTGTGGGTCAGAGTTGCTCCATAAAGCTAATGTACATCATTTTCACACAAGAAAAGTCATTCGTTATCTGCCGCAGCTTATCTACAAGTAACATCCCTCAAGGCTTTCCCCTTATAGTGATCATTATTGTGAAGAATAATACATTGTAGAAACCGCAGAAAAGAAAATCAGGAAAAAAGTTACAGCAACACCTAGGAGATCAGTTCAAAGTGGTATAGAAGTTGGGGTGTGTGTGTGTGTGTGGGGGGTTGGTAAGTGATAACCTGTGTGGAGGCCTTTTGTATACGGCTATCCAAGGAGCCTGTGAAACCAGCAGCACAATACTGTATATGTTAAACTCGTAGCACTACAATTACCATTGGTGACATATCTGCCCCAGGACATGAAAGGGTAAAATTAGCAACTAATTGGATTTGGAATTGTTATAACCCTTTATGGACCTATATGCAAATTTTACATCAACCTTGCTATGACATAAAGGATATAAATAGTGGAAAAAATACTGCTCTAAGCTTACTCTAGTGCCAGTTCCATGACCAAAAGCCTATTCTCAGTTCAATGGGAGGTTTTTTACATTCATTTTTCTAAAAATCTTGCAACACTCCTAGTTTCAGTTTAACATTTGTATATAGATCCCTCTCGATAACATGATAAAGAGCTGCAATGTGCAGCAAGCCACAGCAACCACTTATCTTCTTATTGTGGATAAAATGATGAAGTTATTACACCCCACTTCCTGTCATCATTACAGGGATCCAGACAAGCTGTCAAAGCAATAAATATATTGGGAAAATAGGTACCAAGGTCGCAGAAGAGTGGATGGAAATGCGCAACATTGGCAAATCCTTTTCAGAACTTCAGGTTTTCCCAAGGATTTATGAAAGAAAATATGATTACCTTCGCTTCCCAAATCGTTTATATAGTTTAATGTCCAAATGTGCCAGGGTACGTACAATCAAGCCATTTAAAGTCAAATGTTTGGGGCAATTCAACTGTTATAACCCGAGTAGGAACAGGGAGGGGCGTATACAGTTGATGTGTGGATCCACCACCTATTATAAACTACAATTAGATACTTGAAAAACATTAGCGGTGAATGTGTTTGAAGGTTCTAATGCGCAGCATGGCCTACTTATTAAAATAACTGCGTTCATTAATGGCAGCTTATGACAAGCAAGTTTAAAAAACAAAAACACGAATGTGTCATCTGCCATTTTTCACTTTTATGTTATTTCCATCATCTTATGGCTTCACAGGCTCACACTTCTACAAGAAAACAGAACTATGGTACATTCAAATGAAATTAAACGGTGGCACTATTCCAGTAAAGTAACTTTACCAGAACACAAAAGACGCATCTGACTGCAAAGACAAGGCATGTGGACAACTGCATTAAAAAACAAAACAGGAATTCAAGCACAGTAGGGACATAGGCAACAAATGTGAAAGAAATGCCAAGTAGATTGGTGATTGAGTGCCACGGAAAGACCTCAACACTTTGCATGGCACAGAAAACAGACTTAAGTAACCCAGTGCTGATGCTTAAGTGCTTCAAGAGTGAATTTTCAACAAGCCACTGAGTTGGGTGGATAAAAGGCTCCCTATAAAAATAATTGCTGATAAGGTTTCAGTGTATTGTTCATGCTAGGGGGAGGAGGACAGTCTTATTGCTCCACTTTTGGAGGACCAGTTATACATTTGTAATTTTACAGCCTGGTCAATAGAGTCAGTAAGGTAGAAGGGTTGCCATCAACAATGTAAGAGAACAGACATAAAGCAGCAGCAGCAGCATTGATGTAGAGCCCGGCAGGGCAGTGAGCATGTGCTTGCCGGAGTGTCTTTTTTGATATGTGCTATCTTCTCTGTTGGCTCTGGTTTGTGCTGTAGACTTTCAGCTCTAGCACTCTGGAGTCAGTTGAGTTCATGTTCAGAGAGCAGTCGAGGTAAGCTTCTTTACACCTCTTCTCTGGGCAAGAGTCGAACGTCCAACAGGTTCCAGCACTGGAGACATGGGATTGAGGTTCAAAGCCGAGTATGTAGCTGCCATGGCTCCCTATATTCACAAAAAGTGTAAGAAAGGACATCATTAAATATATATTGATAGAGTATGAACAACTATACTATGAATGAAAAGAAACCAATGACTAAACTATTAACAGACGTCAATGTATTAAAGGAATGCACTAGGTCTTATTTTTTCTGAATAAATCATTTAATCTCCCTAGACTGAACGAAATCAGTAGTGTGTTTTATGTTAAATTCTGTAACTTCCCTTTTTTCCAGCTTCTCTGAGCCATTCACCTGACGCTGCACACTATGTGTACTGGAACTCAGGGACGTGTGGGCACTTTCTGGGCAGGCTGCTAACAGTTGGCAGCAGCCTAGAAAGCGGGTGGAATACAGCAACCCTCTCTCTAGGTAGGTCTTATTTTTTGGGGAGGGAATACAGAATTAGCTCAGGGAAACACAGAATTAGCTCTTTCAAATGAGCAGCAATGGGATTTAGCACATCTCCACAATACATTCCATACCTTCTATTTAGTTACCTCCCATTTCAGGAAGCAAAAGGAAGAGCATATGCTGGGGAACAGAGAGGGGGGTTACATCATCTACATGCAGGGTGCAGATTCCAGGACTGTTAGGCCAGGTCTCCATTTCTCGTTAATGCTAAACATGGATGTGTTTTTTTTTTAAACCACATTCATTGGCTGCCTTTTTAAAATTTGATCCCTATGGCAAAAACACATCCAGAAGTATGTTGAAAATTCAATGGGCGTGTAACATGCCTATTCAAGCAGTCTGGCTCACTAGATACATAACAATAACTAACCATAAGGATGGTTATTCTATGCATCATATATGACTTTACCTTCACTAGATGAGGTGCATCCTGTCGGTTTAGCTGGAACTGAGGCAATTGATCACAGTGTACAATCCAAGGGTGCTTCAGAACTTGAGCAGCTGTTAATCTCTGATGGGGATCCACGTGAAGCATCTTTGATACCAAGTCCTAGAAAAAATATGATTGTTTTTTAGTATAATGCAAGCAACTGCACATACCATGGTTTTTGCTGGTTTGGGGGGTTTCTTGCTAATAAGCTAGTTCCTTATTTTTTAGTACAGTTGCTTTTTAGCGATTGTGTAAAAACAAAAAAAAAAGATTACCAAATGCATTTAACCTTTATAAATCACATTAACATTCTAAAATGAAATCGTATGTTTGTTATCAAGCAGGAGACACACTGACTCTATGCAATAATGTGCTTCAGGTTTAGTCCTTCCAGCTAAGAAAATCTAGAAGTAATATCTTCAGGGGCCAGTCTGATATGTCATATAACGGATGATTAATATTTAATGTAAAAACAACATAAAAGGATTAACAGCTTAACATACATTTATGGGTTAGAATGAGTTAAAGAGAAAAAAATTTAAACTTTCAAACAATTTACAGATCTGGGGGACATGGCAGTGTGCAATCAGCTCACAGAGCTTCTAGAAAGATCTGCGGCTAGTTCTGTGACTGTAATCTATACAATCTGCCACTCACCGCTGGTGATGTTTAGAGACGGGCAACACATTAGCCTACATTTTAATGGGATTTTATTTCGGGCGGATTGAGGAAGTTATGTGTAGGTAATATCTGCAAAAAAAATATTTTAGGAAAATAAAACCGAAAGTAAGAGGCAGTGTGGGTTCGGGTTTAGAAGACGTGACAGGTCTTACTTTTTGGGAAACATGGTAGGTTAATTCCCCTACATCACATCATAAGCAGAACATTTGTGTTAGTGTATGTTGGTTGTGATTTTTTCTCCCCTGTTACTCATTATGTCCACTGACCCTCCCCTCCTAATGCGGACCTACAATCGGAAAATGATGATTACATAAATGGTGCTAGAAATGCAGATAATAGGGAGGAAAGCATGTAAAAAATAAAAACTTACCGGCAATTACCGGTAAATTAAGAAGATCCCTCCTCTCTTCCTGGCCCTGATAACGTGCGCCCATGGTGACACGTCATAAGAGCACTGTGATTGCCAAGTAATCACATAGTTTTCCATAGAAAACCATTAAACGCTCCCAGTGGCCACCCGCGATATTGATTTATTCCACGGAACAGCAGGTAAGTATATTATTTTTAGAATCGTGGCCCTAAGCCACCATCATACCAGCTCAGAGGTAAGTAAAAATTTATATACATATATATTTACATAACATATATATTTTTTACATATTGCGTATAACATTTAAACTGCTTTAATCAGTAGATGTTCATTGGTACCTTTAGTTTTGAAGGTTTACTATCACATGTGGGTGTTGGCACAGCCTCTTGTTTTTTTTTGGAAGGAACTTGCAACACAATACCAAATTGTGCATTAACAAATAAACTCAGATACATTGTTTCACCAGTGTGTAACAATGCCTATGCAAACATGATCATGTGTTCCCGTAAAGGCGACATGTGTACTTAGCCACCAGATAACAGAGATGACAGAGAGCAAGATTTTTTAAGACTCTAAAAAATATTGATTTGAAAGCAGAGAAGTACAGACCTTGGCAATATCAGAGACGGAATTCCAGTAACCGCCACTTAGAGAGAACTTTCCACTGCCTATCCGCGCCAATATTTCTTCTGGAGTATCATCTGGTCCATTTGCAAAAGGTGTATATCTGAAATAGAAAACAATACCCATCTTCATGACATGGATATGCCAAAGAGCAGTGCTAGATCTTTTCCAGTTCTAGTTTTCCGTTTTCAATTTCTGAACAGAAAACCTATAATTTACAGTTACTGTAAGAGAACAAGGTAAGTGTGTGTGTTGGGAGGGGGGTTTACTGGAAGGTGGAGACAAACAAAGCATTGCTATGTGCAAATTATTTTCTGTGTCAGGAGTCTCCTACATGGATTCCCTTTTGGGATACTTGGGAGTGCATATTGTATAGCTGCTTCCAAAGTTTCTTCTATGATATGAAAAACTATCACGTTTTACCCTTTATTTTAGTTATGTAACAAGTTGATTCGGATTGCTAAAAAAGCTTTATACATATTTTCTTCAAGTTACTGCTGAACATTTACCCATAATGACCTATAAATTGGGAAAAAGATGCATAAACATTCAACCTTTAGGTTGGCCTAGAATATGCACAATGAAAATCTTAAGGGAGGAAAAGTGTTTTGTGGGCCTATAAGACTCACTTGTTTGCCATTTTAATCAACAATCTTATGGTCCGATTATGTAAAAAATAAATAAAAAATAGCTCTGCTTCCCAGGAGGCTGGAATTTGTTCCATTCATTTCAGCCAAGGTAAAAAGCCACTGACAGGAGGCAGGTGTTAGTTCCTTTTTAATATGTGTCTTTACATTTGCAGTACCCATTCTATGAATCAACGGAGCAACAATTGTAGTCCTAACAACTTACCCATGAGCACCTATTTACATATGGGAGAAGAGAGAAGTCTGTGTCGCATAATTTTATTACTGTAATGCAGGATGCCAATACTCATGCTATCGTAATGGCATCAACTCACTCAGCTATTACTGTTGGGAGCTTTGTCTTTTGTTTTGAATATATAATGTGACTTCTCCCATGTGTAAATAGCCATGTAATAGCTGGGTAAGTTGATGCTATTTGATGTAAACAGGTGCTCATGGGTAATTTGTTAGCACCAGATTGTAAAATGTGTCTTTCCATGAATGAGTTGGTCAGAGGGATTCAGAGAATGGGAACTGCTAGTGTAAAGCCACATAAGTAAAGTTTCATCCCTGCGCTCTCTGCTGGAGCTAAGACCTCTCTCCTGGCAGTGGCCTCTTTGCTGGAGTGAATAGAACAAAGCTCTGCATCCTGATAGTGGTCTTTTGGCTTTGCTGCAGGAATCTAGACCGAATGCTGCATGGTCCAGTCCTCACTTATATGTTTGAACATGCTGTATAATCACGTGATGGCTGTGTCTCTGACTTAATGTTTTTTTCTAAAATCCGGTGCATCTTATAGCGCAAAAAAATGCGGTACGTAAAGTTATGGAATGTGCATCGTAATTCATAGTGCTATATGCCAACAGTGTTATATGCTATATGATAACAATAGGGACTAAAATCTGCCTTTTTGGGTAGAAAAGATGAATTGGATAGAGCAACGTCTTCAGCATTGACATTTTACTTACCCAGTTAGCATGGTGTAGAGGAGAACACCCAAGCTCCAGATATCACACGCAGCATCATAGCCCTGACGCTTTAACACCTGTGTTACAGAAAACACAAGGTTTATGTCCATCTGTCTCATATTTAGTTTTACAGTGGTCAAGAGGTGTATGTACCATAACAATTTGCCATTACTAAAGGAAACAAACTCCACATAAAATTGCTTTAGTAAGGTTATTACCTCCGGAGCAACAAAATTTGCAGTGTAACATGGAGTCATAAGCAATCCATTTTCTGCCCTGAGTTGCTTAGCAAAACCAAAGTCGCAGATTCGGATAGATTCAGGGTTTCCAGACTCATCCACATAAAGAATATTGCTGGGTTTCAAGTCCCTGTGAACAACCTGGGGAAAAACAATATGCAAAACTGTTATTCAATGTCACTTAGAAAAACTGTATCTATACAAGAACACCTATGCATTAAAGCAATGGTAGCCCGTGCTGTGTGAGCCCACAGTATCTTACCCATTGTGAATGGAGGTATTCAACAGTTTTGGTTATCGTGTGCAGTACAGCGCTGGCCTCCCTCTCTGAGAAGAACTTCTGCCTCAATATTTTGTCTAGAAGTTCTCCTCCTTTCATTAGCTCGGTTACTAGATATACATATTTCCCGTCATCATATACCTGTAACGCAACATTTGGTATGTCATCAGCTTCAATATGAATGAAAAAGTATAAACAAAAAAGGCAAATGCATAGTTTACAACAACACGTAAGCAGATTGTGAGCACCCAAGCATATCAATCAGTTCAAAGAACCTGCATAGAGTTATGAAAGATGACAACACCTAACAGGTTTTAGTAAGTGGCGCCATTTGAGAGATCTATTAACTTACCATCTGGTAGCAATGATGTCACCAGGACAGAAAGTGAGCATAAACCTCACTCACAGCCACACAAGTAAATATTCATCTAAATACAGTATTTTTCGGACCATAAGACACACTTATTTCAATTGATGTGAAAACTTATTAAATCTTTTTTTTTCTGGTGGGTCCTATAGTCCGAAAAATACGGTATGTTAGGGGTATAATGATATTTGGGTGGATCAGATTCCAGGATATACAAGTAATGTACTGCAAAAGCTATAGGTGAAGGACTATACTGCTGAAATGCAATTTAGCATACAAAGCCACTTTGAAAGTCTTTGCCATGGCCTCAATGGTTGTGATAAAAAAAAAAAAAAACCTAGGCTAAGCATATAAAAACATTTAAAAACATTGCAGTAAATCTGAGCTATGCCTGGCATTAAAATGTTATATTTAGTTATCAATGAATTAGGACATCAGTACACCTTTATTTACCAATACTGTAACCAACTTACATCTTTTAACGTGATGATATTAGGATGCTGTCCATAACGCAGGAGAATTTCAATCTCCTCAGTCGGGTCTCTTTTGCTCTTGTCAATTATCTGGAAGAGAAACATTTGTTCTATAGCATGTGCAATCTAACCATACAATAAGAATATTTTAATTTCCAACAGAAATGGTACCTTGACTGCATATTCCATGTTAGTGGCCTTGTGGATGCATCTTTTACATATAGAGTAGGAGCCCACACCGATGTCCTCTTTTAAATCATATCCATCAGTGAACTGAATGCTATTTCTGTGAAGCTGGAACATAAAAGTTATAGTATATATTAAAATCAAAATGCAGACAACCCCCCCAAAAAAAAAACAAATGGTATGTTTCCCCCCAAAGCAGATTGCCCATGGCTCAGGGTGCATTCCTATTCAATAGGGAAAAAAAAACACATGTGGAAAGTATCTTTTTCAAATGGGTCCATTGTCAATAGATAGTTTAAATTCCTGCAATGAAAATAAATCTGTGCGGGCAGGCTGCTTTGTTTATATGCAAGTGGATACTGCCTATTCATTTAAATGGGAGGTGTTGTGAAAAGACATAGTGGGGAAAAAACCTCTAAGGGATTGTGCGTCTAGCACAGAAAAAGATGCAGAATTGCCCGCTGTTTGCATCCCGCATTGGCGGTAACACACCTTATTCATTTGCAAAACGAAAAACACGCATGATGCTGTTTAGGCACAGCTTTCCTGTGTCGCACTAAGGCTATGTTTCACCGGGGCAATCAGGGGCGATCAGGAGCGTTTTGGCCGCGATTATTACCCATGCCCGATCGCGGGCATGCACAGAGAATAATCACGTTTTAAACACCTTCATTCAGGTCAATGAGTGCATCGCATGCAACCGATTGCAAGCGGCCGCGATCAAAAACATGCTAAGCTGCGTTTTAGATCGTGGGCCATATCACAATCGCGTCTGACCGCTGTAGTGGAATTTATTACATTGAAATGTATGGGCATAATCACTAACGCACATGATCACCAACGCACATGATCACCAACGTGCAGCTTATCGCTCTAGTGGAAACATAGCCTAACACAGGAAAGCTGTAGTGTAAACTGTGTCTTGTCTGCAACTAGAAACGCAGTGGAAACATGCCCTAAAAGTGCAGTTAATTCAACATTCAAGTGCTTCTAAATAACAGAACCTAATTGTTGCCAAAGGTGGGTCTAGAATCTATTGTACTGGTGTACCTGTTTTTTTATATGGATTCTCTATTTTGGCTTATTTTTTTTTGTTAATAAAAGGACAGAGTAGAATCGGTTTTATTTAAATAATCTTAAGATCTACTAAAAAGTAGGAAGCGAGAGGTATGCTCCTGCTGCTGTGCATGCCATATGCTTACCGGAACAATGCCATGAACTCCAACTGTTTGTATGGCCTGGTTTTCTTCCTCTGAGGAAATTGCCACAAAGCTAAATCCACGGAAGAGCTGGTGTGCATTGGCACTAGCTGGGATACCAGGAGAGTCTATACAAAGATTTATATAGAGATAAAAGGAATTTCAATCCAAATATTAAAGAAAACAAACAGTGTAGTCTAGTATTTTAACTGGACACATTTTCTATGCGGAACAAATACAATCTTCCAATAATAGAACAGAAACCCTCATCTCACCTTTTGGTGTTTTCGCTGTGAACTCTGGGTCAAAATAAAATGTGTCTTCAGGACCGCCGGTGGCTGGTTTAAATGGAGGTTGAATTTCTCTTCTGTACAATTTCTAAAAGGAAGACAGTATATGATGTATTCAACCAAAACAATTAAGCACTGAGGAGGATATATATAGTGCTGCATACTGAAGAATTTGTTATCATACCACACAACACGCCATATCGACACGCCATACTTACATTCCAGTCAATAGTTGAAAAGAAAGGATGCCTCTTAATTTCTTCAACTCCATCAGGGCCAGCTCCTGTAAACAAACACATAACAGCTCTTCTCACTTGGGAGAATAAAAACACATTTCCCGTGCCCCTTTGTTGAAGTTTTATGTTGTCTGTACATGTGACTATACTGGAGAAGGTTCTTGATACTGCAATCTATGAATGATAAGCAGCTGCACTTTCAAACCAATATCTACAATTGTTATTCAAAGCAACTCAACTAGATTTCTTAAACGTTTACATTTTGACGTGATTTTTCGGCTGATCGACCCTGCGTGATAACAACTAAATCGGGTAAAAATCGTCCGGGCACCATTTGAGTGCCAGCACTAAGGGTATGTCTCCACTGTGTTCTGTCGCTCCCCCACCCACCCACGCCTAGCGCATTCCTTTGGCGGGGACCCAATGGAGCAAATCCACATTACCTGTCTGCACCAGCAGCTTTCCTGGTTCTGCAGATCTGCCGGCTGGAGATTGAAGTACTGCACTATGTTGACCGCAGACAGGTATGTGGATCAGCTTTGCCAAGAATGTAGTGGAGACATACCCTTATGCTGGTCCCTATCCAAATTAATGAAATAGATCTAAGAATTACGGACATGTGCGTAATGGTTTAGATAGATTTGGCAGGTGATTTTGGCCTGAATTACACTTCCAAGCTTTAGATTTTCCCCCGATTGAACACCCTGAGCGTGCACAAGAAACACCAGGTAATAATCTGAACATGTATAGGGGGGCTTAACACTGCAGATATACTATGGGCCCAGATGACTGAACACCTACACAAACACTTTAACAAAGTGTATTTATACTCCTTCTGACAAACTTCACCCTTACCATGTAACAAAGCATTAAGCCAGGCTTTCAATGGAGATAGGGATGGGAAGAAAACAAGAGATCCACTGTAAATGTAAAAAATTGGATTTACTGAAATTACTGGACATCATTTAGGCTGGGTCAGTGTAAATGGTAAAAATGCATTTTCCTTTAACCTCCCTAGTTGTTGAAATGAACCCAGTTCATCCAGAGTTTGTTTGAAAAGCTGCAGCAATTCTCTACAAAGCCGCAGCATTTCTTGTGACGCTTAAGGGTCATGTGGATGGGGTGCGCCATAGACCTCCATTATAATAGAGGGGCGTCCCTTTCCCAGCCCACGTCGCCAGTGTCATTGATGATGCCGGTGACGTGTACAGGGGCGGGTGGTAAATTTACAGCGTACTCTGCTGCGACTGCCTGTACCACCCTGTTTTTTAACATAGGGGCTGACCGCTAGGGATATTAACAGGCTGGGAAATGGCTCAATCAGCCTATAAATGAACAGTTTAAATAAACCTTAACTGACTGCTGTGGTTTACCTAATCTGTTGGTTGGGTTTCTCTTGAACAGCATACGGAGTAGAGACTGGGCCTCAGGAGTCAGAAACTGTGGCATTCCAAGCTTGGCCCTAAAATGTTTCAAAAGAAAAAACAGCCTTTAATAGAATGAAAGACTTAGCAATCAGCAGCATCAGACAAGCAGCATTCTCTCAGCTAAATTGAATTCACTAAAGATATTTCAACACACCTCCTAGTCCGATTACTGTATTTATGTGGTTTGCTCTTTGTGATCTACTAGTTCAGTTAGTTCATCACATTTTAACAATGTTTTTAAGTGGAACATTTTGTGAGTATAGAGGTTTAATAAATAAAATTTGTATGCTAACTGCCATAACTCGACCCCTTTTTGGGCACAGGATCTGTGGCAGATCTTAAGGGGGGAAAACGAATGGGGGTAATGAGATTGTTTCAGTCAAGGAAGAAGGGGGGACCGCATTAAAAACAGATGATCTGCGGATCATTCTCAGCCTACTGCAAACGAGTGATCACGACAAAAATTGTGCCTGATTAACATTGTGCTATAATTTAATAACTTTGCATAGTTAACAAGCAACACCCCGCCATTAACATGGCCTCTTCTGTGTCATCAATGACGCTAAAGACGCAGAACTGGAAGCGATTGGCAGGCTCACCGCGATGCAGAATCACTGCAGGCTTGCCAAGAAAAGGCGAGTGTGCCTCATCCCAGATCGGGCAGAGTTTGGGTTCAGGCAAACCGCCGAGGAGATTAATACCAGTCTAAAACTTTGCCTATTATTGTATACTATTTACATAATAAATGCAATCCTCTGATGCACGAAAAATATTGCACGGTCCATTATGGACAAACAGCCTTATTTTCAGCACAAGCTGCTTTTTGCACATGCTGTATAAAAGAGTGAATGGGCCTTTAAAGTGGGATTTCTTTTAAACCTGTCCTAGTAACAGAATGCCACCTGGTCAAAAATTTCCTGATAGACATACAATCAGCACGAAGCACACAGGCTCGACCCATGTAATATAGAAAAGAGCTGTTAACCAAGCAAGTAAAAAAAACTGTGAAATCAAGCAGCAATATCAGACACTGTGAAATATCAGGTTACAGTTAAATGTCAAAAGTGTTTCCAGGGCTTTTAACTTACTTCAATATCATGGTCATAGTTTCTTTTCTGTCCTTTCCTTGAAAGGGTAAGGTACCAGTAAGCATTTCAAACTGCAAGCAAACAATACAAACATGTGAGACACATGCATGGATAGCGTGCGCATAAATACTCAAATTTCCAGCTAAAAAAGTTAAAAAATTTCAGTTTATAAATGTACCCTATCAGTGGGATGAGATACACAGTCAGCTTCTTAGAAGTGTTGCTTGAAACATTATAACTCTAAAAGGTAGCCATACACAGGCAGATTCCTGCCGGATTTTTCAGCTGATCAGGAATCTCCCGCATATCAGATTGTATGGTGATCCAACATGTTGGTAGATTCCTGGCCGATCCCATTACTTTGAATGGGGACGGCACTATCACTTATGCAGGGATGCTTTTAAAGCCTCTTAAGACAAAATATAGATTTTTTTTATAACAATTCCTGCCAAAAAAGGAATCAAATAGCAAATACTGCTGTCAGGTCAAATCATGGCAAAACTAAAATGTGTAAAAGGCAGGTGGCTGATAACTGCATGCACAGTAAGGATAATTTTCACCCATTACTGTCAAAGCCATCAACAAAACACCTTTCCTTAAAAATAGGTAACCTTAATATAAATCCACTTTTTGGTACACTCTCTGTGTATCGGTACACAAGCTACTGTATGTATAGATGTTACAATAAGGAAAATTCACAATTCATTTACCTTTAATACTGTATGAGTATGAAAACACATCTAAAACTATGTCTGAGATATTAATCATATATTGTAGACTCCAGGCCTAGGTCTTGTACCAAAACATCTATTAATGAGAAGGGATGCAGTGTGATGTAGGTACTGCTAGTTCAAAGATGCCAATTAAACGAATCATGTTAAATGCAAAGAAAGTGGGGGAGGCAGAAAAATAATAATCACCTACCATGAGGACACCAAAAGACCACCAGTCAGCACTCTGTGTGTGACCCCTTCGGTTTACAACTTCTGGAGCCATGTACTCCACTGTGCCACAAAAGGAGTATGCTTTCTTTTCATGGTCAATGGACTCCTTGCTTAGTCCAAAATCTTAAGAGAAATGGAAATATGATTAAATTAGTCACTGAAAGGAAGAAAATACAAATTGCATAAATAGAACACAGCAATACAAATAAAAAAAGCAAATCATATTGCTTGCCATTCGGTGGGATTCGTGCACTTGACCAAAAAAGTTATTCAAGGGTGAGCATGTGAAAGATTTGGGTCATAAGTGGTCACCCAATACATGCAAAGGATCCCCAATGACACCAAAAATCAGCTGGCAATGGATATAGTCTTCAGTACCATAGACACTGGAGTCTTGTGATGGTGGGGAAATAGTGAAGAGTTAGCCATTTGTCATAATCCGCAAGTACATTGTGCTTGTACTTAAACATTTTTTGTAGTGCAGCAGCATTAATTATCCTGCTGTCAGAGGCTCCTGCCATTACTTTAGATTGCAGTTCAAATCAAAGTAACATCAACATGAATGGTAGGACACTAACTCCACTGGCTTGCCATTTTCCCTACTAAGCATCCAAATGTCTTTCTTACCCAGGTAAACAATGCACATGCATCGGCATGGCTTTTCAGAAAGGCCCACTTTATTCTACTGCTTCAAAGTTGAGTTATGATGTCCCAATTGTCACCATAGATCCTTTTGACAGTAGACAGTGTGGCTATGCAGCCACCTGCAAATTTCCAGCCAACACCTTTCCTTCATGAATGCTAATGCATTGTAGATTTGTTTGTGTAAGTGTAAAAACTTAATAATGACCTAAAGAACTAGACTTTACTCCACAATAATCCTTGCCTGCCCATAGTTCTGTCATCAGAAGAGAATAGTAGCAGCATACAGTTTACATATGCAGTGCCAACAGTCATGTTAGGTTATATGATCAAAACTTTTAATGCATTAATGAGAACAATAAAATGCAAAGCTGGAACACATGCTTAAGGACAGAACTCTGTTACATACCTGTTAGCTTGATGTGCCCTTCTTCATCCAGCAGTATACTAGAAATAAAAACAAACATTCTTATTTAACATTAATAGTAAGTGAATTATAAGCATACCTTATATCCGTTGCCTAAACTCAAAAACACCTAAACGTAGTTTAAGCAGACCTATATTAACAGTTGTACTCCACAGGGGAGTGAAATTGGGAAGGTAGGTATTCTCACTGGTAAATTACTAATCCAAAAAAAGATTCGAGTTCTAAGGGTGTTGGATATCGTGGGCTAGAGTGCGCATATGTATGGGTAAAATCTAAAAAGAGAAAAGCACTGTTTGCCAGCTGGAATATGACAAAGAAAGCTTGACATCTTGACTACAAGTAGTCTCAGCGGTTAGTTGCTAACCCAGAAAATTTCAGGGCTGCACCATTAAGTTATGAGATCTTGGGGTTTAAACGGTGTTGTACTGCCAGAGTTACATTTGACTAAAAGCCAGCTGGTGACCTGTGGATGGAGACAGCTTATCGGAGGCTCAATTCAAGAACAGGAAGGTCCATCTGCAACAGAGTCTACCATTTAGGAGGCTGATGCAGAGGACAGTGAGTAAGACAACACTTTTTAAAAGTTATCTTAGTAGCTCACTAAAAAAAGGTAGGTGTGTGTGCGTGTGTGTGTTTAAACACACCTTATATACATTGCTTTAGCAGAACAACCATCCACAAACCACTGCCAGTTTCTGAGGCATGGGAGTATGAGATGCTCTTAAGATCCTTAGGGAAAAACTGCACAAATGATGGATATTTTTTTTTAGAACATCAGCATTTATGAAACCACAAAGCACAACATGCGCAGCTTTGAAAATCAATATCAACTCTCAGGAAACAGCTATTTGAGCTGCGTACTGAAAAATGATGTTAATTGTCAATATTCTTTACTTATGCATTCTCATGCATGCAACTGATCTGTATAGCAGATATCCCACATCCTAAAACTAATGATCGGCTTTAACTGTATGATGATATTGAGCTTCAAATGTATTGCGTTTAAGTCAATAAGGTACAAAACAAAAAGGGAAATAACACTTTTATAAGGCATTGAAAGTCAATGGATATGAACGGGATGTGTGAATAACTTGAATAATATGCACAAACAAGACAAATCTTGGAATGTTTGGCACATTTCAGAGTTATTGCTGTAATATAGCCCCATGTTTAACTTATTCCCTTTTGCTGTGTGAAGTTTACCCTACAACTTTTTAGCCTACCAGGTACTTCTGCAGTTCTATGTAAGGATTATTAAAAGATATATCACTTACTTTTCTGGCTTAAGATCTCGATATATAATACCAAGAGTATGAAGATGATCTAAAGCAAGTGCCAATTCTGCCAGGTAGTATTTCACATCTTCTTCAGTGAACATTACCTACAAAGACAAAAAAAATAATGACATTTGACATCCTTCCCTAGACGTATGATAAAATATATATGAATCGCCACAAATCTGCTAAAAACACACAAATAAGACATTCTAGATCTGAATCAAAGAAACTCTAAATGAAAGTGGAAAACAACACTACAGGCTGATCCAACTGTCATGTCCTTAAAACAAGACAAAATGAGGCTCAGTAGTGTGTGTGGCCTCCACGTGCCTATATGACCTCGCTACAACGCCTGGGCATGCTCCTGGTGAGGTGGCAGATGATCTCCTGAGGGATCTCCTCCCACACCTGGACTAAAGCATCCCCTAACTCCTGGACATGTTTTAATATCAGCACTTCCAACTATGTAAAGAACAAAGTATTTAATAAGAATATTTCATTCATTCAAATGTCTCCATTTTGTGCCCTCTTAATTTTTTTTTGAGCAGTGTATAAAGGAACATTGTGTGGGTTTAGGATTTCAAGCAGTCCTATCTTTTCCAGTTAACCTTTCTAGCATGGACACCACAAGTGTATAGTTGAAAAAAAATCCTGGGTGCAAATCCTCTAAAAGTGCCAAAGATACAACACTTCAATGATGTAACAGGCTATGGGTGCAAGAAGACTTGGGAAGGTGAACAGAGGTCAACAATGACATACACCTTCTCATGTAACCAACTAATCAAAACTGGTTTGCACATAGCATGATATTCGCATTGCCAGTAGCGATGCTCAGAATTTTGCGACAATCAATTACAAACACAAAAACAGATTTCCGATTTGAATAATTGTGTTATGAAACTTGCCTCTTTGGATAAACGTGTAAACAAATCTCCACCCCTGAGAAAATCCAGAATAAGGTATAATTTGCCTTCTGTTTGGAAAGCTGAAATACAAAAAAAAAAACCAAATAAAATTATTTTCATGTATAATTGTTCCATCTTAGCAATAGTAGAGTGTTGTACCATGTTAGCCATCGATAATTACAGCAAGTTTGGAGTTCAAGTGAATAAACGGTATCACTTGAACTCCAAACTTGATGTAGAATTGTTGATACTTTGCCTACCGTGATCAGCACAAACCAATGAGAAATAAATTGTGTTGTTGTGTTAGATTAAAGTCAAGGTATGGATTCTCACCTTTTGTGAAACTAAACTGCCAACTGGGCATGGCATTATTGTATTTATTAAGTTAAACACTTAGGACATTAATTTATTTATTTTTAGGGTGCTTCTGTTGACTTGCTCCATTTGCCCTGGCCCGGGACGACTGGTTCCCCTCCCTTTGCACTTCCCTCTCGAGGTAACGTCTACATGTGAAGCCATCTGCTGCAGGATTCTAAACAGCTACCATATTTTTCGGACTATAAGATGCACCGGACCATAAGACGCACCCAGTTTTTAGAGCGGGAAAACCGGAAGTGAATTCGATCAATGCTATGAATCAAATCAATGCAATACCAACTTTTCTGGTACAATACCACTAGATGTCACTAGCAGCAGTACTATCACAGGCACACATGTCATCTTCACTGATCGGGAGGAGGGGAGCCGTGGGGGGAAAG
>CM070033.1:148120716-148191867 GCA_036250615.1 Ptychadena robeensis
CGAGGGAACGGCTGCAGAGTCTCTTCTCCCTCTCTGACTCAGTGAGTCAGTGCAAGCTGCAGAGGGATTGCAACTTCCACAGACACGGAGAGAGATAGATAGGAGTTTGTTCATCTCTCTCTCTTCATTGCTTATACCGGCAGGGCTCTAGACTCTGTTGGCATAAGCAATAGTGTTCAGATGCGAGATCTGGCCATGGGAGGATATCTCATCTGACAGCTCCCCGGCTAATCTCCTTGCCGGTAGAGCTGATAAGCCACTCAGTGCATTCAGACCATAAGGCGCAGGCACTTTCCTCCAGATTGGGGGGGAAAGTGCATCTTCTATTCCAAAAAATACGGTAATTTGATGGTCCATGTTGTCATTAGTTGAAGATTGTTTTGGCAAACTGTGATTGGTAAAGTCCAAGATAAACTGAGGACATGTGAGTAACCAGTTTATAGCCATATAACTGATTCACATAGCTGATAAACAGTTTGGAGTAAGAATATATACTTGGTGTAGTGTTAAATATGAAACATATGATATCATTTATATGGTGCGATACTAAAAATATGTAATTGATTAATTACAGTGTTACATACATACAAGGCTCATACCCCGAGGAAGCCCTTTAAAAGGGGATGAAACACGTCGGAAATGAAACAAAGAGCTACAGTATGATCCATGACAGGATTTGCTTATGATTTTATTGGACTGTAATGTACGTTATGATTTTATTGATGACTTGATTAAAGTACTCTGGTCCCATTTGATGTAGTAATGACCTTTTGTTCTAACACTACATCAATCTAGATCTTGATTTCACTTTTGCCTTAAACCCCAATTAGTAGTTTTATAGAAAGGAGAGAGGAGATTCCCTCCCTAGGGCCCTTTTTTCATTTTACATAGACACTTGGTACACCATGCATTATACTATACACATGTTATAGTACTTGTAATGGAAGTGAGGATAATGTTATTGATCAAATTTGTCTATGAACACTTGAACACTTTACTTAGGAAAATGTCCGTTTGTCCTAAAATAATAGTGGAATACTTTTATTATGGAATTCAGAATAAAATGATTTCAATATTAATTCTTTTGGTTATTGCTTTTGCTACATTTAAAGATTGCATTGTGAATCTAGCATGCATCCACTTAATAATTTGAGAGTTGAAGAAGGTTCACGGTTTAAGTCCATTACAGAGGATTTTAAGTATGCTAATTGATTAAAAAAGCAAAGCTAGGTTCACATGGTCGTTTAGGTCACATGACAGTCACTGGCTGACCACTTGCACATATTTGACAGCAGTTCAGTGCAGTATCTGTTAGAGATTGTTTTACCTAAAGGTAGCCATACACAGGTCGACTTTTGCATGATTGCTCTTCAATCGTCTTGTGCAATTTAAATATCGCCTGTCAGTCGAACATCGATTAATAGTACAACCACACAGGGCCATCAATCACTTTTCAATCAATTTTATGTTAAATTTTAATCACTTTTGGTCAATCAAAGCAGGTGGGCAGAAATAAATTCCCTTTCAATCGACTTCAAAAGATCCATTATTTTGACGATCGAACAGAAATATTGACCAGTGTATGGCTACATTAAGCCCTACTTTTGTCTTTCAAGGAGCTCCGTGAACATACTATGAGCAAAAGATTTGTTTTTTTTTACAGGAGTAGGCAGTCCTGACATTAGCAAATCATTTACTGTACAAGGTATGCCATATTATTGGAGATTCAATAAACTAAGAAACGGTGAACTGATAAGACGGTAGCAGAGTTGGAGGAAGAACAGATCCACAATTTGAATATAATTTCAAAACACTATTTTTCTTGGAGACAGCAAGGAGGAGAGTGATGTCACTGACAATTAAATGAACTTGCAATAGGCTGTGCAAAACTGAAAAGATTATGTTTTTTTTTTTTTTAAGGGGAATAAATTTATTATATATTACTTCCTCTATTTTTGTGTGTCTTACTGTGTCAATGCTGCCACAACTTTTTGTTTGGGGGATGGTGCCTTCCTGTCAATACAAGGGCTCGTTCCTTTCACTGGGACTACATGTCCCAAGCACACTTGTACAAGTTACTATCTGCATATGTACCCCTGAATTAGTGATTGAGGGATGTGGAGGCAGTGGTGGCTGTATACAGACTCCATATATTATTTATAGTTACGGTAGCCACTGAAAACCAGGAAGAGACTGGTGCTCATATTAAGGATGCATTTTTTTTAACCATAAATACAGTAAATGTAAACACATGAAAGCAGAAGTTTAAACTCTTTAAAAGCATTGCATTGCTTATTCAACAATGCCACAATAATCATAAATTAACAATTGTAAACAGGAGGGCAGACCAAAGGGTCATTGAGGTGGCTAGCCTTAGAGGATTTTCGTGGCTCAAATAGGGCAACTGTGCTCACAGGTTGAGAATAAAATGTACTGATTTTATTGATCCAGTTAAAACATAGCAATCAAGACAGATATCCATCAGTATCTATACCATTGAATGTGATTGATGGTGTATCTCCTTTTTTTTTTATATTCCTGCTAATGACTGTGGGTCATGATTGCTATGTTTTAACTGGAACAATAAAATCGGTAAATGTTATTCTCTACCCGTGAGCACAGTTGCCCCTTCGGTCTGGGTCTGCCCTCCTGTTTGCATTTAATTCCTTATTTCACATAATTTTTGTTAGTGTTAATTCAGATTTCATAATAAGAAATGAGCAAACCTTCAATTTTCATTCAGTTATAACATAAGTGGTAAAATCCACTAACATAATATAAGTATACTATATACTGTTCAAAAGATGACATTTGTAATTAAAAGTTAGAAGCTGCTCATTATTTTAGGATTATATATGAATTGCAATGAAAGCAGCAGAAATATCTGAAGAGTCTGACATGACATACCAGCAGGTGATGCTAGTCTATCAGCAACTTGTACTCACCATAGTGCAACTTGACAATAAATGGATGATTAACCTCCACCAAAATATCACGCTCCATTTTTGTTCTTACACGATCTCGAACTGAAAAGAAATATAAAATACATAGAGCATGTTAAAGTTCATATTTGTTATGAAAATGTTCTAGTCAAATTACTACATGCAATACTTTACTCAGGCTGTGTTTGGGTACTCTGCAATTCTGGGATAATGGAGAGTCCAAATCTAACAATTATATCATTCAATTATCATTCAACTGTGTGATCCGACTTGTGGTGTGATCCTGGTTATTCCATCCAGGTGGGAGCATCTGATTTGCAGCCGAGCGATCGGTGCGAGCATGCATGGAGGTTGATCGGCTGCAAAATCGCCCGTGGATCATATCGTGTATGGCTACCTGTATGGCTATACCTTTATATATAAAATTTATTTCATTAACAAAGGGCAAAAACACCAGTAGTATAAAATATAAACCAATCAAATCAGTTGTTTGCTTATTGGCTTACAACATTTATCGTACTTACAGCTGCATACCCTCAGGAGTATCTATACCATTATATACTGAACTCTACCGTATATGTTATTTTTTACTAAGAATATTTGCAGAAAATACAAAAAAATGTTGACTAGGTAAGAAATTCAATGTTTATGTTGCTTTTCTGAGCTACAAAAAACAAACAAAAAAAAACTAAAAATAGTATGCATGTACTGTATACACACACTTAAGAACAGAGGAAGCTTTATATACACATCTACATAAGAAAAAGCAAGAGATTGATCCTATGACTCAATATCCTACACACAAACTGTATAACCTCAATACATGTGAATGTTACCCGGAGGTTAGAGATAGTTGAATTTTTTCGACCAGCTGACTTTATGTTCCAGGGCTTTACAATTAACTCACAGAGGTGTAAATAATGGTTGTGGGAACATTTGAGTAGGGGGGAAAAAAAAAGCAGCTAAACTGTCATCCCTTAGGGGTTGTCCCCAGTTTGTCAGCTGGCTGCGGGGTGGTCACGGCCACTGCGTTTTTCTTTTTCATCCTGCAGAGTCAATGCAGCCGCCCTGGAGCGTGTCCATAGAGAATGAACATGATTTTTGACCGCGTCCATTCATGTCTATGGGCATGATTTGTGGCGATAGATGTTCACCTTCTCCTATCCAAACTTTTAAGGATAATTAGGAATAAATGCCTTAAATCTTATTTTTTCCCCAGGAGTAACATATAGGGGCTAACTCCAGAAAGAATTTGTACAGCAACAAAGTACATCAGCAAGCATTTCTTGATTTTATTCTTTTAAAATCCCAAACCCTGTTATGTGATCTATGTTCAAACTAACTATGTTTGGCCAGAAAACATTCACTTCAATCATTTGAAGAGAAACAATGCAAATGTAGGAAAGCAATAGTGAACAAAAATTGATGGGTGGAAAGTTCATGATCTTTTCAACAAGAACACAAGTAACTTAAGTGAAGAAGGGAATATACTACTCCTTTTACTTACTACATACATTTAGTAAAGAAAAAGATGTCTATAAAAGCTCGCATTCATCCAAGTCACTGTACATCTGCAATAGTATGTTAAAACATTTGACTGGCTTTTTTAAGTTAGAATGTATTTTCTGAATTGACAAAAAGACAATTAGGTTGAAGTCCGGTTGCTTTGACTTACTATTGCGGATAAAAGCGCGAGCCAAGTATAGCATTGCCCATTTATAAATTACTTACAAGGAAACATCTTGGAACAAACAGGAAATCTAAAATGATAACAATTGATGTGCAAGTACTGAATTTCTTAAAAATTATATATTAATTTCTATATTATGTCCAATTTATTTCTGCAGTTGAAAAATTGTTCACCAGTTTTGCAACACCAGGCTCAAAACTGTACAGAACAATAATAGAAGCAGTATTTCCATAAATCTGCTAAAAGTGTAAAAAATTTTAGTTCAGAAAAGTTATGTGCTATTGGTGGGAAAGTTGTCATATTAACCACATAACACTCACCCTGAGCTACACCTGGGGTGACTTACCTGTCCCCAGTAAGACCACAGTGATCCTCTACTTTGGTGATCTACCTGGGGACAAGTGTAAGTTGCCCAAAGTGTAGCTCAGGGTGAGTGTTATGCGGTTAATATGACAACTTTCCCACTAATAGCACAACATTTTTTTTTTTTATTTGGAACATTTGTATCCACTTTCCAAAAAAAGCTAAGGTCATCCAAAACCTTCCACTATTAGTTTTTTTTTTAATGGAAACACCAAATTGATCGCAGAGCTTAGGTAAACCCAAGAATATGGACAAAACAGAATACAACAGGTTAAATTTAAGGTGAGCGATTTACCTTTAAGTGTAGCCTTCTTTAATACTTTCATTGCATATAGTTGGCCAGCATCGGATTCTGAGATTTTTCGCACCAGAAAGACCTGTATTAGCAGATGATACTGTGGTTATTAAAAGTAAACACAGCAGGCCAAAGATTTATATCATGACATTATACCGCAGGAGCCAGAAGCCTCCAAGGAGAAGAAGCACGGGGGTTATGTGTATTTTATCAAATGACTCATGAAACTTTCCTAGGCAAGCAATTCATATTATTCACAATGTCAAAGCAGCCAAATACATAGGGGGATGCATTGAACATATGCTCTATATAGTAGAAACATTATATATAAATATATATACGCACAGTATAATCATATCCTGATAGAAGCAGAAACAAACATAATATGCATTTATTTTGGGATACCATTACTGGACATGGTGGTGAAATTTGGACTAGCTGACATTAAAGCCGGGAACACATGGCTCAATATACGTGGTCCCCATGAAAAGCAATGGACATCGACCATGATTAACAGTCCTGTCTGATATCCCTGTTTTCGAGTGGGATTGATTGACTTCGCTCGAAAACAGGGATGGCCGCATTAGATATGGGCCAGATAGATGGCCATGAACACGCACGGCACTCGAAGCGGCCACCGACCTAGCCCATATCAATACGTGTGTTCCAGGGTAGATTTGATTTAAAATCAAACCAATTTAAATCACCATTTAAATCACTAGTCAGTAAGGCTACTGTTAAAGCGCCCTTACACTAGTCTCTCTTTTGCATTTGCAGGCACAGCGCAAGCATGTCCCATACACTTGTATGAGACCCGTTAGCGTTACCACTAGCTCATCTGTTAGCTGAGATGAGCTAACAGAGAATAGCACATTGCAACACCTATAGCTCTCTGATGTATATAACATCTAAGCATCTAAGCAAGGCAATCCGCATGGAGACAATCAAGCACCAAAGACACTCCATGTTCAGAACAAAGAGAGGCAACGAATGACCCGTCACACACCTGCTACTTCTCCGCTTTCCTGTGAACTTTTATACAGAATTGAATGCATTGAAAAACGCACCTAAAACATTAGCTTTAAAAACGCACCCTAAATGCACCAAAACGCTCCCAAAAACGCACTTTTGTTTTTGGTGCGATCCAGTGTACACTGAGCCTAAAAGCAGAAACCCAACTTTGCGCTATTTTGATCAGCATTTGAAAATTGAAATATCCTTTCCCTGGTTTATCCAGCTGAACAACCTTTATATTGCAGGTCTTTTGAGGGCAGCACTAAATGGATTTAGGATTGCTCCCAAACCTTGTAGTGTCCATGGTGCCATTAACCTGGAGTACTCTACATACAATGGTTTGCACTTTCCAAATAAGAGTCAGCCTATGGATATTTAGTATTTTAAATAAACAGGCAAAGAGAAAAATTGTTCTTCCATGAACTGGAAAAATCTAGTAATAAAACCTAAAAAGCAATGGTAGAGAATAATACCTTACCACCTCCATATAATTACCAGTTATTTTATGTAGATTTCTAAACAAAACCTTTGTTAGCATTTTATATAGTATGGGGCCATTATACTTCCTCAGCTTTTTAATGTATCGGCTTCAAACAGTTTCCTTGTCTTCTGATCTCAACATGCACAGTGGCTGGAATTGTGATAAAAATTCTCAGGTATGTGAAAGGATGGACTTCACACAGCTAAAATTTGCAGTTAGGTTATATTCGCACCATGTTGCGGCTTCTGCTCAGTTGCCCGTAGGGATAAAGCACACCATACACCTTAAGATCACACCATACAATTTCCTTTAGATCTACCAACAATTATTTAGCATAATGTCCTCTCTGAGAGAATACATAGTGATTTTAAGGATTGGAAAGGTCCTCATATTACATGGTTTTGGTAGAACAAAAGTTGTACAGAAATTGTAAGGTGTATGGGGGCTTTAACATTGTGATGTCAGTCAACAGAACAATGTGTGAATAAAAAAAGAATAAAAATATAGGTTTTCTTGATGCATTGACTAGCTACATTTGAATAATTGTGGCTTATGATGAGCAGATTAGATACAAACAAAAGCCCATATGCACAACTACTTAATCACTCACCTTGCCAAATGAGCCCTGTCCAAGAACCTTGAGTAGCTCAAACTGAGATGGGTCAGCCTTCTCATGTCCTTCTTTAACATGGTGCGTGATTGCAATCTCATTGATATGTGCTTCATCCTAAAAAGGGAGAAAAAATGTCAAGCCTTGTAAGAAAAGTGTACCCAATATATATTTATATTTAAATAATTATATTTTAATGATAAGTTTATATGTTTAGAGGTCTTGTGAGCCAAGATGTATTCCTACAAAAAAAAATAATAAATAAATAAAAAAAATTTCTCTGTGTGACACTTTGGCAGAGGGATATAATATTATGAATATATCAATATCCTAAACTAACCATTTCAAAATAAAAATACAGTAATGACCTGTAACAAATAACAGCAAGTGAAATTAAAAAGACTCAACTCATGTTGAATAGTAGTGCTGGGTCAATGACTCCTTAAGCCCCCCATACACCTTTAGATCACTCCATACAATTTCCATAAGATCTGCCAACAACTATGTAGTGCTGGGTCCTCCCTGATAGAATACATAGTGATTGGAAGGTTTAGAAAGCTCATCATATTACATGGTTTTGAAAGAAAAGGTGTATGGGGGGCTTTAGGTAGGTGAAATAAGGGTGATGATACATTTAAAAGACAATACTGGAAAGACAGGTTTGCTAGCTTCTCTCCCCACACATTCTCTTTACAAAATGTTTTCTTTACTGCAGGTTGAAGCGCTTTAAAATGAATGCACATTGCACCATCTGTCATCATTATCCATCTCCCGCAGCTAAGAGGCTCATTATACATTTACCGTACTAGTAAGGATATCCAGTAAGAAAACAAACCACAATCAGAAGAAAATGGCTCTCAGTCGGACCATGAACTATAATCAACACTGTTTTCTGTTTGCTATGTGAATCATCTACAGAAAGGACGCGCTGTCTTTTGGAGACAGAAATTTAACTTTTGATTATTTTCGTCTCCTGCACTTGCACTGAATTCAGTAACAATTTCAGAATCCCTTGTCCAAGGTCATTAGCTACGCACGGTTTTCAGAAGGAGCCACTTTCAATGCGTAGATAGTGTTTTCATTTATGTAGACGCCTTGCAGAGCACAGCTTGGACCTTTTACTGATGCCATTTAACATTTGGGTTATTAAAGGAGGAAAGCAAGCCCCCCTGCCATCTGTAACCAAACTTTATGAAAGAAACAGCCGTATTAAATGATAACGCCAACGTCTGAGATTTTAGTCATGTAGATGGCCACTGGATATACTCCAGTAAACTAAAACAGTTCATCCATGCAAAAGAAAAGTCAAAAGTAAGCGGAAGCAGGATTAGTCACTATCCCCCCATTCATTTACAATATAAGCGATTGTCACCATGTTACTATGCCCACCTTTCTCTTTCTTTCTGTGTGGCTGTAACACACAAGATTTTCATTTAGTCACATCTATCCTTCTCATAGAAAATGTCTGTCATTTGTTCTTTGCGTAGGATTTCAGGCTGAACTCCAGGCACAGCAAATCTTTGATAACTTGTTAAATCTCTGAACACTCAGTAGGCATCTCAACAATTTAAGTGTAAAAATTAGAGATCTTTTGAAATGTGAAACGACAATCCGGTTTAAAAATGCACATGGCAACATTAATGTTTCCCGGATCAAAAGTGCAAAAAAATAAATCTTTGTGGCTTTTTTTTACCCCCCCAAAAGTCCCCAATTTACCGGATACCCCCTTGCCTCATATTACCTACGGCAGGGAGAACTGTTCCCCTGTCACTGTCTAAAATGCTGCCCACACCTATCCAATTCACTTTTTAAGTGGAAAATGTCCTGGACTGGAAAAGAAAAGTCACTTTTGTTTGGTGTGAGAGTGGAGCAGAGAACTCCCTTATCATAGAGTATTCTCCCTCCCTAAGTGAAAGTGGGAATTGTATGGTGGATAGCCATTGGAGAATTGTGTGCTTCCTACAACAGAAAAGCATGTTAAATCAAATACATCAGTGGTTTCCAAACTGGGGGCGCGGAGTTATTCCATAGGTGCAGCAGCAAGGAGGCTGAGGGAGGTACAAGCAGGAAGGCAACCATGGGGCAACTAGCTGCAGACAGTAAGTATAATGCATGTAATATGTGTCTCTGTGTTTGTCTCTATGTGAATGAGAAATGTTTCTGTATGATTGGTGTGTATATATGATACAGGTTTGTTCCTATCTAGAGAAGGGGGGCCCAGCAGGGAAAGCTTAGGAACCACTGAATTAGATCATCTAAATAATAAGCACTTCTCTCTGATTGGCCTACCCTGTTTTAGTGTAAACATCGGTTGCCCAAATTCTCCTGAACTTTCCAAACCTAGCTGCGGGCACCAGAGTATAATTCAGAGAAAGATCTTGCTGATCTTCGCGAGAAAAATAACTGAATGACTGCTTGAGAAAAAACAAGAAATGAAAGTATCTTTCTTTTGAAAATTGTAAAATACAAAACACAGGGGGGAGGGGGGAAGCTTCTACCAGACGCCAAATATCTGGCTAGTACACAACTATTAACATTCAGGGTCTGGCTTGCATATTAAGACAAGTTCACATATCTTTAAATGTCAGACATCGGTATGACACCAATTGGGGACATATAGCATTAATGCTGCAGGTTTTGCATGTTAGTCATACTTTGGATGACCGCTCACGTCTTGACACTAGTGCACGAGGGGTCACGGTTTTCTTTTTTAAACACACAGTGTCAATGCAGCCGCACCGGATCGCATCCATAGAGGATGAATGGACGTGGTTAAAAATCCCGTCCACATGTAATTTTTTTTTTATCGCATCCATTCATGTCTCTGGGCGAGATTTCTGTAGATTGTCCGCAGCCAGCGGTGGCAAAAAACGCGGTTGAGTGGGGACAGGACTAGGTTTCCCTGCCTGCGGTAAGGTTTCCCTGAAGCCAGAGAGGTCGGTGAGATTCCATCCAAGTAATGGCAAAAGCAGTTGGTTGGAGCTGTAGTTTACAACAGACTCTATAATTAACCCAATATAACCCAAAATACCTTCCAACCAATGATACGCTCTAGCACAAGGACTAGCAGTCTACATGTTGCCACTAAATATGTAACAAAATTTTAAAATAAAATTAAATAAATAACAAAAACTGGATACAGTGCAAACAAGCCAATGGGGCGGCTTGTTTCACCTGCATGGAGAGCAGCTTTGACCCACATGTCTGTTCACAACAAAATCTTCCACATACAAGCACCCCTTCATAACTCCATCAACTCCAGAACATTTTTATCTGCTTAACTGACCCAACAAAGAAATTGCATATACCTACCCATGTAATACACTTTGAGAGAATTGTCCAATTACTTTTGAGCCCCCAAAATAAAGTGTCTTTAAAAAAAAAAAAAACCCACAAAGAAAAAAGGAGCCAATGCTCTATTGCAGCGTGGTGACTTCACGGTTCGCGGAATAACCATTCACCAAATTGATGCTCACCACTTTGTGCAATCGATTCCCATTCAATACTTTGTATGGGGACCTTAGTCCCCCAGCCAAAGTAATTGCGATCGAACAGGGATTTACCAACATGTTGGTTCCCAGTTTAATCGCCATTTCTTTGAGTGGGATCAAATGCACGTGGCAATCAATTGTTCGGAAATCAAGCAAAACATTGATCGGTGTATGGGGGGACCTTTACATTTCTATACAATTCCTGCTGCTCAACCTACTGCATATAAGCTGAAAGTCTGGTGATCTGAGTTGTTTGATTTAAAATGAATTGTAGTTACCACAATGTCCAAATATTTATGGTCCGAACGGCATTAAACTTTTATTTAACTGAATTCTGTCAATTTCTTTCTTCAGCAATCTATAGAATTTGGATTGGGCTGGTTCTAGCATAATATTTATAATACAGTAACTGTCTTGATGACACGGCATCTGTGATTAGGCTTGACAATGCTGTCACTAAGCATTAGAATAGCTAGACTGGAAATTTAAACAAAAGTTTAAACCCTAATGGCCTTATGCAAGCCATGATGATTGGGACATCGTGACTACAGACCATGCGGGTCTTATGACTGCTACGGCACTTCCTCTCCTAAACACTAAACCTTTGTGTGACTCCAAAATTGCATTATCATCACTTATTTCGATCACTACCAGAAAAAGAAAAAAAAAGTGTGTAGCTATGGGAAAAAGTCACAAAAATTTTAACCAGATTATCACATGATCGTGTTTATTAGAGAGTATTCAGGTCAGTGGAAGCACCCTATATTGCATGCTGAACTATACTATACCTATCACGGGGGTCAAAGAATCCAAAAAGTTATGTAACTATTTTAGCAACCACAGAATAAACTCCATAAAAGTCTGAATTTAGGCTTGACTGGATATTGGAGGTAAAACTGAAAGTGCGAAGCGGGTGTGACCTGTAGCTTCTGCCCTGCGGTTGTCCATAAGGATAGAATGCAGGTTGTCTTGGGTGAATGAGAGCAGCCCATGAAACCACCGGAACAAGTTTGACAACCACTGCATAGAACAGATGCCAAAAGGAGACCGAGACACACACATATAGACACTATGTGGCCAAAAGTATAGAGACAACCCTCCAAACCAAAAAATTCAGGTGATCCATTTACTTTCATGGCCACAAGCAAACAAAATATAAAGCACCTAGGTATGCAGATGGCTTCTATAGACACTTGTGCAATAATGAGTTGCTGTCAGGAGCTTGGTGAATTGCTGACAGTGTCACCCTCCAAAAAGTGTGTGAATGTCCTAAGTTCCTTGCTTCTAAATAATTAAATCACAATATTCCCAGTTAATTGCTAGCGGTATCGCAAAGAGAAACGGATAGGAACAGCAGCAACTCGGCCACAAAGTGGAAGGACACCTAAATCACAGAGCAGGATCCGCACTGAGAACATACTGCAGTAACAGCTACAGACCTTCAGACTTCATACAACCTTCAGATTAGATGAAGAACAATATGCAGAGAAATTCAAGGAATGAGATGTCATGGCCAAACAGATGCATTTGGAAGCAGATGCAGAAGTGTTGGATGGGGTATTGAGGACATGCCGCCGCTGGACTGTAGTGAAGGGCAGAATTTTTCTAGATATTAGTTTCTGGAGAGGAGGATCACACTTCAACTTCTGTGAATCCAATGGATGAGTCTGGCAGATGCCAGAAGAACGGTACTTGTCTCGCTGAATGTCAAGGGTAAACAGGGGTTGAGCTTGGCCTCCTGGTTCCAGTGAAAGGACCTATGAATGCATCAGGATACTATGACATTTTGGACAATTTTGCGCTCCCAACTTTATCAGACCAATTTAGGAATTATATCTTCATGTTGAAATTTGACTTTGCACTAGTGAACAAAGTACGGTCCAAAAACAAATGGATGAGTGAATTTGGTGTAGTGGAACTTGCTTGGCCAGCACCCCAACCCAACAGAACACCCATTGGATGAATTTAAGCCAAGACAGGCCTTTTCAGTGGGTCACCTCACAAATGATGTTCTAGAGGAATGGCCAAAAAGTCCCAGTAAACATGATTCTAAAATGGCAAAGTTAGCCAATTCAATATTGAAGCCTATAGGCTGATGAAGAGATGTCAAGTCCATGGATGTGTATAGACCAGAACTAAGGAACTAAGGCCAGAGTTTGCCCACCCCTGGTATAGATATATAGATACTATATATAGATACTATTGAGAATATAGTGTTGGTCTGTTTTGAAATGTGCCTTGAAGAAAATAACAGCCTCCTATAATAAGCAGATGTGGTAATTGTGTTTCACAAAACAATATACTGTGTATTTTTAATATGAGAATAATGGTACACAATAAAATTGTTGACCCAACATATCTTCAAACAGTGTTATAGTTTAGACATGGTTAATGGATATAGAAAGTTCCTTCCTTTTTAACATTCAAAGCTCATGAAAGGCATGAACAGTTTGAGGTACAACTCCTTGTTATAAAAGATTATTTCCCTTTTCCCTGACGGAAGCATCCAACATGCCATACAGATATTTCAGGTTGTGAATGCTCAACTTGATAGCCCTCCATGTTTTAAAGATTACAAAAGACTTTCGACAACGCAGACAGACATGTCAACACATTTATTACATGCTTTCCTCTTCTGAACTACATAAGATAGTTTTATGAGCACTTAGAGATAATTTTAGTTCAAGCTGACAAGCGTGTTACAGGGTTGGTACGTGTAATAAAGAGATGCTGTGCCAAGCAAGCTGTTCCATTATGCATACAACTGCTCTGCACATTAAAGCATTATCAATGAACATTATTCTACAGTATCATCATCTCCTATAAAAGCATCAACCTATACAAGTGCAGTATGTGTGCAAAATCCAACTACATGGCATACAAAAATACCTACTACAGGAAAAGAACATACAACCCCCAATGCTACATAACATACAACCCCTAATGCTACATGAAAAGAACATACAACCCCCCCAATGCTACATGAAAAGAACATACAACCCCCAATGCTACATGACAAGAACATACAACTCCCAATGCTACATGAAAACATACAACCCCCAATGCTACATGGAAAGAACATACAACCCCCAATGCTACATGGAAATAACATACAAACCTCAATGCTACAACAAACACATTTAGAGAACAATGAATTTACTAAAGAACTTTAAAAACTTTTAAATCTCTTAAGATATCTTAAGTGATCGGACATGCTGGTAAATTTCAGTCGATTGATTCCTTCTGAACACACCTGTCCAATTAGTTTTAGATCGAAAGAAAATCAAATCCCCAAATAATCGACCCGTGTATAGCTAGCTTAAATCTTCCAGGACCATTTGAGATATTAGACAGTCTACTAATGTGTCCAGAGAAAAAATGTATACAAAAATTATGTATATAGAACCCATAGTCATCAATCGGCAATATTAATACACTGCCATGTCTTCAGATACAGCTCACTGAACTGCGACCCTTTGGGTGTTCTTTGGGTATATTTTCTGTAATTGGGCTTTTAAGCGTAACAATTTTTTTAAATTGCCAATTTTTGGTATACAAAAATAACATTTCTCATTAATAACACTTATCTAATCTAAAAAGTCCCCTATATTTCCAAGGCACAATTATTGTATATACTTGAATATAAGCGGAATTTTTAAGGAACTGAAATGTGCTCAAAAAATGAAATTCGACTTATATTAGGGCCAAAAAATGAAAATCGCTGCATTTTGTAGGTGGACTTTATGAGTGAATTGCAGAGCCCCCAAACATGCTATCATCACCAAATTTGCTGGAGATGTGGGAACATGTGATTTTTTTTTTATTGCTCTAGCATATGTCGTTTTTGCATAAATTATGTTCAAAGTCAAGTCAAATTTTAACTTATTTTGATCAAAAACTTGATATGCTAGAACAATACTTTTTTCTTTACAATGTTCCCACATCTCTTCTCTACATCTCCAGCACTTCTAGTGATGATATCATGTTCAGGGGCTTTGTAATTAACTTACAAATCTGCTGAATTAAATAATTACACCTAAAAACAAAAGAACATTTGCTGTGTGTTTCTATGTCTTAGTGGCTGCATTTCCCTCCTTAGGCTTATACTTGAGTCATTCAGTATTTCCAGATTTTTTTCTAAAATTGTGTACCTCGGCTTATATTAGGGTCGGCTCATACTCGAGTATATACGGTAAGTAACAATAAATGGTTAGACTACTTAAGGTGACTTTTTCTGCTAAGTCCGCTTATACATTTTTTCCTCAAGGAATTTTAGAGATGTAGCTATCCCCCTAAACACTACATGTCCCTGTTGGAAATTGAATGTAACACAATCCTCTTATATCACTTCAGTTTGCAGTATATTAAAACGAAAACACACACGTCCATGTTATCATTTGTTAAGGTGAGCAGACCTTAGATCCCGAGCCCATACACAGTGTATATAACATAACTATTATATGGTGCACCAGTCCATCATCAAATATTGAAATGCTAAACAAAAGGGGATGGTGGTGCTGTGAGCCCCTATTAACAGCAGCACACCTGTACACACCTTAAGTGTCACAAAACTAAGGCATGTCATCCACAAAAGAAATTAAACTGAACAAAGCATTAAAAAGTAAAAAGACACAAACTACATTTTATGTTCTAAAAATTACAAATGAACTGATTCACAAGTGTTTTAAACAGCTGATATGTAAATGATAACTATGCTGGAGGCAAGTGCTTCTGTTGTAGCGGCAGCACACCAAAGTCTAACAGATGAGCTTTTACCAGAAGAAAAGTAGGATTTCGGTGCACTATACAATCTTGTGATTAAAACATAAAGGAAAGCAATGCTGTGTAACTTGTGACATGTGGGACAAGGAGTAACGTTTCCATATCACAGCCCAGGCTCCGCAGCCACACAACCCTCCAAGTCCTTAGTAGGTAGAATTGGGGAACGACAGGACTGAACACATAAATTTAGATCTTACCCGTAAAGAACGTATCCGAAGACCCCAAAATCTCAACATGGCTACGAAACCATACTGCTAGGACTTTCCTGCACAGACATCTGACAAGTTAAAGAGGAAGGCCAAACCCCTGAAGTTCTTGCTGCTACCAGCTGTTCCGGCAATTAGAAAATTTCCTGTGAGGGGAGAGTCCGAGATTGCTAGCAAAGGAATACTGATGCTTTTCCTCTGACAAAGAAAAAAAACCTCTGCATACAAAACAGAGATTGCAGGACATGAGATATAAGCAGGAAGCAAGATCCCTGCAATGGCGTCTCGGCTCTCTCTGTGACTTTGGGAAAGGTCTTTGTAACCAGCAATCTAGTCCCGAGTCCCTGTAAACTGGAGTCACTATATTGCAGTTTATATTGTGTCCAACCAGAGAAACACCCAGAGCTGGTCAGTAAGATGGAATCGTGGTCTCCGCAGGTCAGACTAAGCTCTTACTTTGCTTGGTATCCCATCGGACAATATGGCCGGCGGTCAGAACTCTCCACACCAAAAGCACAAGGATGTGGCAAACATAGAAATGTCACTGAATGCCTCTCATACTATTTTTATCTGAGAAGAAGGAATATTCTGAAGACAAGTTAAGTGGATAGACTAAGTAAAAGGCTTTATTCTTGTTCCACCATTCCCACAAAGTGCTTAATTGCAGTTCTGGATAGAAAGCAAATTTGCAAGTCAGGCCATTGTTGGCACCAGAAAGTCCACGGGGAGCAATTACACCCAGCGAATAGGGGGCATTTACAACTTCTGGGCCGGGAGTGTGTACAACCAATGTACCTTTCAAGATGCTTCGACACAACAAAAACGATTCACTGTCTCTGATCCAGAAACCTGATTATTAAACTCTTAAAAAGCGACCTCACTTTTGCCTATGTTTCAGAGGGAGTTCTTACATTGAGTAACCCTAACAAAGTGAAATCCAAACCTATACATAAATATGCCATGGACTTGTTCCCAACTTTGGCGATCAGCCGCGATTATAATCTCGCACGGAGATCGCTGTTGATCGGCATCCATTTAGTTGAATGTGCTTGTAAAAAAATTGCCTGGCCAATCACGCCTGATCAGCCGAAACGTGATTAAAATCGCTACACCGACACTTTGTGCTCGTTGTGGGGTCCGGCCGGACAAACAGATTACCTGCCCGGCACATCCTGTTCACATGGCGTTGCGCCGAACCGCCGATCCAGGGGTTAATGTAGTGCAGTATGTTAAACCCTGCATCGGCGGATGTGTGAAGAAATTGCCGGACAAGTAATGTGTATGTGCTCCTTTACTTTGGCTATGTTCCCACATTGTTCAGGCGATTTTTTACACACGATTTTATTTTTTTTTATTTTTTTTTATCGCCCCCATTACAAAAAAACCGTGGGGAGGCGCAATTCTAATGGCGGGTCCATTCGCGTCCGTAACCAATTGCGGCCTTTGGCTATGTACCCACTTAAGCAATTAATCGCCTGAGGTGGCAATTTTCAATCCTATCAATGAGGACAAGCCCATTGAAAGTAGTGTAGGCGATTGAAAAATGCCAGCTCAGGTGATTAATCGCCTAAGTGGGAACATAGCCTTTAGTTGAAATGGGGACAAGCCGATTCAACTAAATGGAAGCGATCACAGCGCGCAATTAAAATCGTGCCATTTCCTGCCTTGATTTTGGGACAAAACGCATATTAAAGTTTTTAAGTTTCCTTGACTGGTTATTAAACTGCAGTTACATATATGGCCAGGTAATTATTATCATTGGTGAAAATGTAGCTCCGTAAGCTTGTAAAGTAGATGTGACGATTTGTATTACTAATGTATTGACCTGTTGGTGTTTTCTGATCGATTGGGCACACATCAAGGAGCGTTGACATTTGTGAATTGATCGACTGGAAACAGAATCGTCCAGGAATCGGTGGCCTAAGGTGGTAGGCACAGACTTGATTGGTCGATCGATCGACGCCTGTGGCTTCACCGGAATCCATTGGAGCATCGATCGAACGCTCAGGAATCGATTCGTGTATGGCTAGCTTAAGTCTCTACAGGTGGCCGTACAGGGGCCGATACCCGTTCAATCCATGAACCCTCAAGCGCAGCGTGATTACGTCTCCATGCTGCACTCGAGCTTCGTTGATTGGACAGAGAATCGATGTGCAGCACTTCTGTGCAATCAATCCAGTTTCATACTTTGGATGAGGACCCTCAGTAATGGCAATCAAACAGGGTTTTACCAACATGGTTTCCTTTTGGATCAAGCTTTCTTTGAGCATGATCGATTGATCCCGATTGAAGAAAGAGTGGCCCGCAATCAATTAGAGATCACTGAGAATGCGCACGGCGATCTATTGTGCTCAAATCGATTCGAAAATCAACCTGTGTACACACCTAAGACAATAGTCAGACAAGATGATCTTTGCACTGTTAAAGCAGACCTACTACCTCACTGGGCACTTTACACTAGCAGCAGCAGCACTGCTCATAATTAGGCAATCACTGCTCAAAATTTAAAAAAAAATGTTCCTGACAGCAGGAGAGGCGATTTTTGGGGCTCTTCCCTCCCACTGTGTGACGTACCTGCCGCGGCAAGCTTGTAAAACAATCAGGGGACAGGGACAGCTGGGAGGAAGTCCGTAGTCTTGTGTGAATTGGAATGCAGCTTCACATCTGCAGTATCTAATGTGATGAAATCGAAGCTCCATCTAGTGGCCGTTTTATAGAATTACTGCCCTTAATAAATATGATTTCCCCGGGAATGAGGAAGTAAGAAAGATAAGTACTTTGTTTTTTATTCTGTAGCAGTTTTCACAGATGTATACTGCTGACTGCTTGATCACAGGTTAAGGAAAACACTCAAAACACTGGATGACATTTTGCTTGCCAAAGACAGTAAACAACTTTTCTGTTTTCTTGTCTACTACCCAAGCACCAGACAGTATTAAGCTACGTACACACTTTAATTTAAGGTAAATGGAAGGGATCACTCTTTATCATTTCCAACAACAAACAAGCACTGTATACACAGCACTTGTTCTGTTTTATGAAGAGGGGTGAGGACACGGGGCGACACCCTGCTGTATACAGACGGGACCCACATTACAAGGTCCAACGACCTTGCCCAACAGGTGTACAGCTTATGGACGAGAAGCTCTATTCTGATTATCTTAGGTGTGTCTGGGCCTCAGTTTATAGATAATTACCATGGAAAATCATTTATAAATACGGCCATTTTGTAAACCACTGAATCTTATCTCTTCTTCCATTCATTATACATGTGCTGGTTAATTTGGAGATGCTTTTACGCTACTTACATACATTTTGGCCAATCTCTTCTCAGACCTTACTCCCTTTTGGAAAAGAGTGTTTGAAGTAAAGGTCTCATATCTGCTATTTATAGAACACACAATTGAACGCCTCTATTTAAAATGATACAAAAGCATTCTAGGATTGCATAGATAAAGACTTACAAATGTTGGATCCCAACAAGCTACGGCTGCAAATACCGCTGGGTGAAGAAAATGCTGCAATGTACTAACGCAAAAGGCACCAAAATATATATTTTGTAGGATCATGCATTACAAAAGGTATACTGGTTTTATAGATTTTGCTTTATGAGTTTATATTACCGTTATCTCCCTACTACAGATTTTTCAGTTAAAGTCTATTGTCACAGGCCGAAAAAAAGGAGGCTGTAAAATGATTCCAAGCCCCACATAATAAGAAATCCAGAGAAACATTATTCTCTCCAGACAGCCCTGACAATACAGCATTTCCAACAGGAAGTGAGGAGATTTATTTAGACACATTACAAGATGCAGGATACATAGGTTTCCTTCTTAAAATAAAACACTGCTTGATGTGCTCACTTCCAGGGCAGAGAGTGATGTGCAGCATGAAATGCCGAATCAGCAGCCTGGAACCAGCCTATTTCTAGCCGAAGCCTAATGGAAGAAGCTGGAGTTTGCTGAACTTATAATGGCCTCATATTGATTCGAGCAGTAGCATTAAGTCATTCTGTTTTAGCCAACGGTGATGGCTCTATCTTATGTGAACACAACCATCCAAGCATCTATAGGCAAAACCACAATACTAATATCATGCTGCAAAAAAGGCTAAATGACGAAGTGCTCAATCACAAAAACATATCACAGGGAAACTATTATAATATATATATTAAAAACTAAATATTTAGAGAGTCAATGAATATGCTCTGATTAGCTCGTCACAGGTGCCGCAAGTGGCCCTTTGGTCCTCCACTAGCAGCCCACAAAACTTAACTGTTATTGCCTAGGGCATAGAAACTCACCTGGCCGCTGATCCCCCCGCCAGGGAAGTGGGAAGAAGAGGACAAGCAATAAACTTAATTGATAGGCATATGTAAAAGCTAATCAGTGACCCAGATGGCGCCTGAGCAAGTCCCTCTCCTCTAGTGTTGGTGGGGGATCAGCAGACGAGAGCCTAGGCTCCCACGATTCCACCAATGAACAGGGGTGATTGTATAATATATATTGCAGAACATAACCTGAGAATAGGGGGCATATAACCTTGGAATCAAAGGCTATATGCCCCATAAATATCATCAAAGGCTTTGATGATAACTATGAGGCGCATAACCTTTGATGTTCTATATGACACAAAATGTACATTACCACACTACAGTGTTCCCTTATACTTGAAGTATAATTTAAAACAAGTTTTTTTATTTAAAAATGTAAATTAAAAATGCTTATACAAGTCTGTATAGATTAAAAATGTTATGTGCAGCCCTTAAGTGATATTGGGGGCCGCACTTGTGGCCTTCCAAATCAACTCAGTTGGCCACCATAAATTGAATGGCCAAAGAGCAGACATGACCATATTTTTTGGCCGACCTCACTACTTCGGATGGTGACCAGCATCCCCATCCAAAATATATGGCAGCAAACAAAGGGTGCGAAGACGATTCTCGGAACCACCGCCCATGCATGATGATGTGAAATCGCTGCCCATTGCAGTGTCTATGCCCAGCTTTAGTATTAAGAGCATTTGCAGCATTTATCTACAGAATCCTTGGATCCTGCCACAAATGTTTTTTCTTTCCCACTGTTATAGGGTGATGCTATTCATCTGTGCCACAAGTTGCACTTTTCATGGTGTCTTGTGGTTTAAAGGCATGGCCACCTGTGGCCTTCCCTCTCCACAAGGGATGTCACTCTTCCAATAAGCTTAGCTGGGGAGGCGGAGATGCTGTCAGATGGAAGATCTGTCTAGACAGATCTGTCCCATCTAGCTTCCTTTTCCAGACCTTGTTGAAAAGATGCCCCCCTCAACTTGTTCTCTGCAATGAGTGCACATAATGCCAAGGTGTCCAAATGTTGCCTTTTTTGTGCAGGAAATTGAAAAAGAACAAATAAAAACAACACCCTGTCACATGTTACATATATCACATCACCGCCATCATTAGTGATGTCATCGATGCAGGGAATTGGCACACCTATGGCGGGTTGGCACTTGGTCTGGCCCTTTATCAAATTTAAGAAGCCAATGTGGCCCACAAGTCAAACAAGTTGCCCACCCCAGGTCTAGATTTCTTATTTCAGTTGAGCCATGTCAGCTGGTACCTCTCCCATCTAGTTCTGCCTGTGTGTGAGAGCTGGACGCACGCTGCCAAATCTCACACACATAGAGAGCCGAGCAGTGTGTAATCAGCCAGTACAGTGGAGGCAGATCTTTTCTACAGATCTCTGGTTACTGTCTGTGAGCTGGACTGCTTGAGCGTAACTCACATGGGAGATGGGAGAGATGCCTGATGCAGCTATGCTGTCGGGTCTGAACTAGCTTCTCCGCCTCCCTAATTCCTGCCCTGTTGGTCAGAGCATGGAGCTCTGGCCAGCAGAGTGGGAAAAGGCCATTAAATCTCTGATATATAGGGTGCCTCCTATACAATGGAGCATCTTACGGTCTGCAAAATACAGTACCTGGTACTTGGTGAACAAGCCTGTCTGAGAAGTGCCAATTAGTAGTCACAAAAAGACTGTAGGAGATGGGCAAGATAACATAAAAAGAATATTTTACTATAAAATGGTTACTGGTGTGACATTGTCCCTTTGTAAAGAACACCTAAACCGACATAAGTATCATCTGCTAAGTAATAGACCAAAATCATTGCATCATTAGAAAGAGAGCCCCTGTTGCTTCCGGATAAGTGTTTAAGGTGGAAGTGGTTTTGCCTGCCCCTCCCTACTCTTCCTGGTACCTACTCATGTTATGTTCATATGATGGGTGGATGGTGAGAGAGGACAGGGGGTGGGGAAGATCTACACAGCCAACTCTTCAGTGGGATGGAATAAATATGTCTTACGTTGTATTGCCGTCTGTGGTCCCAGTAGAACAAGGTCCGTGTCCCCATTTCATTTCCTCTGCAGGAAGTGATGATTTATTTGTATTGACAATGTACCATTTGCTTTGGTCTGAGGTTTTGCCTTTTAATACTTTGTAAAAAAAGAAAAAAAAAAAAAAAAAAGGGGGCCCGAGTTAAAAAAATAAAACCAAGTCATGTCGGTTAGGTTAATAAAAATCTCAACTAACCAAAGGTTACATGCAAAATTCTGCAAAGCCCTCTAATGACCGCAAAGTATTTCCTCTCTGCACACTTCAAACATTACTGACTTATTACGCAACCAAAATCCGTGACCAAACTTGTCTTGGCAGGTTTTGAAAAGTGCTTGACGGGGCAATAAAAGATTTCAATCAAAACAAGGTAAATGAAAAAACCTGAAGTTTCATCACACTCTTGGGCAACATGAGATATGCTCACATCACTTTCAGATTTAAAGTAAAGCACAGACCCAATATTTATCTGCTGTGCAAATCATTGTGGGAACATTAGCTTGGAAAGTTATAGCAACAATATCTTATTTAATTTCTAATTTTATTGTCAGAAATACTTCCCATAATCCACTGCATAAAGTAAATCAGAATGACAGACACTCTGTGTTGATGTCTGCATTAGTTTTATTCTCTGCAGGGTTTGTGTTAATTTTCAACTCTTAATACAGTCCCTACACTCAAGTACCGTATTTTTCGGCATATAAGACGCACTTTTTCACCCCCCAAAATGGGGGGCAAAAAGTGCCCGAGTCTTATACGTCTATGGGCAACATCCATGGCCATTAGGCCGCCAGTGGTCGCACCTTGGCTGCCCGCCAGCTCTCCCGGCACGGATATTAGCTGGGGGAGCTGGAGAAGCTATCAGATGTGAGATGCCGGCTAGTGCCGACTCTCACATCTGAACTGTCTAATTTCCTATGCCAGCCCTGAACTGGCATAGGAAATTAAGAGAAAAGTATAGATGAACTTGCATCTACCTTTTCTCTTCTGTCCGTGGGAACAGAAATCACTCCCCACGGACACAGTGAGAGGAGAGGAGACAGCCCGGCACCCCCTCCTCCTGTAGAGTGTACAGTGTAGGGATGAAGTTGTTCAGCTGAGAGTTTACTGCTGCTAGCGACACCTACTGGCTGAATTGGATATTGCATTCACTGAAAATATTGAATATATTAACCCAATTGATGTGAAAACTTATTAAAAAACTTTTTTTTCTGGTTTTCCTGCCCTAAAAACTGGGTGCGTCTTATATGCCGGTGCATCTTAATATGGCGAAAAATACGGTAAATACACTGCTCAAAAAAATAAAGGGAACACAAAAATAAGACATCCAACATCTGAATGAATTAAATATTCTTACTAAATACTTTGTTCTTTACATAGTCACACCCAAAATTAAAGAGGAAAAAAACCCCCATAGACTGATCCAACTTTGATGTAATGTCCGTAAAACAAGACAAAATGAGGCTCAGTAGTGTGTGTGGCCTCCATGTGTCCCTCCCTACAACTCCTGGGCATGCTCCTGATGAGGTGGTGGATGGTCTAAGAGAACTTCTCCCACACCTGGACTAAAGCATCCCCCAACTCCTAGGTTTTGTTGTCAGCACATTCAACTATGTAAAGAACAGAGTATTTAATAAGAATATTTCATTCAGATCTAGGATGTCTTATTTTTGTGTTCACTTTATATTTTGAGCAGTGTCTATGGTGGACTACAATGTCTTAAACGTGTGGAAATTCTTTGTAAGCAGCAACTTATTTCTCTCTCCTTTTGGCATAAAGTATTCAACAACTGTACAAATTTGTAAGAAACATGTGTTTAATGGTTAGTCTCAGGGCGACCTGCTGGACAGATAAATCTGTGCTAATGTGACAAACATAAAAATGAAGGCACACTGCTAATGGATCCCAATACAGTCATCAGTATTAGGAAATGCTTTTCTTTGTAGCAGAGAAACATGTTCTGGGTTGTATATTAGGAGGATTGTCTGTCCTATGTACACCTGAATGAGGCCTCTCACTTACAATCCCTGCACAACAAAACTGTTCTAGCCTCACATATGAAATAAAGCTTAGCACATTCATGCGCTACTAAACAAAAGATATCATCTTCTTAATCTTTTATAACATTCCCTTCACACGCCTACAGTTTATGTATAAAATTCCTTCAAATTGTTCAAAAGGTGACAGAAAACAAAGAATGATTACAGTTTATACCGTTTGAAGGTTGGCGCTGCCACCTTTGATGCTGCAGACCTATATGGGCACCCAGAAACCAAAAATCTAAGATCCACCTCTAGCCTGAAATGTATTTGGACAACAATGTAAGAAAAATACAGGGCTAAATATAGTATTCAGGTAACACCAATTGCTGCCATTAAGCTATGAGTGAAACTCATCATCATAAAATGAGAAAACAAGGGTGGAGGGATTGCTGCATTTGAAACAAAGCCAGGACTAGTTCGAGGCACAGGATATATGAACTTCCTCTAAAATCTAATCTGTAAACTTCTCGTTCTATTCTGTGTTCATCATAAACATAACGTTGCCACATGCCAAATGTGCGACATCATTATATTTCACTAATCAAATACACATTTGTCTATGGAGGGAGAATGCTCCTGGATTTACAGTTACTTAGAACTACCTCTGTGATATAGGGACTAACCAACGAAAAACACGGCTATATATTACAGCAATCCTAAAACCCCATACACCTTACAATCTTATCATACAATTTTTGTTCTATCAAAACCATGTAATATGAGGACCGGGCACTACATAGCTGTTGGTAGATCTAATGGAAATTGTATGGAGTGATCTAAAGGTGTATGGAGGCTTTAGTTTTCTTTTAATGCCTGTTTTACACCTATTCCCTCACATCAATGTAGGAGCAGTATTGTGACCCCAGGTTGCTCTGGATTTGGACTCGAACATGTTTCCTCTCCTAGACAGGTAGACAGGTTTCAATAGGTTCCAAACATTGATTTAGAACTCCCTGCAACACAACTGTGCAGGGGTTTGCCATATTGTATGCTTGTATAGGAAGTACTAAGGCTATGTCCCCACTTGGGCAACCATAATTCTAATCACTGGCACCCAGTGATCTCCCACGATTAGAATCGCAGCACAGAGATTACTGGCAGTTGCAGGCAGGAAATAGGCAGGTGGCCCCACCCCTCCTGATCGCTCTCCTAGAGAGTGAATAGGCACGGTTAAAATGACACGAATTTTTTAACCACGCCCATTCACCTCCATGGCCACTATCAGCCACGACCACCCGTGGCCTGTGATCAAAAACACGGTAACTACCATTTTAGATTGCGTGCCCCACCGTGATTGCGGATGTGGGGATAAGCCCCATTAAATACATGGAACTGATCACCCGCAACACAATTTAAAATCACATGGCACCGCGGGCGATCGCTCATGTGGGGACAAGCCCTAACACAGCGCATGTGCAATGCATCTTGCATAGTGTAAAAGAGCCCTAAGGACTGCCTACCAATAGTCATTTGGATAAATCAGCCACAAACAACTGCCAAGGTCACATACACATGCAGCACCAACCTCAAATGAAAGGCCTGAAATACATTAGAACATTGTCATCGGCTATAAAGAAGCAGGTCCCCTCTTACAGTCAGCTTTTGTTGGCTAAAGGATACTAACAGTATGCTGCAATGTTTTGGCAGCATGCGTGGGGTGGATGCTAGTACAATAAATATATTCATCTATTTTCTTTCTATATAAATATATATTGAATATTGTACTTTTGAATGACATGGATGATCAAAGCTAAAAGTAACACAGAAATAGGGCGGATTTGATTTAAATCAAACCGATTTAAATCACTAGTCAGTAAGGCTTGATTTAAATCAATTATACAAATAACCCTAAACCCAGGTTAAAGGTCCTGGGGGACCAAACTAAAAGGAAAGGTTTTAAGGCACTCACGGAGCTGAAATTCCTCGAGCTGACAGGTATGTTCAGAGAGATTGAGGGCTGCTAGATGGACGCCTCGGAGATTGTCACATGGCCCTGTTCTTTTCCTCCTCCAGCTTCCATTGCCTATCCTCCCTTACGCTGGGTCGATATCTGAACCCCCACCCCCCTTACAGGGTTGTTGGGGGGCCTTAGTGGGAGATCCTCCGGCTCCGTTTCCCTTGTGGTCTGCGGCACACTCAGTGCTACCACCGATGTCCAGTACCTCTGTTGGACAGGGGCACAACTGCCCGTTTACCGAACATGTGAGTACTATGTGACCTTACAATCTTGTCTCTATATTGATACTGTGTATTCTGACTTGTGTATGTAACATACCCTTAACATGGACAAAATATACTACAAAGTGGAAAATACCACTTATAGCGAAAGTTCCCCCTGACCATAGTCAGGGGCAAGGGGACTTTACCGGCCATAGGTTTGTTTAGAGTAAGTTGGTAGAAAAATACAGTAATAAAAGTAATAACATATTTATTGCATGATTAAAAACATATAACATGGCATGGCAGTATTGGCTGTTGGTGATACATATCATTGGTGACAACAATAAAGAATCTTAATGAAGGTCCATAAGATGTTTAGGTATGATTATACATGATAATATAACATACAGAAAAGATAAAAGCCAGGATAAGGGAGCATGTATCCATCAGGATCCACTCCACCCCAACGCGCGTTTCGTATAAAACAACTTCCTCAGAGGGTATCTGTATCCTCATAGTTCCTGTATCAGTTAGTAATCCAAGCCAAAGAGACGAACAAGGGAGAGTGTTTTGGTTAGCATCAAGATACAGGTATAGAATAAAAAAGGTATATTGAAGGTGTTCACTCACTTAGATAGGTTTCAAAAGGCCATTTAAGAGATGCATCTGTCCACTGCCCCCAGAAATCTGGGGCTATACACGGGAAAGAACGGGGGGCCAAGGGACGGCGACCACGTAAGCATACCCTTAACATGCATTTTTGATCTGCATTTTTAATACTTACCGTAAAACGGCTGTCTTGTCGGGCAGTTAAGCCTTGTGCAAGCTGCAGCGACCGCATATGAAAGAGTAGTGAGCCAGGTGTTCCTTAACAAAATATTTGAGCCTGATTTTGAAAAGTCTAGATGACTAAAGATTGACTAATGATTGACTTGCCTTAACGGTATTTGCACTAATGAAACGATATTTGACTATTATATGTCTAGTTTCTTCTTAGTGACCCACTCTCCCTGAGGAGCCCCATGAGAGGGGCGAAACACGTGTCGGAGCCTAAGTGGACTCACTAACAATACATTAAGGACCATCTCTGCTCCAATCTCTGTACTGTACACTCGGTGATTGTATCATATATGTAATTTTATAAGTGTATATTCTGCATGTTATGTATAAAGTATAACAAATTTTACCGTCATAGTTATCATTTGATTGACAATGATTGTACCGTTTTTCAAACTGACAATTTAAGCTCTAGGTTGACCACAATAAAGACTCCCTAAGGGCAATTTTTTGACTCCGTGAGTGCCTTAAAACCTTTCCTTTTAGTTTGGTCCACCAGGACCTTTAACCTGGGTTTAGGGTTATTTGTATAAATGAATTTAAGGGTGGCACGTTCTCTATGATATCATTAAGACTGGTCACCACTGTACTTAGCTTTTTTCACCTGATTTAAATCAATCTTTCTTGCCGGTATAACTTTAAAATGCAAGTAGATGAAGATTTTTAGAACAACTTTTCATATTAGTTTTTTTTATCCCCAGTTTAGGTTAATCATTCATATTTAGACAACTTTTCTGTTGTACTTTGTTTTGAGAACTAAACCAAACATCTGTGATAATATCTTGTAGGCAGAGAAACTGCCCAATAATCTTACAAAAACAGAAGTTGATTATGGCATAAGCACATCACCCAACATTTCCCTTTGAATAGACGAGGGGTTATTCAATATGACTGATCCCCTTGTGTTGGCTGTTTGTGTTATGTAGATTTGGCCTATGAAATGACATATCACACCCCCTGAAGAAGTCTTCAACGAAACACACGTTGGGGTGAAATTTGAGCCATTTGGACTATTTTAATTGTCTAAGATGTGTACATCCGCAACATTGTGCGTTGTTTCTGATTGATCTGATGCCATTACTTCATCTTTTGCGCTGTGTATAATAAATGTATTGCTTTTACATAGTAAGTGGACCGTCCCCTCGCCCTTGTCTATTCCAGGGGAAATTTTGGGTGATGTGCTTATGCCATCATCAACTTCTGTCTGTATTGATTTTGAGACGTTCGCCACTAGACATCTTAGAGTGTAGTTTTATTGATTATAAAAACTTACAAAAACCTCTGGAAGAGCCTGACATTGTCAATGGATTAATGGAATTTATTTACCAAATTTTTTTTTACATATACAGCCTTATTCTACATAAAAACTATCTTTATTTCCTGATGGAATAACCTTGGGATGGTAATATATTTTCCTCAAAAAGCACTTTATTTTTTTAAAAAATCTATTTAAATCCAAAAAATCCAATTAAAATAAAATAAAAAAATCATTGATTTTTATCCACCCTGCACAGAAATATGAAAAAAAAATTCTGCTTTTTAGAGAGACGATGAAAACACACCACAAGTGAGGTATTTATATAAACTTACTAATATACAATTAAAATACATGCATCATGTGCAAACCAGAAGCAGAAATACTTCCAGATGTAGAAAGTAAATGATGCGATTTTAGGTGGAACATGACTAGTATGTGTTTGCCTCTGCTCCAAATGTATATACATTCTGTCTACAACCAATAAGCTCTCATGAAGCAATATTTACAACAGTACATCAAACATAGCCCACGACTTTAAAAACAAAAGAGACGAAAACCAAAGTAGAAAACGAGCTCCTGAAATCTTAGCGTTACAGCAATACGGGGAGAGACAACAGTTTAGTTTCAGTTCAGCAGACATCAGTCACTGTCATGGCAGTCCGCTCATTACATCAACAGCACTGAAATATGAATTCAGACCATCTGGAGGGAAAGGGGGACCAGGACACTGGCTGGTCAAATTTAATAGAAACATATTATTTTTGGTGTTTCCGGAAGCATCCTACAAAACGAAACCCTTCTATATAAAAGGAGGTACATTCTATGACTGGGGATACATTCTTCTCGTCTTCAGCTGGCCATACATGGGTATCAATCACAGGGTGAATTCCCACAGGGCTGTGGAGTCGGATTTTTGGGTACCTGGAGTCGGAGTCAGCAAAAAATTTACAGACTCCGGCTCCCACTAAATTTAAATGGGAATTAAAAGTATTATTTTTTTAAATTAAATTACATTTAATTAAATGTTGCTCTCCAGAGCTGACAGCATCGCCCTTTGTGTGCAGGCAGTTACCTTCAATGAAGACCCCGGTCTTCATTGACACTAACAGCATCGGCCAGAGATTATCAGACATGTCCGTTCTCTGGCCGGCCAAGCTGTGGGGCGTCAGCGATCTGTCACCCCATGTGGGCACCCCTGATCGGCAAGGGTGCACACCCATCAGTCAGCGGCAAAATCTGTCGCCGCTCGGTGCGTGTACGACAGCCTTAACTCTCGCTGATAATGAAGTAAATGTGTGTTGCCGGACTAGAGACGCTTGTATAAGTGACGGGAATGGATTGCCAATAGTTCCAGACTGAAGCCGTAAAGCATTTGGAAAACCGCTGTAATTCAGCTGAGGCGACAAATACTGAGATTGTTAGCTTCAACTTTAATCATGGCTATTGAATTCAAGGGAAATCATGAATCATGTGTAAAGTGCCCCTTCACTCTGCCTCTTTTTGGAGCCTTCCGCTGCCCTATCTTCAGAAGATCAGAACACTAAAGCTAGGCACACATGGGTAGATCTGTAAAAAGATTTGAGTACAATCAACATTAACATTGGTGATTGATTGTACTAATCTGTTAACAAACCTACCTGTGTGTGCTTTCCTTCGAGGGGGATCAATAGAGCCGGCTCTAAGGAACTTGATTGAATGGGGTTCTAACATGTTGGAAAGACCCTGTTCAATCTCCAATACTTTGCATGGAGACATGAGTTATCATGGAAAGTATTAAAAAAGCTGCAGCTCATGCCTCCTCCACAGCTGTTGGCTCTCAGTGTGTAGGGGCGGAGCCAGCACTCCTCACTCGGAAGCTGTGTGAGTGAGGCAGCTGTATGAGACAGGCTGCTTCTCCCCAGCTTGTGGCGTGTTGTAAATCACACACTGCAACCTGGGAATAAGGGGTCCCCATTGAACAGGAATCGATGTGCCCATGTGGTGCACATTGATTTACGTTCAATTGATCCCCGATCAATGACAGCGTGGTGCCTAGCTTAAGGAGAAAGCAGCAGCGTCTTCTGCCTAACTTCCTTTCTCTGCTTTCATTGGCCATTACAGTACAATGTTGGTTTCCTGGCCAGTAGTTCTGTAGTTAATGTATGTTGCCTTCTGTTCCTTCAATGGATGGATAAACTACATAGCATATTAAATACAGAGGAGTCGGAGTCAGGGAGTCGGAGTCATCAGAAACGGAGGAGTCGGAGAATTTATCAATTCCCCGACTCCACAGCCCTGAATTCCTGTTAGATGCGGACATGGTACAACCGTGTAAGTGCTGCTCCGGTGTCACAGGGGAGTTATGTCTCTGTCGGCTCTCACTGACCGTCTGCAGCATCCAGGCAGTGAGAGGCGAGCCAACAGAGACAGGAGTCTCCTGTGAGAGGAGAAGCCAGCCGCAGAATTTCTGCTTTGCAACCAAAGCAACAGACATCGACTGTGGTTTACAGTCTTCCCGAAAACAGGGATGGCCGTATTAGATATCGGCCATCAATCTAGCCCATATCTATACGTATATGGGCACATTTACTAGCAGGCAAAACAATATACTGTACTTGTATAACAAAATGCTTTCAATTGTATATTTGACTAAATAAATTAAAATGGATCAAAGAAAGACATTTTATAATTCAAATGTACTTTAAACAAAGTGTCAGGCTTCAAGTGTCTTCAATGACCTTGATAGGAACATGTTCCCTCAATTACTACTCTAGAAGAAAGGAGATCTCACCAACAGGCACACATAACAGGTTCTTCCTACAAGGCTTCATGTGGATAGTTGTATAAGTAGGGGTTAACCTCTCTCCCAGCCAGTACAAAACAGGCTGGCCCACAAAATGTTAACTAGCTAGAAAAATATGTATAAGATGACAAATGCCTCTTTATTTCACCTACATCACTAAATGTTTTTACTGCTTAGGAACAGCTAAGCAAAGTCTGATCTCTCCTACATTGATTTCTTCTTTCAACCTATGTAGCAGCTTGCAGTGCCGCGAAGGTCAGAAGGGACAACCAAGGAGCACTACGAGGGATGCAAGAGAGCAACTCTACGGAGGTACCGGTTTTCCAGTGACTACTGGTGTGATCAAACATTTTTCTTTCCATTTCAAATTCTGGAGAGGGTTGCTCTATGACATGAAGGAGAAGGTTGAACACAAAGTCTACTCAATGCAGGTCTCACAGCTTTGAATAGGATTTTTTTATGCAAGCGATAAAATAACATGACATTCCATGTATGTTTTTGTGCTATTCTTTTTAAAAGTAAAAAGATATGATTATATTCAGCGAGAGCATATTTCATTTGTAAAAGGAATTTAATGTTGTACTCACTTGGTCCATATTTGTATGTCTGTATCTCACAAAGACTAAAATATTCTTTTCTATATATTCAGAGTATTCTGCAATGGCTCTAACAGTTCCCTACTTCCTTGATTTAGCAATGTTGATGCTATTTCATGCCACATCTAATATTGCTTAGTGCTATGGTTTTTCTTTGCCAAGAATGAGGTTGTCATCCAAAAATGTGTATGGTTTGTTATTGTTTATCTTCTTGTCTCATTTTTGTCTTTTAAGCAGCATTTACACTGGCAATTTCTGAGCTGTTGACAGTCCACAGCATAGTGTTCAGGCACTCAGGGGTGGTTCACAAATGCCCCCATTCAATCCAGATCTGGCAGACTGACAAAAAGCATCTGTAAGGTGTAAACATTGTATTTTTCAGACACCTGTGTGAATGGTCCCTTAGGTTTTTTTATTATTCTCATTTTTGTTATATTGGCGGTTTTGTTTTAAGCCACTGTCATAAAGATTGTGAAAATTAACAACATTTACACTATTAAACCTCTGGGCATCCTATTAACTCCTGTAAAAAGAGCACCATGGGCAATCGTTGTGTATTGCAATGCACCTTTCACATCCCATGTGTCATTGCTGGAAAATAAAAAAAATTGATGTGTCCATAGCATGGAGGTCAAATAGGTCATATGATGAGATCATTGAGGCAGCCCCGGAAAGACTGGCCATGGGCTCCCTCTGCACATGTGAGGTTTGTGAATAAACTCACACAGAAATACCTATGGCTTACAGCTCAGGAGGTTAAAAAGAAAAAAAAAGTACTAAAATATTTTCAGGGATATGAATGTCAGAAGCATAATCCATGTGTCAGCATGAAAGGGAGACAATGACTATGCAGAAGGCATAGCAAGTGCAACCATTATGTCTGCTCTTACCCATAGAATTACAGAATGTTTGGGTGTGAAATAGCCTTGAATGAATTTGTGCCCATCTCTTTTTTTTAGAAGGCATTTCTTTTTCCACAACCTTCATATGCTGGCTCTCCAACTGCTTTGTTTTATTGTTTAATGAAGTCTCCAGTACCTGCCTTTAAATTGCGACCTAAGGGCAGAAAGTCTATTTCTGTGTTGGTCTGGATACAAATCAATGCAGTCGCCAGCTAAAATAGTCCAGGGTATAAAGAAGTGACTTAGAAGAAAACACACATTAAAGTGCGACCATGGCAGACTGAAATAAAGAACTGCAGATTTTTGGTATCAGAATGAAAAACAATAGGTGCATGCCGATATTTCCCCTAGCAACCTGCTAGTTCTTCAGGTTTCTACAGGAACAGAATGTACCCAAAAGACAGGTAAGGGTATGTCGCCACTGCGTTGTGTGCTCCGTTGGGACCCCCTACGTTAAGCGCAGTGCTTGGTGGGGTCCTGATGGAGCACATACACATCACCTGCCCATTGGATCCTCTGTTCACATGGTGTTAAGCCAATCCCCAGATGCAGGGGTTAACATAGTGCAGTACTGCATTGGCGAACAAGGGATCTCCCGGGCCGGTATTGTGTGTGTGCTGACGGAGCACACAATGCAGTGGAGACATAGCTTAAGTTTTTCATTTTTATACATTTGTTCACTAATGGAACTGGCAGAGGGAATGAGACCTTTCAATATCATGGAAGGTCGGTTTTCATCATCATCATTTATTTATAAAGCACCAACAAATTACAAAGTGCTGTACAATACATTAGAGTGGAGATACAACACAGGATAGTACATACAGGTAAAGGTTATGACACAGGAGGAGTAGAGGACCCTGCCTGGTCGGGATTACAATCTGATAGCTTTTAGCTTATTGTGTGTGCCTTCTAATGCATTAAATGTCACCATGTCATGAAACAGAAGCCAAACCATATAGTGCCCGATATTACACAGCAGCAAACTGTAACATGTTCAATGAAGGGTATATATTAGCGGTTCTGACACAGGATGTTAGATGCGTTTGTGTGATCATTGTGTGTCATTGCGTGCCTTTACTGTTTAGAATTCCAAGTTTTAAAGATTACAAAAAAATTGGCAAAATGCCTGGCCCTGGAATCATCCCCAGGACATTCCTTGCCGTGTGCACAGGCCAACTTCCCAGCTTTAACTTATACAGGTGCTCATGGTAAAAATGCCAGTAAGGAGAGAGTGTGCATATAACATCTCATAAAAGATAACATTTACAACCATAAGAAAAAACCCCTAACAATTTGTGTCACATTCTTGCAGCGGGATAACCCATGTCCATGTTTTTTGATGTCACTTATTTTGATCAGCCAAAGAACTTATATTGCAGAATGCTGCAGGGAATTGTGTTGCATGTTTTTGACATGTTAGGGTTCTTGTGCAGACCTTTTATTTTAAATGGATGCAAACTCCTTAAGAATAAAATGTGTTGGCTGTGGCATAAGTAATTGATCGATTTTGTCTGTGAAGGTTTGTATTTATCCAGGTCATTGTATATCTGTCGTGGACTTGCTTTGTTTTTTTCTTGAAGACATTTCGCTAGTCATCCGACTGGCTTTCCCAATTCGGTTTTGTGCTTTAAATAATTTTTTTGTCCCCTAGAATGGATCTACTCTGGGTGGCTTAAATTATCTTTATCAGCCTCTTTTAATCCCCTGTACGGTGAAAGGACAGTGTGATTCCATGATAATGTACTGGATACTCACATGCCAACATGTAGCAAGCAGATATGAGGGGGAAGATGAGAGAGCAAGGAGATAAGCTCATCCAAATTTTACTGGCCCTCTCAGAAGGGTGAAGAAGCCTGCAGCAGCGTGATGACATCATCACGCTGCTGTCAGATATCGGCGGAGCTGGGAAACAGTTCTGCTCTCCCCAGCTCAGCCAATGCTTTGCCTAAAGACCCGCGGTTGGACATATTAACGGTCATGTCCAATATGGCTGTTTTCCAACGGGATTGATTGCCCCCCCTCGAAAACAGCAATAGCGGCATATTATATGGGCCAGATAGATGGCCGTGAGCGCGCATGGCGCTCGAATCGCCCATCGATCTGGCCCATATCTGCAGGTATTTGCAGGTCTGTACCCCGCTTTACTGTCAGGCAGGCTTGTATGAATCTTATAATGGATGAACAGAACCCCCTTTTTACTTGTTTGTTTGTTGTTGAATTGATGTGCATCACGTGTAATCGATTCTCATTTGGTTATTTGAATGGGGACCCTGTTCCCCATCCAAAGTAATGGCAATTGAACAGGGATTTACCAACATCTTGGTTCCCTGATTGATTGATTTTTCTATGGAGCAGGATCGATAGCACAAGTGAAAAAAGTGACAGAAAACAAATAAATTACATTTAAATTATAACCAAGGTACTTCTCTTATTTGCCAATATGCTAAATAATTCGTTTGTTAAATCTGATAACTAAAAATAATAAAACTATTTTGAAAGTTTGAAACTTCCTGTATTCTACACCTCTGCAGCACTGTTATTCATTAGAATAGCTCTTAACATCATCTTTATAAACTTAAAAATGACTAAAGCAGGGTACAGACATGCAGATATGGGCCAGATCGATGGCCGGTTCAAACGCCGTGCGCGCTCACGCCCATCTATCTGGCCCATATAATATGCGCCCATCGCTGTTTTCGAGCAGGACGAATCAATCCCGCTCAAAAACAGCCATATCGGACATGACCGTAAATACAGCCGATGGCGCCATACACCTCCATGTTAATGGAGGAGCGCCGGCTTTCCCGCCCATGCAGCTGGTGTCAATAATGACACCGGCTGTGTGAAGAGCAGCGGCGGGAGGGAGGAAGGGAGAGGCAGTGTACTTTGTACACTGCCTCAATTGCCGTGTACGTACGGTACGGGCAGTTCGCTAGGAAGGGAAATAGGAAAATAGGTACATTTTGCATGAAATAGTAAAATAAGGGACTCACATTGGTGTCGCTGTCTTCTTCACACATCGACTCTTCCACAAACTGCTGTCCATTCTACAAATAAAAGTACAAGAAAAACATGTATTACAACCATCAAAAGCTACAAGGAGGTACAAACAAGCACAATTATAAAAGTGCAATTTAAATGCTAAACATCTAGAGATTTTTTATATTCTTACCCAAGTGGGACTTCACCCTGTCTTAATATATAGATTCTCAATGGGAAAGAAAGCGTAGAGCGGACCTTTAGTTCTATTGCCATAAACCTTTTTTCTGGTTATGTTTCTTTAGGGCAGTGGTTCTCAAATTTTCCTTGCAGGGCCCCCTTTTCTATTTTGGAACATTATTGAGCCCCCACTGCCTATTCAAACACAGGTTAAGAATGAGGGCCCGCGCCCCCCTGGAATACCTTCACGCTCCTCCAGGGGTGCCTGCCCCCCAGTTTGGGAACCACTGCCTTAGGGCAAAGTTATAATATCCTGCCTACATTTTCAAGGCTAAAGATGCTTCCTTTGAGCTTATTTACAAAAAAGCAAAAAATCCAAAAAACTTTTACTGTTAAATTTGAATGAAATCAGTACTAACCAATCACAGGCCTAGTGCAGTAAAGTAGGTCAGTAGCTGATGGGTAGATCTATAGTGACACACACAAGTTGACAGTTTCCACACATAATGATCATGTTAGTTTTATTAAAAGCAAAAGGATACATCCAACCAGGGCTGTGGAGTCAGAGTTGGCAAAAAATTAACCGACTTCAACTCCTTCAAAATTTAAAGGGGAATAAAAAAAAAGTCATAATAAACTACTTCTCTGCTATAAGAATAAAGCCCAATGCATTATAAATACATAAGCATATTAAATCAGTGCTGTGGAGTCGTTAGATAAATCCTCCAACTCCCCGACTCCTTTTCTGCTAAAAAGCAGAAGAGCAACAGATGATGTTGAGAGAAGTTTTGCAAATAAACACACAATGATGAGTGGATGTCAGGCGGGTGAGAATCAGGGATGCACCCCCTGGAAATATAGACCAGGAATCTGCCACGGTGATCGGACATGCCGGTAAATTCACGGCAGCCGATTCTCGGCACTAGCACCTGGTCAGTTTATACTTTACAGTAATATCATATGCTGCGCAAGACACAGGAACCTTTTTCGATCGGCAACTTCAAAAGAGATGTCACAATCTGTCACTTCCTGTATTTGGAACGCGGAAGTACAGTTGCAGAGTGTCACTTCCACGCTCCAAATACCGAAGTCAAACTCTGCACAATCAGGTAAGGGTAATGTGCCCTCTTATATTTTCCTATACCGCTTGTGCAAATGATGTGCATGATGGAAGATTAGGAGGGAGCGTAACACCCCATCCTTCCTGAGTTAGGAGGGAGGGTGCATTACGCTCCCTCCTAACTTCCACCTTGTTTGAGGACACCAGTGCTTCTGCTTGTTAGGAGCAGCTCTGATGCTTACAGAGAACTCCCGACCCTTGTAAAATGGTTATTCGACCCCCAAGGGGGTCCCGTCCCACCGGTTGAGAACCACTGATCTAGAGTATCTGAGAGTACCTAATGCTTTATGGGTGGCAGGAGTGAGGAATGTCAGGTTTTCTTTGAAGCAGACCACACCTAAATACATTGAATATAACCCTTATAACTCTTTTTCACCGCACTGACAAAAATCTCAAGATTTCCCCTTTATCACATCCTTGTGACTTCTGCTGCTGTAAGCATCTTCAGAATTTGAGCGACCCGCTTGGCTGAGAGTATACCATGCTGTGGTATAGTAATTGGAAATAGCTTTTCCTAGAACTAATCAGGCACATATGCTAATCAGGTCCCTTTTAATGAACACAGTTTAAACCAACACACTTCTCAGCACACTTTTTTCAAGGTTCATGACTTAAGACTTTGATGATTATTAAAAGCAAGATTGCAAAACTGTAAATGCAATTTATCTCTGGGCAACGCTTTAAGCAAGTCCATAACATTAGGGGCATAAACTTTGCCCCTTTTATTTTGTGTAAAGGCATTTAAAACGAATGTGTAATTCAGTAGAATAACAGGAACAGCAAACTTGTGTATACTAGTGTACTGTCCTTTATGTAATCTATGGTCTTTATTTTTTTTTCAATCTGCCCAATAAGAATTCTGCTCTATTGAACAACGCAGCTTACTTTTTTTGTAAGCTGTGAAATTGTACATTAGGCTATTTTTATTTGGTGTTTAGGGATGTGCCGATACCCCCTGCATTAATCGCAAGCTTTGACAAGGAAGTCGGCGCATCTCATACCTCAGTGGTTCCCAAACTTTCCTTGCAGGGCCCCCCTTTTCTGTTTAGGGACATTTTTGAGCCCCCCATCACCATTCAAACACAGGTTAAGAATGAGGGCCAGTGCCCCCCTGGAATATCTAAGCGCCCCCCAGTTTGGGAACCACTGCCATACATGTACATGACTTCCCGCCCCAAACGTTCACATGGCTTTTAGCGTGTCTATGTTCAACTCTGGGCTGGCGAAATATTTCACTGCCATTAAAAAATGATCTTGATGTTTATAGAGAAAGGAAAACGGAATGTATTATTCTGGTAGACAATAGGACATGTTCCATAATACATCATTTACATTGTACTAGTGCTGAATTATACAGTCCATACTACAAACACTGCTTACAGTACTTCACTTTCATATATGTGCAGTGCACAGATATTGCAAACTTAAAACATGGAAATGTGTCCGCATTTCACAATATGACAAATGTTAACACGAATTCAGAAATATGGTTTTATAGATATCAGAAAAGGGCATAATCACCAAACAAATATAAAAGATAATTGTGTAAAGTAAAGAGATACAATAAAATGCTCGGCAATCAAAATAACTGAACACAGGCATTTACATTGGATTAGAGCTATTGACATACTTTTGGAACAGACAGGAATTTCCTAAAAGTTGGGTTGAAAAGCAATAGATAGATCGAAGAGCTGCCAGCCGGCATCTCTACCATCTATCTCTGCCTGTGTGTGGGAAAGCTGCACTCACGCTGCAGCTTCCACAGACACAGCTATAGAGGAGATGTATCTACAGCAGTTCCCCGCAGCCCCCCTCCCCCCCGATGTGTGAAACGATGATATGAGTCATGTTAAGTGCTATTGGTGACATCTTGTGAATGAAATCTGGTATTGCATTGATTTGAAAACATCAAATATTTTTGTTTGTGTTTTTCCTGCTCTAGAAACTGGGTGCGTCTTAGGGTTAGTTTCCACATACGTTGAGCCTTACATCGGCGGAGCGGTTTGGCACCGTGAAGACAGATCCTCCGCCGAGCAGGTAAGTCTATCTGCTACGTCGGGAGGGTCCCGACGTATGTGGAAACAAGTCCTTATGGTCTGAAAAATATGGTAAATATTGAAGGAAGACCTAACAACTTATCTGGTACAGATTTAGATGGTGTACTATTATTGTATATGAAAGGATATAGACAGTACAGTTTACAAAAAATGCTTCCTCAACACAACCTACAGCTTATAATTAGGCGTTATTGTTTTATAAGCAGTTTTACTTTTCCCACTCAGCACAATAAGACCTCTGACCTGCCATAGACTTTTCCTTTATAAATATATCAGAGAGTTTGCTGCAGCGGTTTTATTTATCAGTATCAGCACTAACAATACTTGAACCTTATTCTAAAAACAGACTCTACATATCAAACAGTGTCAGCATAGTTCAGTTTTTTTCTGAATTACCTAGAAAAAAAAGTGCTGAAAGAAATTAAATAAAAGAGAGTCCTAAACTCTTGCAAACAAAATGTGACATAGAAGTGTTTTAATTGGTGCCTTAAAGCCATAATACAGGCACTGGCACATTATAAGGCACATTATCATTGTATGTTGGTTGTAAAGGTAAAGGCCCCCATACACCTTCCAATCGTTTGTATTTCTGTACAATCAACTTTTCTTCTACCAAAAGCATGTAGTATGAGGACCTTTCTAAACCTTCCAATCATTATGTATTCTATCAGGGAAGACCCGGCACTACATAGTTGTTGGTAGATCTAAAGGAAATTGTATGGAGTCATCTAAAGGTGTATGGGGGGCTTAAGTAATCAAAAAATAATCATATACCTGGACACCATGAAATTGCAAACAAAGAAGTCATTCATTTGGATCTGTACATGCCAGACTGGCCGCTTTACAATACAAAATGCCAATAGAATAATTTACAACCTTCAACCTTCCTCCCAGTCACATGTTTACTACAGCAGATCCGCTTTCTATGTGTGTCTTGGGGTGTATATATAAATGTCCATAAAGCCCATTAACAAAAACTTATCCACATGGGAAAATCACCATCACTACCACTGATAAGGATAATGTGACCAGAACCTCAAACATGGTTAAGTCATCCACGGTTCGATTTTAGTACGATCAATTTCCGATCTGATTTTAGATCTTGATATTTTCATTGGAAGCCAAACGTAAGCGAAACCAAAAGTAGATCCACATGGAAGGTCCGTTTGTAATACGACCAAAATCTCCGATTTTAGTTTTCATCACAAAACACAGGAAAGAGTCATATATAAGTCATATATAAATTTGTCAACATATATGATCATTTTCCGATCGATGTTTTGATCAGTATTGAATTTTTCTTCGAACAAACCATGTGTGCAGTATATAACTTAAATCTGATTGATCTAAACTTTAATCATTTAAGGTCGATCAAACGCTAAAATCGAACGGTGTATGCCTAGCTTAAATGGAACCGGAGTACAAACATCGCGTCACTAAAATCATCAATGTGTGTGATTTCCAAAATAACAACAATAAATTTACACACCATACTATCACTTCAAAAAACCACAGCAGTGCACACCCCCCAAAACTGCCATGGTCCAGCTTAGCAATGTCATCATAATACAACAATCAGTAACCCAAAGTTCTACCAGATCAAAAACACATCTCTAAAACCATGCGATCGGGGGATTTGCCTTTATGCAGAGACTGAAAATGATCTAAAATTAGAAATCTAGTAAAGCTTACAATTAACAGATCAGAAATAACTAGAAGGAAGCACAATCCGAAATGTATTAATAAACCCTGGCAAGCAGGACTCAAAGGATCGCTTAAACATACAATGAATGGAAGAACGTAAGAGGTCACAAAAGCCATATTGTGTAATGATGCCTTGGAGAAACCATCTGATCTACTCACCAGGTTTCTTTCTATGAAATATCCATGATAGAGCATTGTGAGGAGAACTTTCCCTTTCTTCAGAGGAGAACAGCTAAGCGTCCTCCATCACTCCCCAACTAGCACCTTACATGCTGAGCAAATTAACAGATTAAATACCCAAAATGATGCAAGAGGCTGTATGATCACAAAGATGCATATTGATACAGAAGAGGGTAAAGGATCATCTGTTGCCATGGTAGCCCGCAGGAAGGAAGAATAGTGGGAAATAAATCTGTTTCCTGGACGTTTCCCTATGGCAGCAGGAGGTAAGAGATTTACCATAGCAATACATTAACAGTGCAGAGTCGTGTAAAGACATGAACACAACGATTTTATTTCAGGTAGTCACTCTGCCAGGACATACACTTACAAGGACAAACATGTACTTTGCAGGTCTCTTTCTAACATCTTATTTAAATGGAACTCTGGTGCTTTTGGAATAGAATTAAGTCAATATACATTTTTTATTATATTATTAAGTCTTAAGCCCCCATACACCTTTAGATCACTCCATACAACTTCTGTTAGATCTTCCAACAACTATGTAGTGCCGGGTCCTCCCTGATAGAATACATAGTGATTGGAAGGTTTAGAAAGGTCCTCATATTACATGGTTTTGGTAGAAAAAGATTGTACAGAAATTGTATGGTAAGATTGTAAGGTGTATGGGGAGCCTTTAGTTAGTAGAGATTTTATGTATGTAAAACAATATTTGTGATTATCACAGCCTTCGCTGAATGACAAGTTTGCAGGTGCGACACGTTGGAGTAGATTTCTAAAGCACAATATTCACGGAAGGTGCATCTTTCTTGTTCAGGTGCTTTACAGTATTGTGATTAATGTGACACATTTACCGCTTCAGGGCCTGGTAACACCTATCTGTCGCATAGAACGCACACTGAGAAACGCATGTTTAATGAGTAGACGTTATATAAGGCTAGTTGGCACCCTTTATGCATGTTTCCTAATTGTTGCTGAATGTGCCAGTGGAGTCTGGGCCATTAAATTCAATGGTCACTTTCACTTGCTAAATGCTAATGGAGTCTCCACCTTAGGCGATGTTTACACGGCATTATGGGAAGCGCATCCCATACATATGCATGACACCCTGCCTGTTCACACGGCATTCAGCAGGTCTGCCAGCTGAGAGGTTAACGCAGGGCAGTATGTCAACCTCAACTGTCCGCTTGGCAATGGACCAGATAAACTCTGTGGAAACAGGCGTGAAGGGAACTCATGCATATGTATGAATTGCTCCGACATCCCAGTCAAGACATGAAATTAAGGCAGGGGGCATCAGTGCAACCCATAACACCATGGAAACATAGCCTAAGTCGGGTAAAGTTATGGAAGTTTTATAATTAGGGCTCACACAAGTTATGGATGTTGTAATGAGATAATTGTTGTGTATAAATTATAATGCAGGAGTCTTTAGTTGTAGACTGATAAAAAAAATAGAAAACAGTATCTCGCCAGACAGAATCTGCAGGTTTTTTGTATAATCGGCCCAGATCGGTGACCTGCTGATTGGTGAGCCACAGATCGGTTGCTGATTTGCTGATAAGGATGCCATGTCCTTACAGCTCTCTGCCCATATGAGCCCCCACCCCGGGCACTGCTCTCTCTGGGATAATACACACCTCTGTATTGTTAGCTGCGCCTCCCCCCTCTGGTTCTAACACTGGGAAGTCCCATCCATAGCAGCAAAACAAAAATAAATAAATTAAAATACAGCTACCGCATGTAAGGACTGGTACAAGGAGCAGCAACAAGTCCTCAACAAGTCAGAGGGAAGGGAAGAAAGGTTTGGAGAGTAGGTACAGACAGGATCAGTCCCTGGTTCTCCCTCTCTTGCACTCATATCCTTTTCTAGCTGCATTTCCTACTGCCTGGATGACTATTTAACCTCTGAGGTGCTGAACTGGATGTCGGCAACATCAGAGAAAACACAGTCCATGATCAAAGTTCCTGCCCTGGATACATAAACCATGTGGATTTCTGCTGCTTTGGCACTACAATTCCCAGAACTTGCCGTTTCAGCTGAAGTACCATAGGTTTTTGTATTCAGGTCATCATAAAGATATTGGGTTTTGGCACTGTATATAATCAGCTGACCTGTCACAACAGTATTTTTTACTAATAGAGTACAGGTGTCCCCTCGAAATAAGCCTCCCCCTCCCAGTGTCACTGACAGTTCATTCTGCTATGCACAGGAGACATGTCAAGATCAGCCTCCCCCCTCTGGTTCCCCTGTCCATAGCAGAATGAACTGCCAGTGACACTGATGATTCAGCTGCCTCACTCTCACTACTCTCACCTACCTGCCTGTCAGTACTATGTTTAGAGTCTATATATCTATATATCTGGGAGTTTATGGCTGAGGTGTGCTTATAGGACAGTGCTCACTGGCACCTACCTGCCCTTTAGTACTCTGTATGGAGTCTACATATCTTTACTGCAGTTTATGGCAGAGGTGTGCTTATATGACCTTATAGGCTTATTGGAACCTACCTGTCAGTACTATGTATGGAATCTATATATCTATACTGGCAGGGATGTGCTTATAGGACAATGCTTACCCACCCCTGCCTGTACAATATATGGGGTCTATATATCTATATTAGGAGTTAATGACAGATGTGTGCTTATAGGACAGTGCTCCCCTTCTTCTCTGCACTAAATATGGAGTCTATATATTTATACTGGGCGCTTACAGCAGAGATGTGCTTATATGACAGTGCTCCCCTTCACCCTTCTGTACTATATATGGAGTCTATTTAGTATATATGCTATATATACCTGTACTACTACTTACACCCCAAGATTCACCCCCTCAGCTACAACACTTACATGCAAAACTTCAGCTAAAATTCCACAATGCTTAGCTAGAGGGGTGAAACTTGGCGTGTAAGTAGTAGTAGGGGTACATTACTTGTACTATTCAAGGTTTTCATAATATGAATGTTCAAAGTTACAGTGTTATATGGCAATTATAGTTTAGTTTATACAGTGTTGTTGTTACAGTGCAGCTGCAGATTTAAATAAGATAGATTAGAAATACATTTAAATTGATGTCATATGCATTCATTACTTTAGTTCTTTTTTTTTTTTTTTAAATCGGAATCAGCAAAAATCAGCAGGTCACTTTTTCATGTAAAATCGGAATCGGCCCAGAAATTTGCTATTGGTGCATCTCTACTCCAAAGAAAATAGCCTCATAAAAGTTAATCGTGACTCGTATATAAACATCACATTAGAGGGTGTCCTTCATATAAAAGACAAACTCTGGGATAAACTTGAAGAACTACGGTAAGCAAAACAGATACACAGCCACATATTTTAGCCAAAATAATTTAATTACTTTTTTCCAGGGTGGATAAAAATTGATGATTTAAAAAAAATTCGGATTTTTTTTATTTAAATTGGATTATTTTGATTTAAATTGAATTTTTTAAAAATAAAATGCTTTTTGAGGAAAATATATTACTATCCCAAGGTTATTCCATGATGAAATAACGATTCATTTTTAACTATGTAGAATAAAGCTGTATATGTTTAATCTTTTTGGTAAATAAATTCCCTGAATCCAATCACAATGTCATGCTCTTCCAGAGGTATTTGTAAGATTTTCTAATCAATAAAACTACACTCTCAGATGTATAGCAGCCAACATCCCAAAAACAATAGACAGAAGTTGATAATGTAGAGCTAAGGACCTGAGGGTCTAAACCCCAGGCCCACAATTTTACCTTACCTAGATAAGGGACGGGGGGACTTTAACGGCTAGACTCAGATGCATAACCAACATGAACAAAGTATACATAAAACAATAATGTATCAAAAAAGGGTTTTTTTTTAATGTCAGTTCGTAAAAAGGTCCAAAGTATGCGTAGTGTTTCAATAGCGTCGAGCATGTATAGACAGAAAACATGAGACTGTCCCCGTCACTCAGCAATGGAACCTGGATGGACGTCAGCAGAAGTTGGTATGGCGGGCATGTAGAGAGACCTTGACCTCAACATATGTTTCGGAAAAAACTTTCCTTCTTCGGGAGGTCAGCCAAGATATTAAGGGTGCCCCACAGGCCGATAAGTGGACGCCAGATGGTGACTCCAGTACACTACGTCCCAATGCAGGGGAGGGGGGCCAAGGAGGGACGGAGGGCCCACCAACAAGGGCCACTGGTGGCTGAGTATGAAGTCACAATAAACCTGCTTGTGCGTAGTCAAGTAGACGGTAAAAGAGTGGTTCTCCCGTTGCTCTCCAGTGCCGGGCACCGATTTTTAATACATTTACTTTGGTAAACATGATCAGCTGATGGTTTGGGTTGGTCTTGTTACGCAGATCACCAGTGGGGACGCCATCTTCAGAAATCATGTCTTTCCCCCTATATTGATCTATGGACGGGAGTAACCCCTGAGGGTCTGTGTCCACTTTTATGTCGACTTGGTTATTCAGTATGACTGATGCCCTTGTGTTGGCTGTTCATTTATGTAGATGTGGTCTATGAAATTACATCTCGTACCCCCTGAAGAAGTCTTCAACGAAACGCGCGTTGGGGTGAAATTTGCGCCATTTGGACTATTTTAATTGTCTAAGCACATGTAGAGATGTGTACATCCGCAACATTGCGCACTGATTCTGATTGATATAATGGTCATTACTTCATTTCTGACACTGTGTATAACAAATGTATTGTTTTTGTGTCCCCTCAACCATGTCTATTCAAATTCTGGGTGATGTGCTTATGCCATCATTAACTTCTGTACATTTTTGTAAGATAATTGAGCAGTTTCTCTGCCTACAAGATGTTATCACAGATGCTGGGCTTAGTTCTCAAAAGTGCAACAGAAAAGTTGTCCAAATATGAATGATTAACCTAAACTGGGGATAAAAAAAACTAATATGAAAAGTTGTTGTTCAAAAAATCTTCATGTACTTGCATTTTAAAGTTACACCAGCAAGAAATATTGATCTAAATCAGTTTGATTTAAATCAAGCCTTACCGACTAGTGATTTAAATCATGATTTTAATCGGTTTGATTTAAATCAAATCCACCCTGCTTTTTTCACACTGTAGTTATTTATTTCCAGGGCTTTACTAAATACAATGTAATGTTCCTTGCAGGAAGACTTAATAGATTCTACCCCTCCTGCAAGGCAAAAAGAGCAACCATACAAGAATATCTCAGATACTCACTGAACAGACCTTCTAAAGACTGCTTGTAGAAACACATAATAGTGAGGAATTTCTAGGTTTGTTTAGAACAAACTACCGGTTTCATATTCCATCCTTCTTTAAGAAAAAAAAAACGAATGAAAAAGCCAAAACACGGGAGCTTTAGACAAAACTTTATTATTAAGTATAAAATATAAACACTTGTTTTTACAATTAACCTCTGGATATATAAAGGGTTAGAACCTTTGCTGTATATGTCTGGTACAGAGATTCACTCTCTCTGATTTTCCTGATCACCAATGCCACATGACAACTGTCTAAGGGTGTAATTTTCCAAACCCTCTCACTTCCTGTTTAGTCTACAGAACAGGAAATCAAATGACCATAAGAAGACAAGAGATGGCAAATAAAAGTTTACTTCTGAAATGCTTCTACAGCTCATTATCCTTTCTATCCACTCTGTGTTGTATTACAGACATCAAATATAATAGAATGGCATCTCCAGATGAAAGGAAAGCATGTCAGGAAATCAGTAACTATGTTACATTTAGCAAGGGCAAATAATTCATTTATATGTAACAAATACCAATAATATAAGACACTGGACAAGTTGACAAATCACCATCTCTGCTCATTCCCTTTATCAGATTTGATTTAGAAATGCTTTGTGTGGCATCCGCACTGCAGGGGTTACCATGTCAGATCAGGTTTCCTGAATAAGAGCCATTTCTGATCTGATATTTCCAGTGTGTGTCAGAGCAGGTCTATGTGCTACAGACACAAAATACAGCAATGCAGTTATATAAGTGAGGGCAGTCCTAACTTGTACATGTGTCCAGCGTTGTAGAATGACCTGCTTCTGTACGTAGGGATGTGAGAGATTACACAGGGTTTGTACCACCTGCTCAACACACTGTGTGTATACAGGATACTCCGCTGTATGATGCCTTGTTCACTGATCCACAAGTAAGCATTTTTCTTAATTAGTTGCTCACTGCAATTACAGGAAACAATATTTTTTAGTCTGCACTGAGAATAAGAAAAGAGTTTACAAAGCAAATATGTGACAAGTGGGTAAGCTTTACTGCCACCCATATTGCAGCACCTAGAACTTGTATAGACAATCTCCGGGAGAGATCGTTGGGGGGCACAAGTGGAATAAAAAGTTTACACCACATTACCTACATTGGTGGTTCCCAAACTTTCCCTGCAGGGTCCACCTTTTCTAGATAGGAACATTATCGGGCCCCACCCGCATTCAAACTACAACAGGTTCAGGGCCATTTTACACTAGCTACGTGTAAAGGCCCTCAAATTATTTTGTATTTGAAATACAAGTTTTTTTTTTTTCTTTTTTTTTTTTTTTTTTTTTTTTTTTTTTTAACACCAATCATACAGAATTATTCCCATAGAGACACACACACACACACACACACACACACACACCAAACTCATGAAGACCCTTTTTTGGGCTTGTAAGATGCTCCACTGTATAGGATGCACCCTGTACAACGGAGCATCTAATGCTGGTAAATAAAATTACTGTAAAAAAAGTTCTGCTGGTTGGAGTGCCTTTCTCCGACCGGCAAAGCAGGAGTTAAAAGAGGTCAATGGCTTCACCCTCCTCCTGGTCCTTTCCCTCCTGGTCCTTTCTACAGAGCTGTATGGAAGTGGACTAAAGCAGCTGCTCTCATACAGACATCTGCAGAGGGGCGATCCATCAATGGACGGATCATCCATCTGCAGATCTGTGTGTAAGCTGCAGCTTCACTCACATACAGATCTAAGCAGGGAAAGATCCGTCCGCTGGTAGATCATCCCTGCTTCTGTATGTGAGCAGAGTGAAGCTGCAGCTTACATACAGATCTGCAGATGGATGATCCGCCCATGGATCGATCGTCTCTCTGCAGATATCTGCATGTGAGCAGCAGCCGCTTCTATCCGCTCCTATACAGAGCTGTGACAGCTGCAGATGGATGATCCATCCATGGATGGATGGATGAATGGATGGACAGAGCATCCGTCTACAGGTCTCTGTATTTCAGCAGTCAATCCATCCACTCTCATACAGAGCTGCAACAGCTTCCCTGTTATGGCTATTGGGATTCTTCAGTTCTAAAAAAACAACAATACCCCCAATTTCAAGCCTCTCTCAATAATGGGGCTATTTACTGTACACCATACATAGAGATGGGATAAGTATTGCAGTAGGTCACGGTCGTGGGAGAAGTCGGGAATCTCCCCACTCACAAAACATACAGACAAATGAGATAGCCCTATAAATCCTAGTCTGTTCTACTGCACATTGCAGTCATATGAACAAAGAGCGCTTGCCGACCGGAGGAGAGAAATACACAGAGAGCTGCTGTTCATTTAATACCAACAGTATTGACTAAGCTCCACTGCTTTATCTGAATTGGAGGAAAAAAATAAGAAAATATTCAAGTTTTATAGTGTCTGGACCAAAAAAGTTCCAGCGATTTACACTTGCACATAGAGCAGATGTAAAATCACAGAAGAAAAGTTATACCTATCTGGCTGTGTAGCTCGAGATGGAGAAGCCACCTTTTAACTTAATAGTTAAAAACAAATTCAGCCCCTCCCTGAGTCAACGAATGCCAAAGCCATGGAGACTCCTTGTTATCGGTGGAAGAGGTTTTTCACCCGGGGTTTGTATTCATCTCATATATGACTATCGCCAACCAATCATTGTACAGGGGGGGCGGAGTAGAAGGTTAATAGCTGACTGCTAGTTGTACAATTCCACACACACCATGAAACCTTTCACACATATAGTGGCCATGTTAGTTATGAATACATAGTCATACAGCTGGGATCATTCACATTCCAATGCAAGTGTGGGAGTATATAAACCTCATTCTAAGCTTTGTTTTAGAGTCACACTGAACAACTTACCTGCCCTCACCAGTTCCAACCAAAGAGTTGTTTTGCATTTAAAACATGTATTGGAGACAAAAGTCTGCATTTAAGTCAGTGCAAAGTTCATTTAAAAGTAAAAAAAAGTAACCTCAAGTGTATGTAAACGTCAGCTGTAATGCTCCATACAACACTTTGATTTGATGGACAAGAGGGGCAAGGACAACGTGAAGAGGAACTAATGACACTTGAAATCCATCAGCCTAAAAGGAGGTGAGATTACAATGGTTGGAGGATAGGACAACATTTCAGGACAGGAACTATCATCAAAAAGATGTAACATGGTTTTCAGCTTGTATACAATGGAAAGAAGATACCTGAATCTTCTCTCTGTTACATTGTGGTGTTCATAATATCACCAGTATGATATGAAGATTCATTAATAAATATACTTAGTTGTTGCCCTTTTAAATAAATATATGTCAGTAGGAAAACATGACCTTGAACTTATTTATTTTTATGCTAGCTAAAATCTGTCCTGGGTTTGGATCTGACATTCATATCTAACCACTGTGGCAGAAGCAAAAGGCATTTACATACCCAAAAGTCAGGACGAGCTCTAAAGCCCCCCATACAATTTCTGTATGATCTACCAACAACTATGTAGTGCGGGGTCCTCCCTGATAAAATACATAGTGATTGGAAGGATAAGAAAGATCCTCATACATACATAGTTGGTTTTGGTAGAAAAAAAATTAATAGAAGAGAAGCAGGTACATTTCAAAAAGATATGTTTAGGGTCTATTTTACAGGGACGGCCTCTTGTTATTAACTCTGTGATGACAGGATTACATTAGGGCTGGGTCTGCACTTGGTCCCAAGAACCACATGTGGAATAATGGACACCACAGCTTGACGTGTCCATGGTGCCCGCCCAAGGTTTGCCCCCTATACGGAAGCAGTTTTTTTCATTTGAATGTGCAGAATCAGCCATGCCGGCTTTTCCATGTTTTTGCTCATGTCACATTACACGCCCATTACATGACCCAGCCGGGCATTGTGGATCTGTCACGTCTGCCGCAACAACCCATTATAGAATGGCACGTCATTTGCCACGGGCCCCTTTAAGTAATGTATATGTAAACCTAGACTTCCTCTCATATCAGACAGAGTAGGGGAGGGCTAAAAGCACTGCTTTTTTTATTCATGCTATCTCTGACTTCTGCTATATCTTCCTCTTCCTCATATGAGAGAGGAACTAAAGCTGGCCATACATAGCATTCAATTGCCAAACCAGCGATCATTTGAAGAGCAGTCATTAAGAAAACAAATGCTGCCCACCTAGAGCGATCGATTCTGCTGGAAGAAAAAGACTGTCTAAAAGGGATCCGACATGTTGGTAAACCACTGTTCGATCACCATTACTTTGTATGGGGATTGAGGTTCCCCATCCAAAGTATCTGCCAGGGATTGATTGCCAAAGGTGGTGTGCATCTATTTGCTGAACGATCGATGTGTCACCATGTTTCGATTTATCCCTCACCAATCACACAGGAATCACCACATGTATGGCCAGCTTAAGGTTCTGTTCTCTAAAATGCCCCATCTTACAGCCCTCACCTACTCCTACTTCGTCCAAAACAGGAAGAAAATCACCTTCAGCTAGATCTTTCTCATAACTTGTACAGGATGACGAGACACAATCAGTAATGATGTTAATAAGCTTACATCATAGTTTTGCAGAAGTTCTCATCTTCCAAGAGAGATTGATTCATTACCACAGCTACTGTATGATAGAATTACACCAGCACAGGGTGGCATCAGGATCCTGAACTATCTCTATCCATTGCCGCACACTAATCGCCACCCACGGATGATGTAGCAAGATCAGAAGGGCAGAGGAGAAACTGAGTAACAGTATGACGTCACAACTAAACTACCCTGAACCACACCCTGCTGACATAGGAAAGCACCAGCCAATATTCCCATATCAAGTCATATACATACAACATGAGATATATACCCAGTACTGTAAATAAAAGAAATCCATATCCTATTCACAGGAAAACAGGAAGCACCAAATATATCTCTGTAATAGCAGATCTTGTCTGTGCACATAAGAAGTGAGTCTAGAGGTCTCCAACCTCATAAATAATCCACTGCCTCTTTCTGCCAGACTGCCGCCGCGTTTTAGGGGCGATGAAGGCAATAATGGTAGTCAGGTTACAGATGAGCACCAGGGAAATGACAGCAGCAGCGAATTTGCTATCTGGCACTCCTCCACCGCTTCCTAATGCCCAATTACTCAGACAGGTTTAAAGGGTGAAAAGGACATCTGAACTGGGGGCAAAGCAAAATAAATCTAGCAGCACAAAGAAATATAACCAGAGCAAAAGGACAGACTGGCAGGGAACATCTGTCAGTGAGATCAGTGGAAGAAAAAACCCAAACGCCAGAAACCTCTCTCATGTTTGAATGAGGTTTCCACATAAAGGTCACTTATTACACAACACAGAGATGCCTTTGTAGTCACAACACCGATGTTACATCCGACAGCTTCTGATCAAAAGGAACAACTTCAGTCTTCATTCCAGATCTTTTACACTAAAACAATGTCACTCGCGCTAACTACACCACATTCCAGCAATAATGACAGCCGGAATTTCCACCCATCATCACTAATTTATGGACTGTAAAACTGTAAATTATTCAGTCATTCTTGTAGCAGAACAAAGACAATACACCTTGATTGTTCCAATCGCTTCCATACAGCCAAGAGAGCCTCATGCCAAGATCTATTTCTATCAAATGACAGGACCGCGTGTCGGTTATAGAAACAAATCAAGGGACCAGAAAAAGTAACATTGTTACCAGTATCTTATCCTTCAAGTACTTCACTGTCAACTACCAACCGACACACAGAAAACAAACAGCAAATGACAGTTGGCCATCATACAAAGTAAATCTTTTTTTATTATTTTAAAGTTTGCTTCTGCATTTCCAATAAGTGACAACACTCTGGATACTGGACTCTCAGGCTGACATAGAAGGGACAACATTCATCCTGGACTGTGTCACAGAAGTGACAACACCCATCCTAGACTGACAGGCTGCCATAGAAATGACACCACTCATCCTAGACTGCCAGGCTGTCACAGAAGTGACAACATTCATCCTGGACTGTGTCATAGAAGTGACACCACTCATCATGGACTGCCAGGCTGTCATAGAAATGACACCACTTTTCCTAGACCGCCAGGCTGTCACAGAAGTGACAACATTCATCCTGGACTGTGTCATAGAAGTGACACAACTCACCCTGGACTGTCATAGAAGTGACAACACTCATCCTAGGCTGCCACGCTTTGCACACACATTACATCCTGAGCACAGCCATTGCTGGACTTCATACATGAAGAGATCTGAAGCGATGCACCAAGTCATGAGCAAGGTGAATGCCCTGAGAAGTGCCATGCAGCCATTGCTGTGACATGTAGGCAGGAGATGATCAGTACAGATAAAACAAAGGATGAAAGGTGAATGCCCTGGACGCTGAAGTTCAGGCGTGCTGCACATAAAGTATGGAGTACACCTCTCTATAGAGGGGTAATGCCATCCTCCCTATGACAGCCTGGCACACAATGCCCAGTGGCACTGCTGTGGTGAAGTTGGTAGCGGCTGTCAGTGTGAAGTGAACTGCTGTCACCTCTCCTGTGCTTCCTATACACACAGCCCTGAGCAGTCACACCGGCCACTCTCCTCCTCTCCATATATAGTCAGTGAGGGGACAGCTCCCTGCTCGCACTACTCCGCCGACTCCCTGGAAAGTTGCTCCTCTGCGGCACACAACGGGTTAGCTCCACCCGGATTTCCTGGCAGGGTGTCCCCCGACAAGAGGCTACATGCCCCGAACCCCCCTCCTCTATCTCCCCCGGCTCACCTCGCTCTCCACTTTCTTCACCGCCAGCTTCTGCCACGGGTCTGCCAGCTGCGCCAGCGGCATCTTCCCCGCCAAGCGAGCGGATTCCCGCACAGGTCCCGGAGGAGCGGCAAATAGAGCAAACTCCCTGCTCTGCCCAGCCGCTCTGCCCGTGGAGCCGCTGCTGCTGTCTGACGTCCAATAGCTGGCGAATGCGTGCCGCTCCAGCGCAGCTCCTCTCCCCACACACAGTAGTCACACTCTCTGCTCCTCACTTCCTCTCACAACATGGCGTCCCGATCAGTACCTGCCGCTGGCAGGCTTCCCGACGTCACGCCGCGTCACGCCTAAGGGCGGAGCTCCTCCCGCCTACAGTCTGGGGCGACAGGTGACAGCGAGGGGAAGCTGAGGGGCGGGGTCTGCGCGACTGCGAACGTCAGAACCGCCATCTTGGTTGTGGCAACCAGACTGGAATTTTTTTCTATGAAGAGTAGAAATCAAGTTATGTCAGTCATGAATGTCTTCACATTGCGCGGCAAACCTTCCCTCACATACTTACACTGGTTCTGTCTTATCACTGGCTATGTTCAATCATTGTGAATACTTTTAGTAGAGAAGCACTCCAACTATTGTAAATGTAAAATAAAATAGTCACAATCTTTAGGCAAAACTATTTTGTCTGGAGCGTGGTGTGAAATAATCCTTACTTCCTGTCTGCATACCCTAGAAAGTAAGAGGAAACGCCTTCAAATTTAGTAAATACCTCCATAGCCAGGGTTTACCATTGGGATATCTCTATTTCAGTTCTGGTGACCAGTCATAAATTGGAATGTCCAATGTTTTTCTGTCCAGTAGACAGTGACAGTCACATAGAAACACAGAAGCTGATAACCCTATATATAAGATCCTAATAGAGCTTCTTCTTTACATCCTATTACCAAAACATCATCTACCGTCCTATGGATAGGACTGGATGAGTTTCAGTAGATTTACAGATAGTCAGAGTGCAATATTCTAAGTTAATGGCACCCCTAAAGTTAAAATATGTGCGAATAGCGCAACGGGTGTGTGTGTGCTGTGGTTCCAAAATGCACCCCACAGTGGAATGTATATGTGAAATTTCCCTTAACCTCCTTGGTGGTATGTCTGAAACCCAGTTTGGGGCATACGTGTCAAGTTTCGGCATCGCAGAACCGGGGGGCGTACAGCAAATGACGTCAGTGGCGTCACTTCCAGTACATGGAGTACATTCCGTGTCCCACGTACCGGAAGTGGCGTCACTGACGTCACTTTCGATGTCTGCCGGCCTTTTGACTGATCTAGCAGGGAGAGGGCGTTACTCTCCCTGCTTATGTCCCACCCGCTTGTGCTGATAATGTGTGAGGTGGGACATTAGCAGGGAAAGTTACAGCCCCTCCCTGCTAGATCAGCTCGATTTAAAAAATCCGGGATTTCTTGAAATCGGGATTTGGCCGGGAAAGCCACATAAAAACGTGACTTTCCTTTTAGGGTCATATAGACACATAGAATACCACTTAGACCTACAAAGGAATGACCACCATCCCAAATTAATATCACAGAAGGGGGGTTGGACGGACAGTAGGTTCCGAAAGTTTTTCAGACCGACAGTCCCTCCGGTTTTTCTCTTTGCCAGACAGGCAAAGACTGGGGGACTTTAGATGTGGCCAGCCCAGCTCATCAATTATTACCCCAGTTGGGGATTTAGAGAAAAGGCAAAAAAATAGTAAATGAAAGCAAGAAATACGGGTGTAAATACACAAAGTAGGATCTAGAAGTTATGCAAGGTTAAGATGATCATGTCGAGATAACAAGATAGGTAAAAGAGTCCAAAATATCCTTAAAAAGTTCAAATCTTTAATCTCCTAGTTTGTTTTCGCAGGGCGATATAATTTGTCTGTCCTGATATTTATCGATCCATCTGGCAGGCTTAGTTAGTTAGGTGTCCATGCAGAATAAAAAAAAATCCACAGCCTCGACGCACGTTTCAAGCAGATTTTCCTCAGGAGGCGTGGTTGGATCTGTTTGTTATGAATGAGATGTGTATATATCAGTGGCATATGAGAGTGATGTGGACATAAGATTAGGTTAAATTGGTTTGTATAGTGCAGGGGTCTCAAACTCGCGGCCCGCGGGCCATTTGCGGCCCTCGGGATCTTGTTTTGCGGCCTGCACCCAGGGGGTACACGAGACCACAGCCAGGGGTACGCGCAGGCACCAGGAAAAGTTTGGCACCTGCGCCGGTAACAGGCGCGTAATGCCTGCTCTCAATCCAGGGGGACGGGCTCTAGGGTGCTCAAGCCCAGATCCCGCCCAGGACTCCATACTTGGTGCGGTGGGCGGGCTTAGGGCGCCTCTCCCAACCTCGCCCCTGTCAGTCAGTCAGCTAGGGAGCCCAAGCCAGACCTCGCCCAGGACTCCATACTTGGTGCGGTGGGCGGGCTTAGGGCGCCTCTCCCGACCTCGCCCCCGTCAGTCAGTCAGCTGCTAGGGGAAAGTGACTCCCCCTCTAAGCTAGCCGCAGGACGTGATTCCCGTGAAATCCCTTATGCGGCCCAGCCTCATCCTGACTTTGCCTCCTGCGGCCCCCAGGTAAATTGAGTTTGAGACCCCTGGTATAGGGTAACTTACCCAGTTGGTAAGAATTTTTGGATAACAGTTCAGCTCGCCCAGGGAGAAGATGGAGGACAACAGAGGGAACAGGGGGCCACTGTTAGGAACAGCACGGGCCAACCTTTAGGACACGTTAAGATATGTTTAAAGCATATCGTAATGGATAAATCAGTGGACCTGCCTGTTATAGAGGTGGCGTCAGTTTCCCAGCCCACATCACATCATTGATGAAGTGGGCGATGTGTAGAGGGTGGGTGAGGAAAACCAGCCAACGCTGCTTTGATCGCCCGTCAGTGGCACGATACCGACATACCGCCAGGGAGGTTAAGGAAACAGTCCTGTTTTAGGTATTGCTTCTAGGCATAGAAGCATTCTTTTTTAAAGAAGAACTACTAAACTACTTACTACAGAGGTGATGCAATGTTTCAAACAGTGCTATTTTAAAATGTAAAGGAAATAGAAGAGCAAACTCCTTCTGTGTCATAACCTATACCTGTGTGTTATGTTGTGTTTCATCTCAACTCTAATTGAATGTACAGCGATGTGTAATATAATGGCGCTATAAATAAAAGCTAATAATAACAATACAGTTATTAGGATGGATGAGCTAGAATAACACCAACAATGGGTGTAATAAGTTACAAGTTGTAGTCATTATTTCCGCAATGTCACACTGTTGCGCTAATGTAGTTACTGATTACTACAGACATCACCGTCATTGTCACTATTTTCATACTTGCTAGTCCTTGGGTCACTGCACTTCTACAGAAACAAAAGAATCAGCCTGTTTGTATGCTACAACTTGAAAAATCAAGACCTACACACTATGAGAGTTACAAACGACAAAAATTACACCTTGTAGCAGGGTACAGGCGGCTTGATATTTGAGCCGTCCGATGTGCCCTGCAGCAGCGTGATGCCGTCATCACGCTGCTGTCAGATATCGGCGGAGCAAGGAGACAGCTCTGCTCTCCCCAGCTCAGCGGAAGCTTTGCCTGGAGACCAGCGGTCTCTATGCAAAGCATTGGACATCGACCGTATTTACGGTCATGTCCGATATGGCTGTTTTTTTTAATGGGATTAATTTGTCCCGCTCAAAAACAGCGATGGGTGCATACAATATGGGCCAGATAGATGGCCGTGAGCGCGCACAGTGCTCGAAGTGGCCATCGATCTGGCCCATATCTGCAGGTCTGTACCCTGCAATGATTTTGTTCTCACAGAAATGGTTGCAAAACTATTTGGACTGATGTTCATAAAAAATTCAGAATGCATAAACTAAAAAAAAAAAAAGAATGAAAATATTTATAAAATGCTTCTGATTCAGTCACTTTTAAAATACAAACATGAGATATAACGTGGTACCTGTACATTCTGATAGTAGCTTGACTTGCTTCATGCACACAAACATGCTGGACTTTCCTGAAGCAGCAAATCTCTGACAACTTCTTGTCAGGTAGTCTATTACAACAATCGGCCAGCTGGTATTGGGATAGAATGCCCTTAGGCTGGCCATAGATGCTTAGATCCCCGTTGGTTTTGCAGGCGACTCATCTCAGCGTTGTCTGCCAAACCGACGGGAATCTTGTCAGGAGGAGAAAGGGGGCTGCACTCTGACGCTCACAGCATCGGCATGTGAGTCTTTTGTTTTATTTCATATTATTTAACCATTAACAGTACCTTACTTTGTTGCACTAGGTTGTGCGCCTTGTGTCCTTGTTCCTATTTGTCTGTTACAGGGGGCCACACTCCTCCATTTTGAGACACAAAACACACATCCCTCATATTGACCCAGTTTTACTCTGTGATCTTTGCTCAGGCCCCATACACCTGCTGAGGGCCCATCTGGCCACTGATATCACTGTACCTGTGTAATCACGGACTGTTGTGCGCAACTATCTATTATCTTTGTTACCCCTGTAGCTGGGCCCACATCCCCCCGGAATACCTCAGCGCCCCCCCAGGGGTGCCAGTTTTTGAACCACTGCTTTAAGCAATCATTCAAAATAATGTATACTTACTGTAAATACTATCATTTTTAAAGTTTGCGTTAACGTAAATGCTGCAATTATGAAAAAAAAATACACTCTTTACTCTACTATACTCTTTATAAATTTCCATTTAAATTTGTTTCTTGTAAAAACAATACCACTTTTGTTTAAAATACTATTTGACTTTCAGCGCTATGACATGAAAATGTTACAGAGAAGAAATGTCAGTGCAGCATTTGTTATTCTTATGTGGGCTGGATTTATATTTGCCTGCAGTTCTACTTGAAAGGTTGCATTCTGAGAAGTTTATTGCCTTTTAATTGTAGTTTGGTCCAGAGAAATGATAACCCCAGGATCTGTGCTCTGGCAGTCCCCCTAGGAGTCATAAAATTACATGCATTTATGGACAGACTTCTTTCCTGTTTGCAGTATCAAATAATGTTCTACTGCCAGCTTGTTGACATTCCCTGTGATTTGGAATTTTCCTCGGAGCACAGGAACATTCTTATCTGTTGAGTTTAATTTGCACTGCTCAGTGTGTTCTTCTAGGCAGCAAGTAAAGTTCATTATTATGGATAGAATAGATAGTAGGACATACTACATTGACAGGGGTGCACATAACCTTTTTATTGTTTCATTTCAGTAGCAGAAAGGACACACACTTCACCATCACTGTCCTCTGCATCCGCTTCCTGCATGGCATGTTCTGCTGCAGATGGACCTTCCTGTTCCTTATTTACCTCTGATTAGCTGTCTCCATCCACAGCTGACTTTGGGTCAAATGTAACACTCACAGTACAACAACATTTAAATCCCGAGATCTCATACCTTAGTAGTACAAAACTAAAAATTTCTGGCTTAGTAACTAACCCCTGAGACTACCAGCAGTCCAAATGTCAACCTTTCATAGTCATATTCCAGCTGTCACACAGTGCTTTTCTCTTGTTAGATTTTACCCTTACATATGCCTACTCTGACTTTCATCCATCAGATCTCCAACACCCTACAGGCTGCCATACACACCCCAACGGGTGCAGACAGACCTTCTATGATAATCACCGGAATGCAAACGTGATGACGTCATCACGTTTGCACCCTGGTGCATTATGGGGCCCCTTCAGTCGGCCGGCACCCTTTGAGTGCCGGCCATTAGCTTTAATGAAGACACCGGTCTTCATTGAAGCTAAAGCCATCGGCTTCTATCGGCCAGAGATTATCGGACATGTCCAAAGCTGTGGGGCGACAGGGATCTGTCGCCCCATGTGGGCACATACAGATAAGCGGCCGATTTTTCCGCTGACCGACGGTGCGAACGAGCACGCCCGTCGGTCAGGTGAAAAATCGGCAGTTTATCGGCATGTGTATGGCGGGCATTAGTAGTCCAACATTTTTTGGGGGATAATTATTTACACTCCTAACTGCAACCTTTCATAGTAATTCATATTTCCCTGCAGTTATCCAAGTGACATAAAGTGCCTGCAAGTTTTTAGTATGCATATGAGCTTAGAAACAATGCAGCTATGCATAGCTAGTTTTTGGCTCTTTTTGAGTACCACTTATGTGCACACCTGTACAATGAGTTACCTGACATATGATCTGGCGTCTCTCATCTCATCTTCCATCTTGCCTTGATTTATTTTAGTTGGCTATGAATTTGGAGCTTAAATGTTGCTGTTTTAGTTCCTGGGCCTGCAAAGTCTTGTTCATAATAGAATGCATGGCAAACCATGGTAGTCAAAACACATAGCCATGTACTGTGTTTCACAACTGTCCCATTATCCACTTAAAAAAATTAATATGCTGCTTTGCAAATTATGGATGTGAAGAAACTGGTATGACAGCTTATAAGGAAAACCCATTGATATAATGATGATATAATACATGTGCTAGCATAAACACATTTGTTTTTAAATCAAACATGCAGCCTTCTTTAAGTGGGTGAATTGTATGATTTAAGCTGGCCATACACCTTTAGATCTCTTTGTCAGATATCCTTGAAATCTACCAACAATTATGTAGTGCCGGGTCCTCTGTGATTGAACACAGGTAGAGATGATGGTTTAGAAAGTCCCTCATATTACATGGTTTTGGTAAAACAAAAGGAGATCTAAAGGAAATCTGACAGAGAAATTTAAAGGTGTATGGGGGCCCTTACAAATAGTAATATAACAAAGAAGGAGAGATGCACTTGTGGCAACTGCAAATCCGATTTAACCATTCAGCATTTAAAAAAGTTAAAGAATATAAATTAAATTCATGTAGAAAAATACAGGTCAGCAGTAAAACTATGCATAATATGCAGCAGTAAAACTGAGCATTGAGATGAATATTGTAACTATTCTTTTACCAGGATGGGCATCTTACCACGGAGACCATATTTGCTTGTATTTTTCTGGGGTACCTGTATGCTGAAGTTGCACCTTCATGTCGCCAACCCAGTCACTAAAGGATAAAGGGACAGTCTTCTTTAATTTAAACATTATCACATCGCCCCACCAGTGCAATATGGTTTGTTTAATAAAGCGGACCTACCACCTCACTGGGCACTTTACACTATCAGCAGCAGCATTGCTGATAATGAGGCAATAACTGCTCAAAATTTTAAAAACAATGTTCCTTACAGAAGGAGAGGTGAATTTCCGGCTCTTCCCTCCCACTGTGTGAGGTACCCACCACGGCAAGGTTGTAAACAATCAGAATACAGGGGCAGCTGGGAAGAAGTCCGTAGTCTCCTGTGACTTGGGATGCAGCTTCACATCTGTAGAATGTATTGTGATGTAATCAAAGCTCCATCTAGTGGCCGTTTTATAGAATTACATCCCCATAGTCAGAATTAAGTATTGCTGAAGCGTGAGCAGAACTGCTTCTATCTGCCCTTAATAAATATGATTTCCCCAGGAATGAGCAAGTGAGGATGGTGAGTATGTTGTTTTTTTATTCTCTAGCAGTTTTCACAGATGAATACTGCTGACAGGTGAGTATTATGTCAATGTAATGTATGTGGTTGTTTTTTTTTTGAGTATAGAATCGCTTTAAGTTTTTTAGGAATGCTTGGCTTGTTAATCAAAGTAAAAAAAAAACTGGCTGGATGGAAAGGCAATAAGTCTATGCCACTGGGGTACTCAGGAAAACAAACATGGCTGTATTAGTACTAGTGACAGACAGAACTAACTTTTATCTCACCCATAGCTACATTCTAAGTTTGCCCATGTACTCCACCCACTAAAATACCAAACAAAAACAATATTTTAGGAACCCTGGGTTCATGACCCTGTGGTGTCCTAAACTCATTAGAATGAGCCCTATTGGGGGCTTTTAAGGCACCCAGCCAGAGAAAATTCCAGTGTTAAACTATAATCAATCCTCATTTATTGTATGTTACACCATCAAAAGAATATGCATACAATCACATGTAACCTGTTGCGAGCCTACTGCCTGAGGGTGCAGAGTCCAGATGCTGTATATGGGCCTGCCACCTGGTGTGGGCAAACTCTTCCAGTCTAGAACAGCCAGGATGATAAAACAGTGTTAAAGGAGAGAATGGATATGGCAACAGGTTACATGAGATTTTATGCATTTTATTTTGATGGTGTAACATACAATAAATGACGATTGATTTTAGATTCACACTGGAATTTTTTTTTAAAGTCCCCATTAGGGCTTATCCTAGTGAGTTAAGGACACCGCAGGGTCATGTACCCAGGGTTCCTAAAATATCTTTTTCTGGTACCTTATTGCACTTGTGTAAATAGTCAACAAAATGAGTCCCATGATCCGGCACTACCTGACATTTCACAAATCTGGGAGACTTTTGTTTGTTGAAGACACAGGACTAGGAAAAAATGCCTCACATCAGTGCACCACAAAGCACTTCTAACAAATTCTATTTCTATAGCCCTCTATACATGCTTAGATTCCTTGTCGATTGGTCAGCAGGTTAATGTCATCATGCACGGCTGGTCGGTATGCCAGCATTTATTTTGGATGGGGACTCTGAGATCGATTTAAAAATTATGGACATATCTGTAATGTCTTCGATCAATTTGTGGACCAATTTAAGGCGGGCGCTTCTGATCGTCCGCTAATCAAAGCTTGTATGGTGGCATAATAAAATCACTTATCACTGCCTTTGGTCCTGTTGTGCTCTTTTTTTAAATTTCAATTTGCTTGTGCATGTGCAGGTGCTTTGATTAGCATTTCCCATACTTACAAACACACATCCTGCATAATACACCTTTAAAATCGGCTTTTATTATTTCATAATAATACATAAGAGGTTAAATGTTTGAGGCTAAGACTATGTTTCCACTATATGTCGGGACCCCCTCTGCTAAGCATATTGCTTGGCGGGGATCCTTATGTAGCACACAGAATTTACCTGCTCGGCGAATGCTGTGTTTAGACATTCACCGATGCAGAGGCTCAATGTACTCAACTACATACAGCCTTGCATTGGAGGAATGGCTTGGCGCAGTGAAGACACAGCATACGCCGAGCAGGTAAGTGAATGTGCTCATTCGGACCTCCGGCCAAGCAATGCGCTTAGTGGAGGGGGTCCCGACATATGTAAAAACAATCCCTAATAAAGAGAGCATTTACTAGTCTTATAAACTGTCCTTACAATGCAGGGCAAATAATCATTTAGTTTACATTAATCAAACAGGAATCAATTCCTGCCCACCTGGTACGATTGACCAAAAGTGATCAAACAGAAAATTGATCAAAAAGTGATCAGACATTAATGTTCCTCATCTGTTTTGAATGTTTCCCCTTCTCTTCTCTGCTGCCCCCGCTTTTGCCCCCGTCTCTCTACCCCCCTCCCTTATCCCTCCTCTCCTCTTCCGTCCCCCTGGTGCATGGGACTACCCTCCCACACTCGATGGTGCTGTACTGCCGTCCATCCTTCAACCCCCATGACCTCCTTAGAGTTTTGTTCCCTTAATGTTAAGGGACTCAACGAGGCCAAGAAACGTAGGCATGTGCTTTATCAAATGCATAAGCGAAGGGTGCACGTCCTCTTCACCCAAGAGACGCACTTTCTTGCTTCGGCAGCGCCCGCTCTCACGTCCCGACACTACCCGCTATCCTTCTATAGTAACAACCATTCCCAGAAGACTAGCGGAGTGGCTATTAGTATACACAATTCTGTGCCGTTCCAACTGTTGCTGAAGAAGTCAGATGAGGAGGGCAGGTTCCTCCTTCTGAAATGCACCATATTCGGCAAGCTATTTACTCTGGTGAATTTTTATTTACCCAACCACAACCCCGCTAAATACCTCCTCAACCTGTTTACTGTGATTAAACCTTCTATTGAGGGTGCTCTGGTGCTTGGAGGAGATCTAAATATGGTCTTGGACCCCTCCCTAGACTCCTCTTCTGGTAAATCTCATGTTGCTCTGTCTGCACTGTCTAAGCTCAAACACACTTTTCACTCCTACCAGGTCGTGGATATCTGGCGAGTGTTGCACCCAGCGGATAGGGACTATACGTTCTTCTCTCCTCCTTATAATTCGCACAGTAGAATTGATCTTTTCCTTCTCTCGCATCACCTTCTGTCCTTGTCCCCCAGGGCAACCATTGGCTCGCAATTGCTGTCCGATAATTACCCGGTCCACCTCTCGTTGATCCTGCCTGATGCTCCTACTCGGGCATTTACATGGCACCTTAATGAGACGCTTCTTAAGGACGAGTCGGTCAATCGAGACTTGCTAGACACTATTGCCCAATTTAGAACTGACCATGTGCATGACGAGACTTCCCACCCGATTCAGTGGGAGGCACTTAAATGTGTCCTGAGGGGTCGTCTCATTTCCCATGGGGCGCGTATTAAGAGACAGCGTGAGAGTGACATGCGTTCCTTGGTGGCGGACATTTCCTCCCTTGAAACTCACCATAAAGCTCTGAGAGACCCTGCTACCTTCCAGTCTCTCCTGCTTAAACGCCAGGCCCTCCAACATCTGCTGGACACTGCTTACATGAGACACAGGGAGTGTCTGCGGTCCACTATTTATATGGCGACAAGTGCGGTAAGTTTCTTGCGTGCTCCCTTAGAGCCCGCAGGACCCAGACCTTTATCCCTAAGGTACAGTCCCCAGGGACCGGCGTGGTACACGACAGCGTGCAGATAACCGAAGCGTTCTGCCAATACTACACAGACCTCTACAACCTGCCTAGCCCCTCGCTCTCCCCTGATGCCCGTGCTCTGGCCCTCTCGACCTACATGGTGGATACTGGCCTTCCTCAGATTGACCCTGCCCTAGCCGCCACCTTAACAGCGCCTTTTTCCCCCGAGGAAATCCAGTCGGTCGTCTCCTCTTTCCCATCGGGTAAGAGCCCTGGCCCGGATGGTTACTCGAACGCGTTTTATAAGCAATTCCTCCCGGCGCTCTCCCCATCCCTGTCTCTCCTCTACAACTCCCTGTCCTCAGATTGCCGCCTAACCGCTCAGTCGCAGCAGGCGCACCCTTATCCCTAAGGACGGCAAGGACCCCAGTCTTTGCCCTAGCTATAGACCCATCTCCCTCATAAACGTCGACATGAAAATATACGCCAAGCTCCTTGCTAACAGACTCACACCCCTGATTCCCTCCGTCATCCATCCTGAGCAAGCCAGTTTTGTCCCCGGCCGTGAAGCACGCGACAACACTATTAAGATCATGTCTCTCATTTCCCACGCCCGTTCCCGTGGCCTCCCCCTCTGTTTGCTTTCTCTAGACGCCGAGAAGGCGTTCGACCGCCTCAGCTGGGACTTTCTGTTTGCTGCCCTCGCCCAAATAGGTCTCCGTCCGCGTTCATAGACAAAATCAAAATCCTGTATGATGCCCCCTCAGCCCAGATTCGGGTCAATGGTACCCTCTCACCCCCTGTTCTTATTAACAATGGCACTCGCCAGGGTTTTCCCCCTCTCCCCATTAGGGATGGTCGAAAAATTAGCAGTGCAAATTTTTAAGTAGAAATTTCGACTTTTTCGCCGAAAATTCGCATAGTCGAATTTTGATGGGGTCATTTCGACTTTTCGCGGAAAAAATTGAAAATCAGCCTGATATTTCGACTGAAATTTCAACGTAAAAAATAACTTTGCATTTGATTTGCCGTGCCGCTATTTCGCGTGCGAGTATCGCCATTTTATTAAAAATTTTCGCATGCGGGAGTGATTGGAAAATTCACATTGGCGTAAATTCGCATTGCCGTAAATTCGCATTGGTGCTAGCTAACTTTGTCAGCTTATTGCAAAGACCCTGAAAATGGTATCCTCACAAAAATTGCTGGAGTTGTAGAGAAGGGTTGGGGAAACATTTGAAAACAATACGTTTTGCTCTAACATGTCAAGTTTGTGTATAAATCTCAGCTCTGATTATAAAGCTCTGCTACTATGTACACTGATTCTTCTATTATAGCTCAAGCTCATACAGCAAATCTAATGTGAATTTTTGACCTTGCGAATTTTAGGCCTTGCGAATTTTAGGCTTTATGCGAATTTTTTAGTGTTTTATGCAAATTTTTGGCGTTAATGCGAATTTTCGACTTCGACTAGAAAAAAAGTCGAAATTTCGCAGTCGTATCGAAATTCGATTGGGAAACTCGAAATTTAAGTAGAATCGAATTTTATTAATTTCGACCATCTCTACTCCCCATATCTCTATATCCTGGCGATGGAACATCTTGCCACGGCAATCCGTGCCAATCCCTCCATTCAGGGACTCACCTTGGGCGCGCAACACCATAAGATGGCCCTCTATGCCGATGACCTTCTTCTATTTGTCTCCAACCCCAAAATTGCGTTCCCCTCTCTAGCTACTGGATTTGAACGTTTTAGCTCCCTAAGCAACTTTAAAATAAATTACACAAAATCAGAGGCCTTGAACATTACGCTCTCCCCTTCACTTCAATCCTCCCTCCAACACTCTTTCCCTTATCGCTGGCAACCTAAAGCCATTAAGTACCTAGGTGTGTTCATACCAGCTGACCTCTCCTCTGTGTACGCGCTTAACTATTTACCCCTGCTAGACTCAACGAGGGCGGCTCTCCTTTCCCATAGTTCCCGTTTTCACTCATGGTTCGGGAGGTTGGCAGTTTGCAAAATGGACATCCTCCCTAGGTTTCTGTACCTGTTTCCGTTCCCCGCTCATACTTCAAATCCCTTCAGTCTATGATCTCTGCTTACATCTGGGCGCGGAAACCCCCTAGGCTGCGATACTCGATTTTGGTACAACCTAGAGAAGCTGGTGGCCTTGGCCTTCCTGACCTGGAGCTCTACTATCAAGCTTCCTTGTTGGTACATATCTTGGACAGACGGTTCTCAGCCACTGACAAGCTCTGGGTACAAGTTGAGACCCGCTTGTGCGATGTCTTACCTTTCTCAGTGCCCTGGATTCAGCCCTCCTCCAGGCCCCCTCAGGAAGCACTCCCCTTCTGCTTACCTCCTTTATTGGCCGTCTGGGATCGCCTCTTACACAGGTCTCAGTTCTCCGGCTTCCAGAGCCACCTGACACTAATCATGGGGAACCCAGCTTTCCCCCCGGGACGCGATGTCCCTGTGTTCCTGAGCTGGTCATCTGAGAACCCCTCCCCTATCACACTGGCGGTGGAGGCCTCTGTGCTCAGATCTTTATCCGACTTATCCCCGGCCGATACTGCCTCCCAGGGTCGGTGGCTCGCCTACTTTCAGCTCCGGGACTTTTACTCCGCCCTGCTTAAGCGGGGCGCGCTCTCACAACCTCCGACTGAGTTTGAACACGCACACGCACAGAGTTAACACTGCCTCGGCAGCTCAGGAGAAAAGCTATAAAAACCTTACCAGATGGTACCGGTGTCCTGCTCGCCTTCATCGGATGTTTCCAACAACCTCCCCTGTCTGTTGGCGAGTCGCTGTTCCACATCTGGTGGACCTGCCCCGCTCTGTTGCGGTTCTGGGAAGCGGTGTTTGCCTTTTACAACGCGGCCACGAGATCCCAAGTCCCCTGCACTCCTGAAATACCGCTGCTCTCCCTCTACCCCGACACGCGTTTTCAGAAGGGCCTCCTGAGATTCTTCCTAGTGGCCGCTAGGGCAGTGCTTCCGAGACACTGGATGTCGACCCAACCCCCCTGTTAGGACCCTGGCTGTACCGGTCCAGCAGGTGGCTCTCTGCAGGCATGGGCTGGGTGGAGCTCACTCCTCCCTCGTTAGCTTAGTGCTATTTAGGTGTGCTCCAGCCAGGCCATGGTTGCTGTTCATTTGAATTTGTACTTGGATCTGGATCTGTGTCTTGGCTGTTTCTTGTCTGAACCTTGTGTTTCCCCTGGCTTTATGTTCCTGAACCTGAACCCTGATACCCCTGGACTTTTGCACCTGTTTGTCTTCCTACCTGTAAGTCTTATTATTATCATAAAATCTGTTTTTTGTTACCACCATTGGTCTAGATGTCAGTGTGTGCAATTTGCCTGGTCGCTTTCCTGTCCTGGATCCTGACACCCCCCTAGTAGCGGAATGGCTTGCCGAACTGTCCTATGTCTGTCGGATGGAGGACCTGGTCTCGCAGCTCGCTTAGCAGCATGTTAAATACGCGGACAGGTGGTCCCCCTGGCTCCTGTTCATAGACACTCCGGACTTTCGCCTTGCCGAGTACTCCCCTCCCCTAGGGGCCCATGCTACTTGTTACTGAGTGTATGTATTTGTCAACGCCATATTTGGAAGTTGTCCCCTCTGGCGCTCCCCCTCCCTTTATTCTTCCCCTCTCTCTTCCCCTCGTTTCTTGCTCCCTCTACTTCTACCCCCCCCCCCCCCCCCACTTTTCTTGCTCTTATGTTATGCCTTTCTTTCGCATCGTTAGATACTTTATACCCCTTTTATTACGGTGGTTACCACTGTGCCTTATTGCTTTTTATTGCATGAGCTATACGTGGCGGATTGCCCTTATGTTTTGCAGTGGCGTCCAGTGGGTTTTACTTTCACTGGCCTCACGCATGCCTTATTGTATTCTTCTGTACTGTTATCTTTGTCAAAACTTTCAATAAAAACGTGTTGCTTAAAAAAAAAAAGTGATCAGACATGTTGGTAAATTTTCAGCGATCATAGAAATATCTGACATGTTTTCTGGGTATTTTCATTGATTTGCATTCGATTGTACTGGCACATATAGGAATAGGAACTAATCGGTTGGGAATTGATCACACTGTGGTGGTACAATTGATCAACGTTTGACTGACAATTGATTTTAAATGTCACAAGATGTTTGAAACAGCGATCAAACCACAAAATAATTGGCCTGTGTATGGCTACCTTAAAGCAGACCTGTCACCAAAATTGATTATAGAGAGGAATGCATAAAAAACGTACCTGTTACCTAAAAAACGACCCGTGATTGCTAGCTTTAGACTGACAGTCAATATTTTCATTGCATTCGTGGATTGAATTGAATATTTAAAGCAAAGGCTGATGATGGTATGGCCACCATAAGGGCTTGTTTCCACTAGAGCGGGGTTTTAATAGTTTTGCCGCATCGCTCCCCCTGTGCACGCGATTTTCCACAAGATCAGCACACGATAGGACGTGTTTTCCTGATCAGCCCCAATTGTGCCCATAGAAAATTGATAGACGCGGTCAAAAATCATGTCCCTTTTCAATGAGGACCCGATTTTTGACGCGTCCATTCATGTCAATAGATCGCACACGTTTTTTTACTAGGGGATGCGATCGGACGTGATCCGCTCTTTAAAACCCGGTAGGGTGGCATTCACAATCGCCCCCTAAATCACGTCCATTAAAAGCGCGTCCATCAGCGGATGATCACTCTAGTGGAAACAAGCCCTAACACTGAGAATTCTTTAAATCACCCAAATAGCTCACATCATTTGATGATTCAATCCTGCCACCCCTCCGCTGCAAGCTGCTGCCAGTCCTGTCCTATCATACTGCTTCTCTAACATCTTCTGTTCAGCAAGTTGGCTTGAAACTAGCATGTGGCTTTTACTGAATGAAGGTTTTGACTACAGCAGATTTTTTTCTTTATTTCTTTTGTAAGCTATTTTTTTGTATTTTATGAATGTAGGAGCTTGAAAGAAACCCCATATTCTCACTATCTGCTGATTAAAGAGCTGCTGAAAAACTCTGTAGTAGGTCAGAAACAACTGATGCCACAGCTAGCTGCAAGTCGGTAAGAATGTTTTAGCTAATTGCCCATAATGCCTTGCTGAAATGTAGGAAACCGTATGACATGATATGGGATGAGCTGTATTCAATTATGTGTGAAAAAATATTTCAGCAGAAAGAAGAAGCTTCCAAACATACAGAACATGAACATGCTGCTCGGGGCACTTTGTTTGTGCTTGGGTCAGAAATCCTTTCTCATTTACTGCTTGGAAAATCAAGACTTCTGTGATAATGCATTTGATGCACCAACAGTGTTATATATCTGAAGAGATCTATAATAGCAACTCAATTCTGGATATCTAGAGAAGTGGTTTCCTGAGAGAGAGATGGACTCCAGACGAACAATATAAAAATCTGGGTTGTCTGGTTGAAATTGCAAAGAACTGATATTTCAGAACTTTACAAAATACTAATTAATGTTACCTACTATCAGTAGGTAAATGACATCGCAAGGAATCTAATGTATCATATTTTATAACATAATCTAATATCCCTAGTTAGGAATTTAGTGTCCTGATTAAGACCTGGAAATCGAGAATTCCAAAGCGATATTGTATAGTTACACACACGTCACATGATTGATAGGAATACAGCCCAGAGAGAAGCGGCAGATGAGGAGCGGTTAGAGGAGTAAATGAGTCTAGCAGCACCATTCATGATGGACTGAAGAGGTGACAATCTAGTTAGAGGAAGGCCAGAGGGGATGATGTTGTAGTAGTCCAGATGGGAAATGATGAGAGCGTGTAGCAGGACTTTGCGCATGCGCACGATGAACAATTTATGCTACCCTATCAAGATCTCCTACCTGCAGATAGCCATACTTTGGCAGAGTTACAGGGCTCCGCTTACAACCTTCATCTGTCAAAGTTAGGGGTTTTGGGGGAGGTTAAGGTTAGGGGGCTCTGAGGGTCAAGGTTAGGATTAAGGAACAGAGGAGGTTAGTTTCATTCTGGGAGGATACTCCCAGATTTGGACCCTATTGGGACTTTATAGGCGCCAGTGCTGTCAAAGGTAGTCATGTCAGAACGTAAAATTAAAAAGTCTTTATTGTGCACATAAATGGGACCATAATCGTACAAAATTACAATCAAATAAAAATGTAATTTACAGTACACACATACTGAATGACAGTATTTGCTATCACAAATATAAGGCATCTAAAAATTTACCTGACCCATGGAGTTAGATATACATAAGCCAACATCCCATCATGTTGTTCAAAAGATGGTTGCCCCCAACATGTTTCACCCTGATGGCTTCTTCAGGGGGGATTTGTTTCTAGGATAAGAATACATGGGTGTTAGCTTATTCATACCGAGTGATAATTAAAGATAAATATACATTTGGTTCGTGGGGACCATGTCAAAAACATAATCCATCGGTGGTCTCCTTTAGAATCCTCACTCACCTTAAAGCTGACAACAGGGGAGGTGACCCGGACCAAAAACTGCTCCAAATGGAGCAAAGATGGATTTATCAGCTCAGGGCCACTGATCCCCCGGGTCTGAATGATTCTATAAGTTTCAAACCTTTTTTATAAACCCAATTTAATTTTACATATCCCCTATATTTTTACGGTATCTGTATTAAATGAAGATGACCATATACTGTGACTTGTGACGATAACATGACAAACGCATTAGAACTGTTATATCATGTTTTATGTATTGGTATTCTGTTAGTGTATTTTTTCCCCTCATTTGCCTATATTTATGTATATCACATACAGTCATATGGCTGTCATGATCAACTCTGACTACTGTACATAACGGGTATTTGTTATATGCTCTGCATCTATTAATTGACATATGTGATATAGCCGTAACCAGGTTTTTAATTTTATACAATCATGTATGATAACCTTTGGATGAGTTTAATTAACTTATATACATATTTTTCTCTTTTTTTCTTTTTTTTGGATACGTGGACAGGTGCACTTGTTTGGTGTGGCTAGACTGGGTCACCAGGGGACGGCGGGTCCGAGCGATCCCGGGCTCCGATGGGTCCCACTACGTTCCGGCCCCCGGCCCTTGCCTCTAATTAGACATAGCCCCCCTCGGAGGGGCGAGATATGGCACCCCACCTTGTCCATGCGGACACCTCCCTATCCATCGGGGAACCCCCCCCGCACTTGTCTCCCACTGAGGGATGTCCCTCGGGTGGGTGACTGCCATGGCGGGGGGGAGCAGCTCTGACATGGTGACTTCCGTCATCCATGCCAATTGGTTGCGGTTCTGATTCCGGTCTCCGCATGCGTGCACTCATCTCCATTTTCGATCCCGGTTTGCGTGTGGTTTTGTCCGGGCCGCCCGTCCATCACCACATAGCCGTACCCACATGCTGGGTGTCCGCACGCCGGGACACCGGACGCCTGGGTGGGGAAG